>CM031239.1:533937418-534537418 GCA_018340775.1 Taxus wallichiana var. yunnanensis
ATATTGTCATCATTTATCTATATTTTGGTGTTCTCTCATGTTATTCTACTGTATATGTTCTGATTTATACAAGTAATATCCTTACAAGTGGTATCAGAGTAGTGATCCGGGTAATTTGTGGGATGAAACCCTAATGTTGGTGATTCATCTATATCTGGAGATCGACTTGGAATTTTTTAGATATTTTTGTGGGGAGTGGATACATAGTTCAAGTGATCTTCCCTCAAAATTTCAGATTTTTTGGAGCTATTTTGCAAAAGTTGTGTCCGTTTTAGGGTTGAAACCCTAATTCTACGGTTTTGTCTATATCTTCTGAATAATGATGAATTAGGAAAAAAAAATTTGGGTTGATGGTGATATATTCAAAGGTGATACCAATGAAATTTCAGAATTTTTGGATCTATTTTGTCAGAGTTATTTTATTTTTATTTTTTTCATTATTTTGCTCCACAAGCCGCAATTTGAGGAATTTTCTTGAATTTCTTACATTTTTGGAAACCTCTCAAAAATTAAATTGGGGTTTGTGTTACTGTGATTTCTGATTTTTGGTGAACTTTAGCTTGAAAAAGGGTTAGAATAAGTTTTGATAAAAAGGGTCTATTCCAAAAGCCTAGTTTTGTGGATCATGGGGATGGTAGCTTTTTTTGGAGATGGTAGGATTTATGCTATAGAATGGTGGAAAAATTTAGGGATAAATTCTCTAAACCATCCGATATTTGGTTATTCAAGTTGTGGATTAGTGGCCATGCGCATGATTTGGTTTTTCGAGTTAGAAAAGGAAAAGTCTAATTGGTCTTTGGAGGAACTAGAAAAAGTTTTCATGGACAAATGGGCAACAAAAGAAGAAGAAGACGAAGTAGAAGATAAAGTAGAAGATCACCAACCTATAATTTCTTGCCATGCATTGTTAGGTATTAGTAATCCTCAAACACTCAAGGTTATTGGATAGAAATTTGAAGCCCGAGATAGAGTTACTAGATCTTGATGAGGAAGGAAGAATCATTTTGGAGCGAGAGAAGATTCTCGCAAACACATACTAAGAGGGCGAGAACTAGAGACATTAAGGAATATCCGATCAAGTGGAAGAATCGAGCATAGAAAATGTGACCTTGGAGGAGGTTTTCTGCAAAGAACATCCAGGATTATTCAACGTTGAGGACAATGTTGGTTCGAAGGGGAAGGGCATGCTACACCATTAACCTATTGCTTGTATTAGGATATGAGTAGCCGACTTGTGGCTTACCATATCATCATTTATACTTTCTTATGCTTAGTAGGTCGGCCTTGGTGATGGCCATAACATATGAATATTATATATAGGGGATTATAGGTAGTAGTCATCATCATATTGAGTATTGGAGTGTTATTGTATGGTTTGGAGGTTATCCCCCCTCGAAGTGGCAAAGCTATTATATGAGAATATTGTCATCATTTATCTATATTTTGGTGTTCTCTCATGTTATTCTCGTAGTATATTTTCTAATTTATACAAGTAATATCCTTACAAAGTTAGACGACCTACTCACCTCTCAAACGAACATGCACATTGAGGATGGCATGCCGATATATGATGATGTCGGGAAAAGCTACTCAAGGGAAATGGTGTTTACCAACTTTATGAGCTCCCATACTTTGGAAAGTATGCACCCTTGTACAGATGGCTGATGAGCCGAGTCCATGAGGACTTCTTCTACTTCGCAAGATGGCGGGTAAGACTAACACCCATCCTCATTGCCATAGTTACTGGATTACGGAAAAGTGAAGACATTAAGACTGACTTAGCTGACAAAAGCACCATTTTGGAGACACAAAAGGCGTTGGGCTATCAGAAAGGACCGCATTGTGAATGGACATTGACAAGTTGAAAAATTGTCCAGTAGTACAGGCGAAGCACATCTAACCACAAAGTTGAATGACCAAGAATGTTGGTCACAAGTTAATTCTATGTGGTTGCATGTGGCCAAGCGCATGTCAGAGGGAACCACTTATAACATCACCGGATTTATCGCAGAGTGGATAGTTGAGGAAGCGCGTGAAGGAGTAAGATAAGTTTTGGTTGTATCTTACTGAGTTTAGTCTTCATGGAGATCGGGGTACTTGATGGCCCAAAAGAGAACATATGGGAATACCCCATGAATCATAAGTCTCCAGTTGAGCGATTCAGCAAATATCTTTGCAAAGGGTCGATGACGGAGGAGGTTAAGGAGCACGCTGAGATGTGGTATGATAGGCTACATGCGGCGTTTGGGGAAGAATGGCGCATACCCAAGGATTTTCCCTCGGTCTTGGGAAAATAGGTACGATTTTGCAATCTACCAGCATTTTTATATTGCATGCTTCCCAATGGTAGATGGGTCATGGAGCCCCTGGTGCAAACTGCCATATGCATTCCCCGCACAAGTACTTCCAAGCTGTAGTTCATCGGTTCACCAACACACAGAGGTTGGTATTTAATGCAGACAAGGTGGACTGTGAGTATCACACCCTGAGAAAGACTTATGGATATCTAGGGAGGAATGCATACAACGAGAATAACATCTCAAAAATCTTAAGCATTAAGCCAGAGATAGTGGCCATTGTGGATATCGGGGCCACACTAATATACCTCCAACTGAAGCCTAAAATGGAGAATAACAAGTACGTGGAGAATGAATTCGCACTTCCAGGGCCACTAAAGGGAAAGCATACTATGGAGAACATTCTGGCACCTAGGCCCTCTACGCCTAGGCAAGATGAGGAGGAAGAGGATGAAGAACCCAAAGATAGTGGCGGCCTAGTGCGGAGAAGGAAGCAACCATCTGGCCAAGAGGGGGAGCGTGTGATAACTCCCCAGGGAGAAGGAGCTATGGGGGAGGAGTAGGGTGCACATAGAGATTTAAGAAGGTGTTTAAGCACATAAGGGCGCAAGGAGGAACCCCGCAGGTGAAGGATCCAGAGGAGAAGAAATGGAGAAAACTCAGGCTGAGCAAGGAAACGGAGGAATCTGAGGAGAAGGCAGCCTTCATCTCCAACTGGGGAGGAGCCTCAACATGAGGAGGAGAAGATGGAAGGAGAAGAAGGGGTCAATCAGAGGCTACACAGGACAAGGGTGGGGATACATCTGGTATTCCCAACCTTGATGTAGCCATTCCAAGAGGACTCGATCCCGTCGAACAAGGGAGGATGCCAAGGCACATGCCATGGGGTATGTAGAAGACCCAAAGTTGATCATTCATGCTCGGTTCCAGAGTACCATCGAGCAGAAGGATTTATTTGGATGGGCACTCATGGACGAGGACAAGGTGACTCTGCGCACAAGGAAGCAACTCTCATGGTCTATGCACACACACATGGGATGAGCCTAAATTTGATGTCGGTGAAGAATCATGCATGTCATGGTGGTTGAAGAAGGCACCTGAAATGTGCCACATGACAATCAAACCAACAATGATGTCAGATGAGTAGGTGAGCAATGCTCTAGTAAAAGTATCCTCCGAAGTAGCAAGAAGAAACATAGATAAATCTGCTACCATCAAGGCGCTGACAGAGAGATTAAAGGCCAAAGATGTGGAGATAAGCGTGCCTAGTCCAGGAAAAGGACTTAATCAAAAGAAAATATGACACTTTTGTTAGTATGGCAGAGGAAATTGGAGATGATGTTCTAAAGGTACGCCCAAATCTGGAATCTGGGTACCAAAATAATTTCCTTCTATGATGCACTATGTGAAAACAATGATAACATTAGTGTTGGAGGATGAAAAGGCACGCATATCCTCACAGCCCAAGGACTCGGGAAAAGATAGAAAAGGCACAGGCTGCAGTAGCTAGGAAAATTACTACTTATGAAGGTCTACTGCAAGCCACCCATGATGAACTGAAGAAGGCTGATCATGCGCTAACCATATGCATAGCCCCAGATGCACTGATCATGGTGAAAACCTTGGAGGAAGAAAATGAGGTCCACAAAGTGATGAAGGATGCTTCCCTAGGCTACGTTGAATGCCTAGTCCTGGTAAAATAGAAGTGCGAGGCACTAGCTGCGCGCAGGCACCACATAAGGAGAGGTTGGAGGAGCTAGGAAAGCTCATTGCTCAGAAGATGGATGTACTGGAAGGGGTGCAAACCTCTATGTCAAGCATAATGCTTGTAATACAAAATGAGCAAGGGAAACTCTCCATGGAAGAGTTGCAGTCCATCATTACAAATGTTCTGAAATAGCAGGAGCATCGCTAATACCATGGGCAAAGAACTTGGAAGTAGATATCAAAGAAGAATATCCAGAGTTGCTGCTATAGGATGAGACAGAGGGGCCTGAGGCCTAAACAATTTTGTTAGCTGTGTATATCTTCTTCAAAATTCTTATTCAAGATTCTTATTCAACATTCTTTATTCTTTATTTATCCATTTTATGTATAAGTTTTGAGCATCACCATTGTCGGGGTGACAATGAGATTAGTGTGGGGTAATGTTGATCAGAGAAAACACTTAGTTGAACTTGCACTCAGAGTCCACGTGGAAGAATGGCATAGGAGAAAAAGTGAAGTAATAGGAAGGTGTCACACGCGGAGATGTAGGGTAAGACTCTCAAGGACTTAGCCGATTTTGGAGATCAGGTCTATTCTTAGAGATTGGCGTGTAGAGTACACAAAGCAATGCCGAGATTTATGCGCCACTCTTCGTGGGGATTTTGGAAGGACATGTCAACTCACTCTTGCATGGGCATAAGTTAAGAATAGATCCATCACTTCAGTTAACTATCAGCAATCTATAGATAGCATACTTGCATGTATGGCTATAATTGTAAAAAGGCGCATGGCTATTATTAGCATGTGACCTATTTCTAGTAGAGTTAAGTGGTGAAGGGTTAGTTCCCCTCCTATATATATATATATATATATATATATATATATATGTAATGAACTACTTAAAGAATAGAGAGACATACATAGAGATACGAATGGAATCATATGTTTGGAGGAATGGAAAAACATGAGTACATGTGACTGGATAATTGTAATAGATCCATGCACACATGCCTGGTATTGTATGAAGCTACTGTATTGTTAGTTCAATGAATAGATAAAGGGAATTGGCCGAACAAAGTGGGTAATGTGTTTTATCAATGCATGTTATTACTTTCATGATGATTTACCTTTAGCGCTTATAGATCTGGTTGAATATAAATGGTGAATGGATGGATTAGTTCCTAAGATATATGTTTACTATTTTATCATACCACCATTTTGCTATTGCAACTAATAAGAGGGACCCGGTACCTTTGTGCACTTCGGGTGAGCACTCAGCCTAGGTTGAGTGATGTGCCAGCATGACTAGGTGTTAACTAACAATTCTAGGCTGCATCATGTTTTCTTGTAAAGGATTTGTAGAGGAAAATTTTGATTAAGGATTTACTCACCAATGTCAACATGTTTTTCTAGTTAGCTATTCAAAACAAGATTTTAACACTAGACAATGTGAGAAAGGATACAATTAATAATTAGACCATAAGCAATATCCTTAAAGATACTAAAGAAAATTTTCTAAAATATTTTGATAAATGTAATTAATTATTCACACCCGAGAAAGGGTAGTAAATGTGTGGATTATCTTGCCAAATTGGGGGATAAAGGTAAAAATTTTAAAGTGTGTGAGAGGGGATATGATATCACCAATGTTATTAATATCATTAATAACATTAAGTAATGATGTGTTGGTGGCTATTTTACCTTGTTGGGATGTCATCCTTGTACTTATGGTTAATAGGACCCTTCCATGTGCAAGATATATGGCAGGATTTGTATTAATTTTGCTCTTATAATTCATTTTGGCCATTGTTTCTTCCATTTTAAATATCAGTCGAATAAAACCATGGGAGGTGGTCATTTGAGAACCGAGCCCATGAGCTATGGTTCCTTGAAGGACAACCCCTCCTTGTGGTGCATTCTGAAAATTGGGGGGTTTAGGAATTTCATCTCAAAATCATGGGGTCTGATCCTTATCTTGCATTGGAGTTTGGTCGGGCATGGAACAATGGCAACATGGTGATCCACGACATGGAAATTTAGGTTTCATAGGATTTGATAGCACATGTGACTAGAATGGAGATAGAGGGCTTAAAGATATTCAAAGACTGCACCAGATGCAAGCATGAAATTGAGACTTTCTTCTCGTGGTAAAGAAATTATTTACCTGTTGGTAGCAGAGAGTAATGCTAGATTCTGCATCCTTGATATTTAGAATATGGTCTGCCTCCACCTTATGAGGTAAATTACCCTTGAAGTGAATTATAGAAATATATTTACTCACCATCTCACTATGCTTAGTATTTTTATGAATAATATTGTTATAAGCCTTCACTTTTTCTTGTTTACGTCACTCTGCGTCGGTGAATGATTTTCAACTGGGAACTATTGATACCCTGATACACCATGGAATATTTTTTTTATTTTTAGAATGGTAAACCGGTGGTGGTAAAGTAATTATATCCCAAATCTAGGGATTCAAATGAAAATTGTACTCTTGTGGACCATATGAACAAACTGAGGAGAAAGAAGATTAAAGCACCTAAGGGGATGACAATCTTGATACTGGAGCTACAGGTTCTCTAATTGATATGAAAGGGGATTCATTTAAAGGGAAAGAGAGAGTAGATCTGGGTTGGAATGTGGCTTTTGATAAAATTTCTCTTAGGGTGAGTCAGGTGGAAATGGATATGGAGGCCTTAGGAGAAGTTGGAATGGATATGGGAAATAGTGTCATGCATTGCATCGACGCCTATAAGAAAATTTTCATCACCCAAAATCTATCAAGGCCGATATGGTAGAGATAAAAATTTTATTTTTGGAGTTTGTAGGGGCGTGTGGTTAAGCTGGAGCAGGGACACAAAGTTTGTAGGTATAATCTCCACCTTAATAGTTCAAATGAGGAAGAGCAGGTTGAATACCACATCCCTATCATGAGCAAGCAAGATGATAATATGAAAGGACATGAGGAGCATCAATTGGAGGAGTACAAACATTTGAAGAATAACTATTTTGTTGGCTCTTGGATATTTTGTTTGACTATTTGTGGACTGTATCATTTGGGATGTTTTCCCCTCCATGTTTTACAATTTTTCCTTGTATTGATCGTTGGACTGTAGTTTGGGATAAGTTGTTTTAGCCATTTTTGTCCTATTTCTTTTTTGTTCATTCTTGGTGATGCTCACGATGCATTCTATTGTAAGGTTTTGGGTGCCTTAATCCTATATAAAGTAGCCAATCATTATGTTCATGTATATTTAATAAACCTTATTAATATTAATTTTGTTAACGACATTTTAAATTAAACAAGACAGAGCATTAAGTTCATGCCTCACGGATGGGAGATGTGCTAGTTGTGTGATTATTTTCTTATAATTATGATTTTTATTAAATAGAATAAATCAATGTTGCAACAAGGCCTCATATTTTTCAAATCAATACTAACTAGCAAATAAAGAAAAATATAAATAAGTTTCGTAGTTTAAAAAATTATTTAAATAAATTACAAACATTAGAAAGTTGAAAAGTTAATAGAATTTTTTTATTTTGAGTGGTGGATTGAGGAGAAATTTTAAGTAAGATGTTTTGAGCTTAGCACCTGCTAAGGTAACCTAATACTTCCACAATATAAAATTTTGAGCTTATGGATCACTAGCATTTAACAATTCAAAGAATATTATTTTTAGCTTAGTGTCTACTAGCTTATGTAACACCATATTAATTGGATATTATCAATCGATAGGAATTAACAAAATAAAGTAAGATATTGTCATCATAGAGTCTGCTAGGTTATGCCACAACAACATATTCCGATGTATAAAAACTATGTCCATTTTTTTGTATAAGGGTTAATATGGGGGTTTTGAAAGGACCTGCATCCTTTTACAAAAAGGTCCTTAAGGCATAATATGAAATTGAAGCATAGAAGAGAGAAATCTTGTAGGCAAAGAAAAGACAAAAATCCACATAGCCACGATGTAAACAGAGAAAATTTACATTTTGTGAAAAGTTTTGAGGATAGTTGTTGCTTCCATAGTAGCAACATCTTAGAGTTTCCTTATTCCTTGAATTATCCTTTCACAAATCTATATTTGTTCTTTTGTTCTCCAAAATCTGTTTGGTTCTCCTACTCTTGCATTACCATATTTTTTTACAAATAGGTCACTATAATCCAACACCAACACATTCAATGGAAAATCATTCTTAACATGAATATCTTCTAAAATATTGTCATTGACAATGTCAACGATGTTGTAGCCATTGAATTTTCTAAGTATGTGTAGTGGAGGAATATTTGCGGACAATAATAAGGCCAACAAAATAATATCAATTTTATAAAATACATCTACTCTTCTATTCCTACGTACCACCATGTCCATAAATTGATTCCGATATTCACTTTTTTATTGTGTAAATTGAGCCACCATCCATACCACTAGGATTCTTTTTCAAGACTCAATAAAACAAGTTCTTGGTAGGTTTTTTTTTTAAAAATTCTACAAATCTTCCTCTCATGTTATTACGTATTAAGTTGTGTCATTTCTTTGTCAAGATGTGTTCCATTCCGTCCTCTTTCACTAATCTAAAATGTTTACTATATTACGAAATTATTTATTTGAAAAACAAAACTACCTTTTATAAAAATATTGAATAAGAAACCTACTTACGTTTAGTTATCTACAAAATCCCTACATGGATATAAGCCCTAATCAACTATGGAAAATTTTACATGGATATAGTCCCTAATCAGCTATGGAAAATTTTACATTAACAAAATATTGTAATTTTAGAGGGACTGAAAGTGAGAATGCATACCAATTTTTGGCATGGAGAGGAAATCAAAATGTTTCAAAACTCAAGCATAGAATTTTCAACGTTTGTGATGATGAGATTTTTCTATTGATGAATAAGCTTAAGCAATGATGAAGAGAATAAAAAGGCAAATGTTAAAAATATAAACTCAAAAACTATCTACTTATAGTGATATGTAAAAAATCCAACTGCCAATTTCATTGGCGCATAAATTTAAGAGGGCACGCGTATGATTTTACATTGCTTTTCATTAAATGGCGATTAATGGCTAACAACAATTACATGCTCCAAAAGGTGCACATATTTCAAATGGCGCATGTACTTTTAAATGGTGAATTTTACATAGCTTGAATTAATGGCTAATTAATGTTGAGGCAAATGACAACATTAATTAGCATTTTTCCTTACAAAATGGTTATCATTAATACTGCAAATACTTGCAAATCTTTGTAATAAAATACTTGAAAATATTTGTAATAAAATACTTGCAAATCTTTGTAATAAACATCACACGTGAATTACATATTCAATATTTAACCATCGATTACTAATATAGATTTATATATAAATTACAAAATTTATCAAAATTTACATCAATATATATTAAAAATAATGAAATTTATACAAAATAATTGGTATAAATAAACATTGTTTTGTATTTTTAAAGGGCAATGTTGACAAATTACCATTACCAAAAATTGTTTGACAAGTGAGTTATCACACTTAGTTGTGTGAATCAAGAATCACACTTAGTGGTGTGAATCAAGATTCACACCTAGAAGTTTGAGTTGAGATTGACACTTAGAAGTGTGAGTCAATACTCATACTTTACTGATGTCAGTCAATACTTGCACTTAAAGTGTGATTCGAGAGATGTGCAACTTGAGGCTCACACTTAGATGTGTGACCAATCACACTTGTAAGTGTGATCACTCACACTTACACACTACTTACAAAATTTATAAATGATAATTCCATATTTTTAACTATGCTTAATATATACGAATAAATTATTTATATAAATATTGACAATCACCTTTTAAACATGCGAGTCACACATGTCAGTTCTATAAAATATTTACAAATATGTTACATCTAAAATCATGAAAAAACGTCTAAACATCTGTCAAATTTAACACCATTCAAGGAAGTTCAATGAAGGGATTTTCAACGTCAACGTTTATTGATTTAAATAAGGTATGCATGAATAGTCATATATGTATGAAGATATTAAGATTGATATGTGGCATAAATGACAACAATCACTTACACACTATCTTGAAGTTAGCGGCCACTTGGCTTATGTGGTGACATTGGAATCCAATAATAGTGAAATTGGAGTCTAATAATAGGGAAATTGGAATCCAATATTAGTAAAATTGGAATCCAATAATAGAGAAATTGGAACTTGAATAAGTCCGATAATGAAAATATTGGAATATGATATTGCTACTAATGGAATCCAATATTGCTAATAATGGAATCCAAGTATAGCCAAAAATGGAATCGAATATACACAAAAACAAAGATGGATTTCTTCCAATACTTGAAATACTGGAGTCTCAATTCATTGGAATATGTCCCAATATAGTTAAATAAGTGTTTAAACCTTAATTTCGAGTAACTAATAATCTATGATGTTTCAATTAATTAAGTATAGTAAGACACAAGAAAATAAACATTCAACAATATAAAACCCTAAGCAAGTGGACAAGTAGGATGACTTAGCTCATTATGCACAACCTAGAATGATCAGGACTAAGTATCTATTGGATTTGGCTTGAAACATTGCCAAACAAGCTCAATGAGGGTTTGAGAACTCAAGACTATGTCGCATAAAAGCACCCATAGGAGGATAGGAATTCCCTGGGCACCAATGATTCGAACCGGGCACTTGTGTCTAATCAAATATTTAGATTCTGGTATTTTCTGGGTTGGAGGAGCTTCACTTCTACTCACTCTTTGTCATTATGATTTTGTTTTAGATCATCAATTATACATGTAACCTGAAAAACAAATATCTACCTGTACATGTCCACAAACCAAATCAAATCTAATAAAAAAATATGTTGAATGTGGATTCGATCGACCTCAACGGTCCACTACCTGAAGGGTGAACTTACAACCAATTGTTGCACTACATCTCAGAATCCATGTGGGTTTTTATGCTTGTGTATGTAATGATGTCTTAGGTTACCATTTCATAAGTTACGCGATGATAATGGGCTAGATGTAGATTATAATGAGTATGCAAGATGTGTGTGATGAAATAGAATGAGCTCCCCTCCTATGTTGTGTATAAATAATAATGCAACCCTTGTCCCTTAAATGGATGTGCTAGATATATGCCTTGTGATGTTCTTCTACCTTTGATGCAATCTTAGTTGATGTAGATAATGTTTATAGTGTTTGGACCCTTATTTGAGAGCAATAAATAAGTATATATATGATTCCCTTGTTTGAATTTCATAATTGAAAACTAAAAGGCCGACCCAAAGTGTTAAAAGATGCCCAAGAGGTGAAAAGGACCCAAAAGGGTAAGAAGAATATATACAAGGTCGGGAGTGCCGGGAGGAACAACACCACCTAGACATATATCCTAGTTGGGCGCTAATGTTTCAAGCCATCAAAAAGATAAATCAGTCAAGTGTCAACAAAGTTGTAAGATGTATAAATCTAGTAAAGTGTAAGAGATAAAGCAATAAAAGATCCAAAAGGATTTGTCAACCACTAGTTTTCTTACTTAGGAATCATGCATACATTAGTATGCTTTATGACCTAGTAATGTACCCAAGTGCATAGAATTTGTGTCTACATTTGTCTCACTTTGTGTTGTTGAGTGAATGATCGATATCATAAAGTAGATATAAAATGTGTACCTTTTGATACGAAGATAAGTGTAGCCGATAGTGTGTTGATTGGTCAAGTAATTGTGTGAAGCGTGGTAACTAGGAAAGGGAGGCGGACCACGGGGTGAAGTCTATGCATAGTTGTGTGTTGCTAGATCTTGTGCTTGTTGATGTGGGTTGTTTCTTATAAGGATGGACCTGTAAAAGAAGAGAAAAATAGTAGTCAAAGTCTTGTATATGAAAAATCATGGTAACGTGCATATAAGTAAGTAAGTAAAGAGCTAAGGAAAGAGTGCACCTAATGTATGAGAGAGTAAAGGATATAATGATGTATTTATTTTCTTTGGAGATTTTCTAGTGTAGACACTAAATCATGCACTATGGGTACATTTCTAGGTCCTAATCACATACTACTATTCATAAGATTCCTAAGTGAAAAAATTACTAATTAACCATTGTCTTTGGCCTCTTTGCTTAATTTAAGTTTTCCTGTCTAGTCTTACACACCTTTTTTCCCACTCTGACCTTCGACACTTTAGTTTTTATGAGTCTAAACACTAGTACCTAGTTAGGAAACTTGCGCTTAGTGCCCCTATTCCTCTGGATGCCCCGACCTCTTTGTATTTTTTCTCACATCTTTTGGGTCCTTTCTATCTGTTTGGGCATATTAATTTCTTACTTAGTCGACCTTTTATTGGTTAATTATGAAATTCAAGAAAGGCACTCATATAAATATAAAGTTACGTGACCATTATAAAATACCAAGAACTAATCATCTACTATCACCACCTAAGGTTACATCAATAGCATTCTAAGAGAATTCAAACATCCATCGAGTTCCACACAAGGGACAAGGTATTATTTATGCATACACACATAAGAGGAGAAGTTCATTCTTTCATGCACACATCTATTTACATTTTTGCTTCTAGATAATTGATTACTATTCAAGTGTGACATGTATAAGAGCCACTTAGGGAACAATTATTCACATATACATAGAACTAAATTAGGTCTAAGATGTAGTATAATGATCGGTTGTAAGTTCACTCTATTGACATCCAAGGACAGTTTGACCCCCATTCTATATTTTTTATTTTTGGTGTTTGATGTGTTTTGGGGTTTAAAAGTGTTCATTATTCTTGCAAGTCGTAGGTGAATAAAAGTGAAGTAGACTAACATACAATCAATCAAAGGAAAACACTAAGAAACATCTTGCAACCAACCGAAGTTGTTTTTATGAGGTTATGAGCATCCACAGTACCCCAAGAAGGTGCGCAGCACCTAGGAACCCTTGAACTAGTCCGAGGGCACCTCGGTCTAGGAAGATCTTGTTGTAGCACAATTTTATGAGCTTAGGTATGACACTTTCCTCCTCTTGTTCATCATTTTGTCGACTCATCACAATCCAAGATAATTTGTGAATCAACTAAGTATTATATCCTTTCATTTGCAACTAGAGTTTCATATTTTCTAGCTTATCTTTCTTGGGTCAAATATGTATTTTATTGCATATTTATTTACAACGCCGGTACATATTTAGATTAGCATTTATTTATTTCAATATTTACATAAACATTTGGTGAACCCATATCACAATTCCAACCTTCTTTTTAGGGTCTTCAATAATTTCATTTCATTCATTTCCCTAGGCTCTTATCATCATGACTATCTCTATTTATGATTTTTGTTATCCAATCCTAAGTGTTGCACTAAAATTGTCCATATTTTGGCTACTACTTGTATTCCTTCCACTACTTATCTAAATGTTTTTTTATCAAACATTCGTAGATACACTTTCTCAACACATTACTTTTACATCTACTATAGCTAATGATCTTTATGTATATGAAAGTGATCCTCCTCTATACTTATGAGTCTATATCAATCATTTGGGAGTCAAACACATTTTATTCGATACTTGATATGAGCTCAATCTTTGTCCTTTATCATCCATAGAGGCTATATGTCTTTTTGTTGCTAATCTTTACCCAATATCTATTTCGTGCAAGCATATGATCCACTACATGTCCATGCTTAGGTATTGTCACTTTTCCACTCACGGTAGGGCCAAAGACTATTTCATTCTTATTTTTGTCATTGATATTCTAATTTCATATAATTTCTTACTTGGTATGCCATGGCTTCACAAAATGTAAGAAATATCTTCTATAATCCACCGAAGTGTTAGATTCTTACATGAAGGCTTTGAATATGAGGTTCTCACCGATAGTACACCATTCTAATATTGTGACTTAGACCCAAACATTGTAGTACCTATTTTGATTTCTAATATTATATATTTTATTGTTGATCTACAACCCATGCACTCTTCATAAAACTTACCTCCACTTGAGGGAACCATTTTAAAACTAGATGTTGTTCCATCTACTTTAGAACCTTCCTTCACGTATTCTCATGATAATCCCATATGTTACCTCCTTTCTCTACTCTCTTCATGAATAAGTAATTGTCATATTCCCTTCGATACATCGCTAACAGATGACATGATACCGGCTTGGGTTCACTTGATGATATCTTACCTCCACCTCATTCAGAAATCCACATATGTCTACATTACTACCTTTATGCCCTCCGAGTATTTCGTGCACTCTCTTCATGAATACATTAGATATTGAATTGGTCACATTATGCCCTTTGGTCATGTTTTCATTTCAATGACCATTTTCGCGCTATTAACAAAAACATTACTTGTTGGTATGCACATGGATGTTAATTGACCCTTAAATAAGAAGGAATTGCAATGGGCATGTACAATCTACATTGCAATGGATCTTTACCTGACCAACCACCACATTCACCACATCTATATCGATTTTGGATATGTCCTCTTAGACTAGGTTACTTGATCATTACTATCATCATTTTTTATGCCCTACTTGAGTATTTCATTTATTAGTTCTTGTTTTCACTACACTTATGTCTCTCACACTCACCTGCACATCTTAATACATACTTCTCCACTCACACTCATGATTTGGTTCACACTTGAGTCTTGAGGGCATATTACATACATAAACCTGACACACATTAGATATTAACATATTGACATTTAATATTTTCCCATGCCCTTTGGTCATGCACTTTTCATTCGAATGTATCATGATCTCATTTCATGTTCGGACATTAATGAAAAACATTACTTGTTTTGGGGTGCTAAATATGGATGAACCTCACCAATGATACTCATGCACTTTCCTTTATCATTTATTGATCACAAGGAATCAAAGCAATGATGGCATGCTTGTTTTCTAATCATTCTCGGCATCGAGGGGGCATGTATAAATGGACCTCTTTACATGAATACCACATACTGCTCCTATTATTCACTGCATTCCATTCCATCTCATCGATTGCATACTTCACATCTTGGTCGCATATACTTTTTCTTTCTTATTCTAACATCCATTCGATTTTGACTCTTAAGAAAGTGATAATGAGTTTAACGTCCTCTTAGTCGTGAAATTGAGAAAATCTGATCTTGAAAAGGTTACTTGAAATCATGTCTATGGGTCATTTTGTGTGGGAACCATGCTCATTTTTGCCCAGCCCCAAGTTCAAAAGTGCGCTTTAGTCCCGATTATTCCCGAAGTTTGTCTTTTTACACTTTTTTTTACTTATTCATTTTTCTACACTACACTTATATGTCCCAAACTCTCACACTTCACCTTTTCGCGATCCATCGTGTAATACATCCTTTCGTCCCGCATGTCCCAAAAGACATTTGTGCATCCCTATCACGCAAATCTCATGATTTGGTGTCCCAAATGAACCAGTGCCATTCACTTATCTGAGGGCATTATTACATACATAAACCTCTTTCACACTACACGGCTATATAACGAGCATACCCCTTTGCATTTTTCACACTACTTTGCTATCCTTTGCATGAACCCTTGACATATTTTCTCGTAACTTCTATCACACACTATGTCCTCCTACTATCAATATGAAGATCAAGTTTCGTGGACGGAGCATCTCGCCAATGTATCATTCTTGTATCTAAGCTTTTACATCTTGATTACACACATTACCCTATGAAATACTCTAGTTCCATAGTTCATACTTGTCTGGAGGGTTAAATATGAAATTAACCTCACGCAGAAGCTCACACGATTCGAGTGAATTAACCAATGTACATGGGGAACTCATCGATCACTCTTTGAGGATGCAATTTCTATGCTTTATGATTTATTGATCACATCTTCAAGGCGTGGGTGGCGAAGTCATGGCTTTCAAACCATTTCCTATCCAAACTCTTTTCCGAGAAGATTTCAATGAAGACGATTTCATAATTTTCTATGGGGTTCATTCTACTAACGAGTTCCATTGATGTGGGCATGTATAACCAAGAAGGAAGGAATGAACACTTGGTTTCATCACATGAATACTTATTCACATCATAAAGAAATCTTACGGGGCATCTATCTCTGTTATCCCTAAGCTAATTTTTGTATTCACTCTACATTCCATTCCATCTCAACTTTGCAAGCATGGTGATCTTGTATACCAAGAAGGAACTTTGTGTCTTGGCCATGAATATGTAGAACTTTTTCTTTAAATTCCATCTTATTTTACAATACAAATGATTTGTTTCAATTCATGCATACATAAAGATTAGTATACATATATTTTGTATGTCATTTATTCCTTTTCTATACACACTTTGTGTTCACTTTAATTTCTAGTTTTGATCATGTAAGATTTACATAGATATTTACACATATCCGATTAAAGAGGAGATGTTTGGTAAAGTCCAATAACTCATACAAGTCCATGATAGACATATATTTTGTATGAATTCCTTTTCTATACACACATGTGGGACCATCTAGTTTTGATTGCAAGATTTACATAGATATTTACATGTATCCTAGACATTTGGTGCAATACCTCATACAAGTCCCACACGGGGCATCTACTTTCGTATACATCACATGTGTCATTGTTTAATTTTATACTACTTCTTATTTCATACTAACACACAACTATATCACTTTATACATGTTTTGACATACATTTTATCTTTCTAACATGCTAACGGTTTGCTTCATGTGTAGCATTTGCTTTGCAGTTCTATTTTCTTCCATGGTTGTTTGATACATTATTTTCTATTATTTTCTCTTGTCTTCCATTGTTTTTTATTATTTGCGTGCTTCACCCTATATCTTTCTTACCGCATGTCTTATTTCAGCCACTTCAGCCTCAATTGTATTACGACATTGTGAATGATGTCCCATGTTTGATATGTTTTTCATGATCTACATTTTCTTCTTCTATATTGTCTTCTTATGTGTTAGCTTACACATTATCTTCTTGTTTATTAGCTTACATATTTTCTTCTTGTATGTGTGGTTATATTTCTTGTATTAACACATGTCTTCTAGCCACTTTGTTTTCTTGTGCCTTGGTTTCTACCAAGCACATTCCCTCCCACTTGCGGGGCATAAATTTTAGTTCAATGGTAGGTCCTCATTTAGGCCGCATACTCCTCAATGACATCGCATGCATCCCAAATAATGGGAGCATCATTGGTTGAATCGATCCGCACATGCTCAGATTCATCGCAGACAACATAGTCTTTAGTATGAGAAACCTATTTGTATTTTTTCTCAAATATTTGGGTCCTTTGATCCATTTGGTCATCTTAATTTCTTACTAGTCGGCCTTTTATTTCTTAATTACAAAATTCAAGTAAGGGAATCATATAAGTATAACCTTATGTGACCATAATAAATGAGAAAGCACTAAGGATCTATTATCACCATCTAAGGTAGCATCTAAGAGCATTCTAAGAGCATTCAAACATCTATCTAGCTCCACACAAGGGACAAGGGACTATTATTTATGCATACACGCATAGGAGGGGAAGTTCATTCTTTCATACACACATCTATTTACATTTTCTACATATAGCTACTTTCTCGCTATTCAAGTGTGACACGCACAAGAGCCATTAAGGGCAAAATTCTTCACACACACACATAAAATTAGATAGGGTTTGAGATGTAGTGTAGTGCTCAGTCATAAGTTCACTTTGTTGACAACAGAGAATAGTCTAACCCCTCATTCTACATCTTTTTCTTTTTGGGATTTGATGTGTTTTAGAGTTTTACAGGTGTTCTTTCTTCTTGCAGGTCATAGATGAATAACAATGAAGTACAAAAAAATATATGAGATTAAAGGAGAGCACTAACAAACATCTTGTGACCATTTGAAGTTAGTTTTCTGAGGTTCAAAGAAATCATAGGCACCTCGAGAAGGTCTAAAACACCCCAGGTGCCCCGATCAATGAAGATCTTATGGTCACATAATTTTTTAAGCTTTGGTGCATTAATTTCCTCCTCATGTTCATTATTTCATCAACTCGAACACTTGTCCAGGATAATTTTGAATCAATCTGATTATTTTATCCTTTCATTTGAAACTAGGATTTCACATTTTTCTAGATTATCTTGCTTGGGTCAAATATGTATTTTATTGCATATTTATTTACAACATTGATACATATTTAGATTAGAATTTATTTATTTCAATATTTTCTTAATCGGTTGGATTTGAGTGTCTTATTACTAAAGGTTGAGGTTTTTGGGCAATCTCACACCAAGAGCAAGTTCTTTGGTGATCTCACACCATGGACAAGTTTTTTGGGTGATCACATGCCAAGGGAGAGTTTTTATGGTGATATCATGCCAAGAGAAGAGTTTTGGGAGAGAGGTTTATTTTTTCTCTCCTTCCATGATGCTTCTCAAAGTGCCACGCTGCAGGTTGTTGTGTCCCGATTTTAAATTGTATTGCAACTAAAATGTAACTAAATGAATGAATTGTGTAACTGAAAATTAGTGTACGATATTGAAGAACCGTAGTGTAAAATACTAGAAACTATGCTTTGAAATGAGAAACTTCTTGATTTTTTTCCCAGGACCCTAGAACTTAGAGGACACAAGCCCCCATCATACATGTCGATAAAGGTGCTAGTTTCTTCATTGTGTTTGTGACCTAAGTCTATTCTCGGACCACTCTGCTACTTGTGTTCTTTGGCCAAGTATATACTATGTTGTTCTTTTATGGAGATCTATACTATTAGAAGGGTGATTTTTTCACCCAAATGATGCCCTCCCCATTTATGGTACATGTGAAAAATGTAGGAGGAAACATCCCCAATGAGAGGATCTTAAAATGATATGCATATCCGAGATTGGATACCTATAGGGTAGGGGATGTGCATGGTAGAAACCAAGGCACATGTAAATAAGATAGGCTATAAATAAGATTTAGTGAGAAAGAACTAGCATGTAATCAAAGACTTTATAATAAGTAACTATGAAGACAAGTGATATCGTGAAAAGTGTGTTACATACATGAGACATCACTCATAGTGTCACAAGACAATTAGGGCTAAAGCGGCCATAAAAATAATGAGTAAGAAATACATAGGGCGTAGCCCACAAAAAATAGCAAATATTAGTAACAAGAATTAACAAATAACCATGGTTATATGTAATCCTACAAGGAAAATGCTACAAATCAAGCACCTATTAGCATGTTAGAAAGATAAATAGTATGTCAAAGCATGTATAGCAAGTGATAGTAATGAAAAGTAGTAAATATTGTTACTATAGTACATGTGAGTGTAGAGTAAGAGATTAGTAGAAGTAGATGCCCCTAGGATCCTCGATGAAACGGTAAAGATAAATGTCGAGCATCATGCATGTGTAAGAATTTGTAGAATTCCTACATTCACCTTTAGATAATAATTGAATGTGCATGTGTATATTTAAAAACATAATGAAATACTAAGTATTCAATTAGCATAGGAAAAAAGTGCAACATGTAAATAGTATAAGCTAACAAGAGGAAATACAAAAAATCTATGTAGATGCAAAAGTGTGTGTTTGATGGTTTGTTGTGATATGATAGATGTGTAGATGAGGGGAGCCACATTTCCCCCATGAGATTAGTAGAAATAGATGCCCTAGGATCCTCGGTGAGACTAGTAAAGAGCAATGTCGAACATCATGCATCGTGTAAGAATTTATAGAATTCCTACATTCACCTCAAGATACCAAGTGAATGTGCATGTGTATACATAAAAACATAATGATATACTAAGTATCCAACCAACATAGGAAACAAAGTGCAACATGTAAATAGTATAAGCTAACAAGAGGAAATACAAAAAATATGTGTAGATGAGGTGTGTGTTTGATGGTTTTTGTGATATGACACATGTGTAGATGAGGGAAGCCACGTTTCCCCCAACATATGTGTGTTGTGTGAGGATCATTTAGGAATGATCCCTCAACAATCAAGTATGAACCATGGAATAAGAGTGTGTCATCGGGAAATGGCGATAAAGTATATTTACCAAATATGTAGTGATGCTCAGAAAGATAGTCATGAATCACAAAGTGTGAGTAATCAGGATGCGATAAGTGAGGTTCATGGAGGAATTGCACCCTTAAAATTCAAACATGAACCATAGAACAAGAGTGCATAATTGGGTAATGAAGGTAAATTATGGGATCAAGAGTAGATTTTAGGAAATATGTATCGTGAACCACTTAGTGTGAATCATAGTAGATAAGATATGAGTAGAGCATGGATACATAAAATAGTGATGGAGGGGGAGAAAGTGTGATTCCCCCACATTGTGAAAATAATATAAATCTATGTGACGATAGCAAAGAGTAAGGGATCCTTAGTTGGTGTTCACGAAAGAAAAGGCATGTAACCATGGTCTAGAACCGATGATGTAGGAGAATATCTATGTGTATGTGAAGGAGACTTGATGTGGTGAAGGAGGTGGAGAACACCTATAGGAATGGGTTTTCCAAGTAGGGGACTTAGGCTAACGAGGTGGACTAATGAATCTAGGAGGATAATGGGGTCGTGATGTAATTTGTGTATGAATGGGAGAGCTAAGTGTAGAGATATATTTAGACTTGAGAGGTTTAGGAGGCCTAAACGTCATGATTATTTCTGAAATAGAGGTAAAATTGGTGAGAGGTAATGGTATACATGGTGGAACACCTTTGATGGTGACAAATTACATATTGCGAATGAATTTAAGGCATAAGTGGAGCATGGAAGGGATAACCTACATAGCTTGTAGGCAAGGGAGAATTAAGACCATGTCACAACCCTTTATCTCAGATGTAACAAGGAATGGTGTAGGTATGGTAAGGGACCCAATAGTAATAGGAAGGATGATGCGTCCATAAGAATTAGGAACTAGAAATGTGATTTGAGAAGTTGGAAAGTTGATAGCTAGTAGGAGTGCCATGGAGCATGCATTGGAAAGGGTTGAGGGATGGACCATAGTATTGTTGACTATATGAGTACCAATAAAAGCATTAATATGCAGTGAATCAGAGGAAAATGTAGTATGGTAATCATGATCCGAGAATGTAATAACTGGTGGTGGCATGTCAACAATAGAAATGAGGAAATCAAGCGACCTAATGAGGGAGGAGGCACAACATGATATGTATGATTAGTAGATGAATCAGTAGTTGGATTGTCATGTTTTGGTAATGGGTTATTGAATATTTTAATATTTTTACTATCATTGACTGGTTTAGAATTAGATGACTTTGGGAGCTTGATTTTTTGTTATCGATAAGATCTTTAAAGATATTTCTGAGATTAAAACAACAATCAGTAGAGTGGCCATTGTATTAGTGGTAATCATAGTGTGCATTTTCATTATAGTTATGGAGACATGTGGGTGAGAAGGATCTAGATTGAGCAGTGGAGGGAGAGTAATCATATTGCTTTCAGTGATTTTTGGTAATAGGAACCGAGGTACATAGGGTAGCTTAGTAAAGGTGCACCTTGTGGGTTATAATTGAAGCTTGGTATATAGAGAAACAATGTTGATAGTAGCTTGAGCATTGGCAAGCTTAGTGGATGGTTTGAATGTGGATTTATCTTGAAACTTGGTGGAAGATGAGGAGGAAGGAGTATCATAATACTTTAGTTTTCCCATAGATAATAGTTTTTTTTCACACAATTTGAGTGTGTGGTATAGCTGATAAAAGATGGAGAAGTCTTGAAAATGTCACTCTCTTGGAGAGGAGGTAAAATAATTTAAACAAATAGATATTGCAATTCTGAATTAACGAGGACATTAGTCATTTTAGCAAGGTTGTTTTTATAACACAAGACATAGTCTTCAATATGTTCATTGAATCCTTGTTTGATTATAGCTAATTGTGTATAGGATATCTTAGTGATGATATTTATAGAAAAATGAGCAAGGAATGTATCTACTAGAAAAGTAAAAATCTTACCAAATGGATGGGTAGATCATAAAACCATCACATAACATAGTCATGCAGACTTTGAGGAAAATATTTGGCCACGGTGTAAGGTCATCATCATAGTCAAGACATGTAACATGAAAGGAGTGGAGGTGTTCTTGAGGATTTTCATGGTCATTGAAGGTGGAAAGCTTAGGTTTGATGAAGTTAGGAGGTATCGAATAAGAGGATATGGTAAGTGTAAGGGGGTTATGAAGGAAAGTAAGGAATTTATAGATGAGAGAAGGATGAAGAATATTGTCAGAATGGAAATTTTTTTAAAAGTCATGGTATAATGAGGCTAGGTCATGAGTTCCTAAAAATGATGCATGTCGTGTATGAAAATTAATAAGGAGGTTAAATTATTTGGTGGGAGTGGGCATAGAAATGGGAACAATAGATGTAAGTGGAAGACTAGTGACAAAATGAGGAGGAAGTGTCACAATAGGAAGAGAAGTATCACTTTGGAGGCCGGAGGATTGAGCTCAACCGACATCATAGCTTCATCATGTGCAGCGACTAATAATAGATATAGGTCTTAAGGTTGTTCACTAATATGATCCTCGAGATCATGAAGATCTTTTCAATAAAGAGTTTATAATTTGCAGCCATGGAGGTATATGGGAAGAAGGCCTTGTAGAAAGGTAGGGTTTGAGTGATCGGGATACCAAATGATTTAATTTAAATTGTATTAATCCTTAATTTCAAAGTAACCATTGTAATGTATAATTTTACAATTAATTAATTGCACTAAGATGCAAGAAATTAAGCATTCAACAATGTAAAACCATAAGCAAGTGGAAGAGGGGGATGGTTTAGCTGATTATGTGAACCACTGGAGTGATTGAGACCGAGTATCTATTTGATCTAGCTAGAAACAATGTCAAAAAGGATCGGTGAGTGTTTGAGAAGTTAGGAATGTGTCAGATAGAAGTGCCTACAAGAGGATAGCATTTCCTCGAGTGTTAGTGACTCGAACCGGGTTCTTATTCCAACTCTCATATTTTCATGTTCTGGTCTTTTCGGGTGGAGGATCTTCACTTCTACCCTCTATTTGTCACTTTGGTTTTTTGTTAGATCACCAATTTACATGTAACCTAAAAATAAATTTCTACCTACACATGTCCACTAACCACATTAAATCTAATTAAAAAATATGTTAAATGTGGATTTAGAATTACCCCGAGGTCATATGAAGAGTGAGCTTATAACCGAGCGCCACACTACATCTCAAACTCCATGAAGTTATTTGTGCTCATGTGTGTAGTGATTCCTTGGGTTTCCCTTGTGCAAGTTGCACAATGATAGTCGTCTATATGTAGATTGTACATAGAGTATGCAAGATGTGTGTGATGAAATATAATGAACTTCCCTCCTATGTTGTGTATGCAAAATAATGTAGCCCTTGTCCCTTGAATGTGTATGATAGATGTATGCCTTGTAATTCTCTTCTACCTTTGATAAAACTTTAGGTGATGATAGATCATGCTTATAGTGCTTGGACCCTTATTTGAGAGAAATAAATAAGTATATATATGATTCCCTTGTTTTAATTTCATAATTGACATGCTAAAAGGCCTACCCATAGTGTTAAAAGATTCCAAACAACTAAAAATAACCTAAAGGGGAAGAAGAAGATAAAGAAGGTCAGGAGCGCCCTAGAGGGATAGGAGCACTGGGCGTTTCTATCATAGTTGGGTCCCAGTGTCTGATGCCATCAAAAATATAAATTAGTCAAGTGTCAGCAGAGTTGTAAGATGTATAAATCCAGAAAGAACAAGAGATAAAGTAATCAAAAATCCAAAGGAGTTGTCAACCACTAGTTTTCTTGCTTAAGAATAATGTATACATTAGTATACTTTAGGACTTATAAATGTACTCAAGTGCAAAGATTTTTTTTTTACATCCTTCAACCATACCATGTTTTTTCAATTATTCTAAGTAGTGATAGTTAAGGTGGCCGAATTTCTCATGTCATATTTTTCTAACCCCATCTCGTATGAGTCAACAATGCAATCAAAGAAGTGTCAAGAGAAAAATGAGAGAAGGTATATAATTGTACTTGGTGATCTACCCTTCTCTCTGCAACTATAGTATCAACATATAGCTCTCGATGATAACTAAATATGGGTTGAATCCAACTCTTATGCCATTCCCTATGTGAGTGATTTAGTACATTGATATTAGATTGGTGTAAAGTGTTAGAACACTTAGAACATTGTTGAATGTTTCACCATTTACTTCAATTGACCCACTCCCTACAACTTCTATAGAGGTGTCATCACCTAGTGTGATAGAGGACATGTTACATGGTTTCACATAAGAGAACTAAACCCATGAGGAATACATGTGGTGTGAAGCACCAGAACCAATGACCCATGATTACATTGGAGCCACTACACCAACTAAAGCTTTTCCCTTATTTTTCTCTTTATTATTTTCTTTTACAGTATAACTTTCTTGGGTTGATGAATTTCATTTGATAAATTCAGGTACCCCAATATTATTCTTCTCTAGAGTTTGGGTAAGTTTGTAAATATTTTTATTCATACACTTATGTTCATCATGCCCATATTTCTTGTAATAGGCACACTTAACCCTTTCCTTCTTAGGTTTAGTGTCGGAGGAGGGTTCAATGTTTTTTTTGGGGTTTTCTTGTTTATAATCCTTTTTATTTCCTTGATCCTTCTTCTCTTGTTTTTTCTCATTGTTGTTTTAAGTATTTGGTTTCACATTCCCATGCAATTTATATATGTGATTTAGAATACGTCAATATGCCCATTTGTATCAACTTGTCTTATTCCCTATTCAAATGACTAACAAACATATTAAAAGGGTAATTTCCATAATGCTCCAATTGTATCCTTGGTGGCATAAAAGGTGGTTATGAACACTAAGTATTTTGGACCTAGTTTTTGAAGGATAGAAAGGATAATTTATGTGTTCTTTTCAATTCCACATTCCTTCAATTGTAATCTCACTAATTTAATTTTTTGAAAAGTCCTTAATTGTGTCAAAAATTTTGGAGCTCAGACTAATAATCTCATTTTCCAATTCATGCCCTCTCATCTCATCGTGTTTCCCAAAGAGTGTGTCTAATATGGTCCAAACTTTGTTAAGAGTTTCAGTAGATTCAACATGAAAGATAGGGTCTAAAGACACAGACAAAAAAATTTGAAAGCTTCATCACACTATTTGTACCACTTCACTTTTTCTGTAGTAAGATTTTTTTTAGTTTTAAGACCCATGGTTATATGATGCAAACCCTTTCCCCTTAGAATTATGTTCATTTTATATTTTCATTCATGATATTTAAAGGGTGTGAGAAGATTAATTAAACTAAAATTTATAGTGCGAGAAGTAGAAGATTACAGAAAGAAAGAACATAAAGCGAGAGTGTAGAAGGAGAAAATATGATACACTCCCCTCTCGAAGTTATGATTTTGACCTACGTATTTTTGCACTTCATAATTTTAGTGTGATTTACAAAATAAATAGGTTCACCATAACAATGAAGAAAAAATAACCACTTATGTAAAAAATGACTCTCAAATCTTAGTAGCTACTAAAATGTTACGAGTGAAGAATGTTTCTCATTATAACCTATTTAATTAAGTTTACACTCAAAAATTCAAATGCCTATAAAGGTTGTGTTAGAAAAAAATATTGGTGGTTAAGTTTGAACAATAGACCTCCCACTTATAACTAAATGTGCACTTACCACTATGCATACAAGCTCACCCTTACACAAAAAATAATGAATTCTATTTTAAGCCTCATAAAAAGATATAGGCAAAAATAATTGAACTTGCCTCGTTTTAGTTTAGGAGGGATTTTTTTTGAAACTAGTTGAATTTGACCAAGTGAGCTAGGGTTAAGTATTTTTTAGGTCCATCGAGTTAGGAAAGTTGGATTTGAGCTAAGATAGGCCATAGATGGATGGTTAGAACTACCACCGAGAAAGAGGATCTCGTACACATTCAAACCTAGTGAGGTCGGGCCTAACAAAGGAGGTAGAGGAAAAAAAAAGGATCCCTAAGGTCTAGTTCAAATCACACAATCATAGCCAAGTTAAAAAGGCCAATTAGAGTGGAGGAGCCGTGGTGGTTGGGGGATTGAGAAAGTATATTAGTGGATAAAATGGTGTCAATTTGGAGACAGAGGTATAAAATGAAGCACGGGAGCTAAGCTATGCAAGACAAGCACTAATTTGAGTCAGGTTTAAAAATCCTAAGCGGGTTCGATTCGAGCCAAGGTGGAAGATAGGGGTCCAAGTTATGTTGAGATACTTCCAAGATATCTAAATCACATGTAATAGGTTTGAGCTAGAGAAAATCTTGGTAGAGTCGAGTTAGACAAAAAAAAAAATCCCAAGTAGCACTCAAAAGAGCCCAAGATGAATTTGCATAAGCATAGCCAAAATAAATTTTTCCACACAAGCATGTGATCCAAAGAAACTCCCAAAAATGCCCCTAAAAAAATTTCTTATGCTTTTTTTTTTTAAAATGAGGTTTTGATATTTTTTAAACACCCTAGAATTTTGTAAACCCTCAATAATGAAATTAACAAACTTTGCACATAAACTTGTTAGATTTAAATAAGTGAGGATTTTGAGAAAAACACAACTTGATAAAATGGGAAAATGTTTTACCAAAATTTATTTGATACCATATCAGAGTTACCATTAGAATCTATGGATATCAATGGATGCACATGTATTTGCAAAAATATAAAAATCACTAACAAGTAGATGTAATATGAAAATAATATCAGAAAACACAAGAATAGTGGTAAAACATAAAACAACTCAATAGCTCAAATGTGGTGTGTACAAATAAGAGAGGGATGAGTAAATTCTCTATGAGACTAAAGGTCAAGAGTCCAAGAATAGGAAGGGGAGTTACATTCCCATAATATCTAATCAAATGTAACTCCTATAACATACTATAAAAACTATGACATGTATGGTAGTTTATGACTAGTCAAGTAACTCCTATGACACAAAGAACACCTAAGAAAGATGAGTCACCATGTGTTTAGGAAATATTCCAAGTAATAAATAATATAAGGAAAATATATACCTATAATAACAATGTCCACCACAACTCCCTCTCAAACCACATCTCTAAAGGACCATTTTTGATACTCGTTTCTTGTTGGCCACTTTAAACAATGCAATTCTCATTAATACTTCTTCACCACCATTAATGAAGCCATCTTTCTTGTTTTCTCTATCTTATTCATCTTTGATCACTCCCATGTGAGAGAAAACATAGAAGCCAACTAAAACAAAAAAAACATATGCCTAAAAAGATAACCAAGTACAAAGCAAGAAGAAAATGGAGCCTACAATCCAAAAAGGAGAACATCCTAACACTAAAACACCAACCCAACAAAAACTTGAAGAAAATCCTTATCAAAAGCACATGAACCAATAATTTCCCAAGAAAACTACAACAATCAACTAAGGCACATGGGAAGCTTAAGGGTGCTCTTATAGGAGAATGACCCTTCACCTCCAAAGGTTAGAATTCCAATATTAAATACTTTTCCATCCAATCTTCTTTGTTTTTTTTTTTTAAAACAATTATATGAAGTTAAGCTCAAAAAGTTATGTCTATAAACTTGCATTTTCATTTTTCCTACTTTCTTGACTTGTAAAATTATTTAAAATTATCATATTAATTGAAAATATATGAAAAACTATTCTCAACAATCTTAAACATGTTGTAAATCCTTGTATAGAATTTTGTTTAGAAAATCATTCATTTGCTCCAAGAATGTGTTCATGTACACATGCACTTTTTTATGTTTTCAAAAAACTTATTATGTCACTATTAAAAATGCATAAATTTCACATACTTATCTCATTTGGATATAGAAAAAACAAATATTTAGAAACTATATTCAATTTTTCATTATTTATCTTCTTATATTATAACCAAATTATTTTACTAGGTTCTTCTAAAAGTCTCTCCAAGGTAAGGTATTTATATATTTTTAGAGAGAAAAAAACCACTCCCCCCTCCCCGACCTCATTATCGTGCATCGACCCTCTTATTTTAAATTTATTTGATATTATATGGGGAAATACTTATTTATTGATCTAGAGACAAAATACCACACCCATTCTACATTTCCTTGAACTAATGTTTAGATGGGTTTCCCAAAGGGTTACCTAAAGAGATTTCACTAAAGATTGGTAATCATGTTTGGGTTTAGATATTGGATTATGAGAGGAATTATTTCAAATGTAGATCTTGTTTTTATGTACATCATATATCTGAATATTTCCCCAAGAAGAAGGCCTCTTCTCTAGTATTGAGGAATAGGAAACCACTTGGTAGAATGAAGCTAATTTGGCTCAAAATCATGTGTCTAAATGATTCTTTAGTTTAATATATAGTATATTCTATGTCAAAAATTGGTTAATTCTAGGGTTAGTTTGAAGAAATCTAGATCCTCTTCTTCGATATCTTATTCTCCACTGGTTGTGTTGGAAGCAAAATGGAGATAGAGGGGGTGAATCATTCCTAGAAATTTGTTGTTTAATTTACCATTAATTGCAGTAGATTCATTAACATTCATCTGTTCACATACATTCAACAATAGATTATTAAATGTGCACAATACATTCAAATAACCATAACACATAAGAGATATCTCATAGACACAAGATTTAAGTGTGAACCCATCATGGGGAAGAAATCACACTAAAACACAAAAATTATATTGACATGTTTCAAATTTAGTGAGGCACCAACCCCACAAGGAGCACCAAGCCCTTGTTTATTAGATCACCAACCCTACAAGGAGCACCAACCCCTAATTTAGTGAATCACCAACTCCATAAGGAGGCTAAAACCCCATAATATGAATAAGCACCAAATCTTCCACACGATGATGCTTATTTCTAAATTTTGTTTCTACCACAAATAATGGAGATCACAATTTCAGCTCACATAATCTTCTTCAAACCCTCATTCACCTATCTCTCTCTTCTTTCCTCTTTCACACCTTCCCTTGGCTTAAAATATTGCTCACATTCTATCTATCACTCATAAACCTATAACACAACTTTATAATCCTTTAAATCATGAAATCATAACTGCAATACACTTCTACTTGGGTTTCACTTTTCCCTCCAAGAGCACTAGCACTACTTCAAAAATGAACTCAAAACACTTACTTTACAAGATTCTCTTACCTCAAATAGAAGAGAGGTCCATCCTGATCATAATTTCAACCAAAAAAATTCATAAGATGCCATTAAATTCATTAAAATTTTCACATATGACCCATATAGGTCATTCATGCCCAAAACCACTCAACTTGCACAAAACAAACTCAAAACCCCATCACAAGGATGAGTAAAATCACTAACACCAAAAATATGATTATTCAAGCCCCAATATTCATCACATGTGTAATATATCATAACAACATCATCCATGGTCACACATTTTCTTGGACCAGTCAAAAAATTCATAGCACAAGCCAAAAGGCTCATATCCTTCACTAAACACATGTTTCTAGCACCATGTCTTTCCCTTTGGGCCTCAAAACCACCCAAGATAAACTAAAATATATCATGTAGCCACTATATGGAATCCTCAGGACCTGTAGATAACATAAATTCATGATAGATCTCATGAAACATCCATGTGTTCAAACCACAACTACTTTCCTCTTCTCTAAAGCAAGCTTCCCATAAACCAATTTTGCAAACTCAACTATTTTCACAATTTTTGTCACTTCCAAGACCTCTAAATTCCTTAAATAGGAAAAAAATTCATCCCTTTTCACTTTCCACTTGATAAAAAGCATTACATAATCCATTTCATGCCTCAACTAACTCATTCTCTCGGCTGAGCAAACATGACCTAAGAATCAACATACCTTCTTCACAAACTAACCTCAAAGACACATCAAATAAACTCACCAAGACACAAGCCATATAACAATGGAAATAAATTTGAATCCTAGTTCAATAAAATATTAGAGCTCCTTCCAAATTGAAGTGGAAGGCCTTCAACAAAGATAATCTCTGCAAACAACTTCTTAAGCCTTATAGGACTCAAGAACTGGCCTTGAGCTCAACTTTCTCCATCACCTCAAAAAAACTTCCAAGATTAAACAAAGCATATAAAATCATTATAATTTTTTTTTAATCACTAAAAACCTTCACCAAACATGAACAACTTAAAATCACCACTTTACCTCATGAAGCCATTACACACCCTTCTAGAACAAACATCCTCCAGATTTAACCCTCAAATAATAGGTCATAAATTTTTCATACCTTATCAAAAACACAAGTTTTATATACCAATCTAAATATATCTAAACCATGAACATAACACAACTTTAATGGATTCCTAACTCCTCATTTATCTCCTTCAATGTCAATTTTACCACAAGCTACTCTAAACCACCACAAAAATAGTCTTGTTAAATAGGAGTCTGTATGATAGAAAATCAACACGTGAAATTATTTCGCACCCAACCTCTCGAGGTCGTGCTGAGAAATCCGGTATAGAATGATTATGAATGTGAGTGTGGTGATGGGGATCAAGCTAATTGGGAAATCTTATATCTTCAACACGCAATATCGAGATTTATGAGTCTAAGGTAAAGAATGCTCTCCTAACTTGAAGTGGTGTGATGTCTCAGTCTGAGATAATAGCCACTCGTAGACTCTAATCAATGTCGAGCTCAACCGAGATTCTATTTGTTGGTTGTTGAACACACGAGAAAATGACTTATGGGTGCCTCGTATAGATTTCCAGACAAGGTCATGGAAGTAAGAACGAGAGGCACGATGAAGCCACATGTATTTATGGGTGATTTTCTAGTCTGGTCTAGAAATTCTTAGCTTGATCGAATGCTATGTTCAGTAAGGAAAGATGTGCAATAATATCTAGTGGAAGTGGTGAAGATTTGAATACTAATGTATGCAAACTAGTGTCAATGTCTAATTAGCTAGTAGGCTCGTGGGTTGTGGGACCTAAGGATCACAACCAAAGACTCGTGGAGGTTGTGGCCCTTAGATGGTCATGCACGTAATCAAACCTTATTGCAGGAGCAGTCTAATAGTTGTAGGCTTGATTAAGCGATATTTAACATATTAATCTATTCTATTTTCTCAGCAAAAGTTACAGGTGTGCGTAAGACTGTCAAACGTAAGCTGGTATCAATGTCAATTATCAATTCTGGCCCATTGGGTTGTGGGACCAAAGGATCACAACTGTATGTATTTTCCTATTTTGGACCGTTGATGGTCATATAGAATGAAATAAAATGAATTTTAATAATCAAACTAATTACTGAAGGAAATCTAATCTATGTTTTTGGAGTTTTCACAATATTTTGGATCAAAGCAATAAAAGAAAACTAATCTATCAAAGGAAATATTTTTGTTCTTTTCTAACTTTTAAGAAATGCATTCTAATCTAATAAATAAACTAAAGACAAGTAATCAACCAGATGTAGCTAGTTACTTGTGAAAATGTATGAATCTAATCTAAAGAAAATAACCTAATCTGATCAAAACCCTCCAAACCCTACCTCAGAGGTGAAGAACAAATCATGACCCTGAAAGGGGCTATTGTTCCTCACAACTTCCCTAGTAATGTTAAAGAGGAAAACTTACTAATGATTTGATCTACTTGTGATTGACTAATTTATTGAAATGAATGATTTTCTACTCTATTTGATATGTGATTAAAACTAGTGATTTGAAATTGACAATTCAACAAACAAGGCAAGAAAACACACAATTCCAACCTAGACAAGCAAGAGCTTTGGAAAATTTGGTTGTGTCTGTATTTTCCCTCAGTATGTTCCTTTCTTTCTCTGAGTGTTCATGTGAGTCCAAGGATTGGGAATGTAAGAACAACAGTAAGAGGATGGCACTTGAGAAATGGCAGCTTGATGGCAGTCCAGATGTAATGTAGAGTAGAAGAGAGATAGCACAAGAGATCAGAGCTTGGCTATGCAATTACTAGCAAGATTGTAGCAGCAATACAAAGCAAGATACACAAAATTCTTAGGCCCTTTTCTTGAATACAAGCGTGGAATATATAGAATGGAGGATGGGAGGTACCTTCATGCACAAGGCCAAAAGGAGCAATTTCAACCAATTAAATCTATTTAGAAATAGAAGGAGGAAGGAGAACCAAGAAATCAAAGCTAATTTTAGACAATTTGGCTCACAAATACATGCAAAAAGCAAAGTTAAGTGAACCGTCGCACAAAGTTAAGTGAACCATCGCATGTTAAAACACGTGTGAAAATTCTCGGAAAAAATGGGTAGGACCTGCTCTTGCCTTGCAAGGTGGCGATTTCAGATCACACCTGTCTTGGGTGGTGGTTTTAGAACCACCGCCCTAGGTGCAGGTGATAGTCTGGCACTAAAGGCCAAAACATGTGCAAAAAGAGGCAGGAAGCTAGAAAAGGCACGGGAAGGCTAAGTAAAGACATCTAGGCAACAAATATACACTTGTGAATGGAAATTGGAGCTCGAACACCTTCTTGAAAGAACTGAATCATCATTAGGGACTTTTGTAACCATTTTTCGACAATGTAGCACATGTAATTTTGGGTGCGTACATATTTCCCCCTCGAGAGAAGCGTCTTAGCCATGAAAAGGCGTAAAATGTAGAGTCCGAGTATGGCATTCTGAAATGGGGAGTTAGAAGCTATACTTGACACGCCTGTGTGTTAAAATCTCGCTACCTACAAGAGGAAAAGAAGACTCACGTGCAAATAGATAAAATATCGAAAAATAAACACTAGATCAAAATGACAAGAGGACTTACCATCTGTGTGGGGATATAGAAATATACATGCACCAACGCTCTAGCCCTATGAACACAAACACTCAAAATGAGGTTAAAAAACACACACACATATATATATACACATATATCGAAACAACTCATTTTTCAATTCATTTGTGTTATTTGATTTGGTGAATTTGGAGCTCTAGACCCATGATGACCATTTTCGATGAGAGTACATCCGATATGACCATGACAACATCGTGACCATGTCTCCATGAGTAGGAGATCAACCAAGTGTCTAAGGTTGGTTATTTCCACTTTTGTCTTTTAATACCTAAAATGTAAAAATTTGAAAATTTCACCTAGGAGGGATCATTTTAAAATTGGTTTGTCTTAAATGAGTCTCAAGGGGGGCACCCATAAGGCATTCTTTTATTTAGTCAAAAGTAGTCTTTTTTTGTCTTTTTGAGCATTTTTAGGGTAAAAGATGCATTTGAAAATCGGTCAGGACCACCACCCAAAGTAGGGCGGTGGTCACTAGACACCGACCACTGCCTATCAAGTGGCATCCTGGAACTACCGCCTTGACCGGGTGGCGGTTCAAACAAAATGACCAAGATGTGTATTTAACTTGATTTTTTTGGATTTTTGATGTTTTGTAATGTTTTTGGTGAGCTTATTATTTGGTATATGTTACTAAATTTATCTTTTTCCATGTTTTGGTGAATGCAGAAGGAGGAGTACATCAGATGGAGTCGGGAGAGGGAGTGTGATTGGCTCCGTATATCCTAGATCAATTGACACAGGATGAGATGGATCTTCTCTAGAGGGCCGGTATTTGGAGGATTACATGGGTTCCCATGTTGCTCCTACTAGTCACATTCTATGTGACTTATTTTCCTATTGGGATGTAGAAAAGAACACCTTTTGGTTCCCAGGTGTCCGAGGTGAGTGGACTAAACACCTTGGAATATGTATATCATATTTTTAGGCTCCCGATACTTGGGAGGAGGCTGACTTTGGAGACAGCGGGGTCTAGGGATGTGATGACACAAAGTGGGCCACATACATGGGAGATGCCATTGTCTCATCTAGCTCAAAGAAGGGGATGAAGGTTTGGTCCATTTCCACTACTCCCATTCCTATCATACGCAGAGCCATCATGGGTATCTTATCCTCCCTAATTGATCGGGGACAAGGGTGGTGACACCCTTTTATATTGTTTGTCACCTATCATTGTACATATCGAGAGACACAACCATAAATATGCTTGGGGCATAGATATCTTGGGGACTACCTACCATGATTTATATAGGGTAGTTAGATTGCAAGGGTAGTCATTGAGCCACCCCACTCTTGTTATGAGATGGGTTTATGAAGGTTTCATCCCCTATGGTAGGGGAGTACCAGTGTCAAATCCAGGGCTATTCGGGTAGCTAGATGGATATGTATGTCAGTACTTAGGACGCCACATCAACCAGTGGCTTTCCCTAACTATGGAAGATATGACTACCACACCCTACTAGGACATGGCAGGGATATGGGGGTTAGAGGTGACTATGATGGTAGTTTGCTCTTCGATGAGTCAGATGGTTGACAAAGCAAGGAGACTTGAGGTCCACCCATTTGATCGGGTCCCCCAATAGTTTGGCCTTCGTACATTGATATGTTCCCTCCAGTTACACCAGTTTATAGGACTATTCAAGAGGCTCGAAGGGGATCCTAGAGGGGTACCCATTGTGGTTAGATGGGTGGTTTGTGATTTTGGGTAGTTGGTGTCCCCTCGAACGCCCTACTTAAGATTGTGGCCACTTCTACTCACAGCGGGGAGTAGGATGAGCCCATTGATCTGAGACTCGACTCAGGGGAGGATCCGGGGGGTGAGATGGAGGAGGATGAGTCATTTGGAGAGGACACGGAGGATGAGGTAGTTAGTGTTGGGACCGAGCGAGGTAGCCCATGCGGAGGAGGAGGAGAGTGACCCTGAGTGGCATGATACTTAAGAGATGTTGAGAGTAGCATATGAGGAGGCCAGTGTTGAGAGAGAGACCTTAGTCTCAGAGTTGACACTTCCTCATGGTGGAGAGGGGGATGATGAGTCTGTCATAGGAAAGTGATACACTTCGGATTTGGGGAAGCCTCGCAGCCACCTAGCAGACTCTGGATTGAAACAACGATTATCGATCCTACCGGATGCTGGGAGACCCGAGTAAGTTTAATACTATTTTTCTTGACTTTGTTAGTTAGGAATGTTGAATTGTATCTCTTTCTTCCTTTATATTTCCTAATTTATCGATTCTTATTTTCTTTCTTGCGGAGTGACAACATAGGAGTGGCGGGAGATCATCCATCGAGTGTGTGTGGATACTCTACTGATCCCCTCGGGGAAGACCCAAGTTGAGCTAACTATTGACTCGGGCCAGCCATTGGCCGCAGTGGAAGACACATCTTGGACGTGTTTTCCCCTATGTGGAAGGTAGCAGAGATAGTGACTTCCCTCTGTACCCAGGTGGTGGTCGAGTATGAGATTGTCGAGTGCTTGATGAGACAAGAGCCATTCTCGCAGTGAGGCCATGGGAAGCGGATGCCACCATGAGCACTCACATCATTTATGTCCACTCCCAGTGTCGTCATAGCCATAGTAGGAGCCCCAGACACGGCTGGGAACCATCGAGGGATCTCACATGGACTGATAGGCCATGGGGCCATTTTTATTTCTTTGATGACATTTTATTGGTCATTTATATGATTTTTTTTTGTATGTTTGAGGCTCATTGCGATCATTTTGACCATGCCTAGTGCATGGTGACATTGTATACAAACTTGATTCACCATGATACATATAGACTCTTATCTTTTGTTGGTATTCCATCATATCTAAGTTGACTTTATTTTGGTTTATATCTGATGTGTATTCTAGATATTTAGAATTTATGCTTTTCTATGCTTTTCAGAATGTATGCAGTGGATGTGAAATGATAACAGAATGATTTCTTTTTGTATTTCATAATGTTGATATATGATAATGCGAACACAATGTGATGTTTGAATTTTAGCTTCTTTAAGCAACCTTTGATACTTCATATTGTCTTGGAAAAATGTGGTGATAAAATGATATGATAAGAAGATGTACTTTCCCCACTCCTAACCCCACGCAACTAGTAGGATATGAGGGCTCAACACCAAGAGCCGAAAGGACACAAGTTACAAAAATTTGTTGAATGGTAATGATGAGGGAAAGACAATGGTTTGATAGGACCAAATTGGGACACTACAACCTCACCCTACTCAAGTTACTTCATAGCTTAGAATGTGATTTACTTTCTAGTTTATCTAGACTTAGATCCGTAGATGGCTACTTGGTTGAAAAAATCTGGATTTGGGGTTTTAAACTCTTTTGGAATTTTGGACATCTAACTCACTTTGTTTTTTACCTATGATTTCACAATATTTGAACGAATTATTTGTAACTTTCAATTTTTCAACGAGACCCCCTACTCCTTGCCCCATGCTACCAGGAGAAAGCATGGGCTCATCACCATGAGATAAGGAATAGGTGAGTAAGGGCATTTCTCTCCTTTCCCAACCCTACATCACCAGTAAGAGATGCAAGCTCAACACCAAAGGTTGGTAGGGAAAAGAAATGTGTAAAATAAAATTTTTTTGTGGATTTACATTTGACTTACTTATCTAGGAAAAATGTTTAGTATGTTCTTATTTCCAAATATATTTTTATGGGATAGATGTGACACCATGAAGCTTCTAGAATAGACTATAAGAAAAGACACCTAATCTAGAGAGAGAGACTAAAAGTAGAACCAAGTATGCAAGCCTTGGTATGATCACGGTCAAAACTTTGTCTTATCCTACTTGAATAGATGAAATGATTCAGAAATAATTGATGGTACTATGAAGGTTTGAAGAGATATGATTTGAATGTTTTTCCAATGTTTTCAAAATCTTTTAGGAGTTTTTATAAGAATAAATCCCTCGATCAAAAATCTTTACAAAATGAACTAGCGGATTAAAATGCAATGTAGATGTAAGAATGTACATATGAAGATGTTGGTGGATCATGCGTAATACCTCTTTAGGTGAAGAGATTTCACAGATTCGTTAAACTCCTCACCCTCTAGTGTACACAGGTGAAATGCCCCATTTTTGTAGTCTTCTACTACTCGATATGGACCCAACCACCTAGGTCTAAATTTCCTTCCCTTGCTGGTTTTTTTGTCTATCTAGTTGTTGAACCTTAACACCAAATATCCTTCATATATTTCACATTTGTAAACCTTCTTATTGTATTTTGAGCCATCTAAGTCGGTTAAAACATTTGTGCTATTGTTCAACGTTAAGTCTAGCCTCATCGATACTTTCTAACTGAGAGATTTGTGCTTCTCGATAACCCTCTTCTCCCAGGATCATGTGTAGTGAAATACAGAGACTAGGTATTTTGAATTTGAGTGGCAGAACCACCTCAACACCAAACACTAAAGAAAAGGGGTTTCCCCGTTGGTGTCCTAACTGATGTTCGATAGGACCACAAGGCCGGAAAAATATTTAGGTGCCAATCTTGTTTATTCTCCTTAATGGTCTTAAAGAGGATGGAATTTAACATTTTATTCATAGCCTCAGCTTGTCCATTAGCCTGAGGATTATAGAGAGAAGTCGTGTGATGACTTATTTTGAACTTTGCACACAACTTACACACCTTGTTGTTTTTGAAATACTTTTTATTATATGAAATAATGATTTGTGGCACTCATACCTACAAATGATCTGGTTCAAGATGAACTTAGCGATTTCATAGCAGTACGGTGGTAAGAGGCATGGCTTCTACCCACTTAGTAAAGTACTATGTGGCTATGATTATGAAGTTATGGCCATCCATTGATGAGGGAGAGAACTTACCTATAAAATCCAGGCCCAGCGTGGAAAAGGGAAATGGGGTTGCGATTGGTTGCAAATTTTATGCCGCAGTACGTAGATCTTGTGGGAGAACTCTTGGTATTTGTGACATTTGCGCACAAACTCTACTATGTCATGTTACAGAGTGGGCAGAAATAGCCCATCGATGTATCTTCCTAGCGGTGGCATGGCCGCCGAAACCCGACCTCCACATATACTGTTATATGACTCATAAAGAATATTTTCAGATTCTTTGGCATCAACACATCTTAATAACATTCCGTCATTGGTCGTCGAGATAGGACTTTTAGAAGAGCAACGAGTCGGGGGACAAGAAGTCCCTCCTCTTTAATGGGAGAGGTTCCCTTATTCGAGAAATGAACTTACTTACAAATGTACGAATATTGTTTTATGATTAAACTTGGATATTACGAAAGTGCTTTCCACAAGGATCATCGATTACAAGGACCGAGAAAGGGAATAAGAAGATGAGCGAGAATAGCATGACCTTGAGAATTATAGATAGCAGAATAATTCTTCATGTATGCGAAGCTTCAAAGGATTTAAGACAAGATCATTTGCGTTGGCTGAATGAGATTAAATTAAAGACACAAAGTTCCCTAAATAACCTTCTTGATTTATTAATCAAGGACACAAAGTTCCTTCTTGGTTATACAAGATCGCTGTACTTGCAAAACTGAACAGTATGCAATCAGAGAGACTAACGAGTTAAGAACAAAAATGATCTTCACAATATTAAAGGAAAACACAGATATGACAAGAATCAGATAGACAAAGAATGAAAAGCCCTTTTGTATTGATTTCTTTAAGATCTATTTACACTTTCAAAGCAAATATCCAAGTTCTTCCTCCTTCAAAAATGGCGTGGAAAGGCCATTATATAGCTTACAAGTCGGTTACTCTTTGTAACCGTTTCTTTTAACCAAGAATAGTTAAGTACCGCCAAATGCAATACCTTAACTAATTACAAAGAATACGAAAAGAAAGGAAAGAAGAGGAAAGGAAGGAGAAGGAGACAGGTGGCCGGCTACTGGGAGGGACCCACTGTCTTCAGAATCCGCTGCCTGAATTTCTTCAATGACTCAGCTATATCTCTCGCCACGAGGGACCGATGTGTTAGGCTGCAGACCGAGTCCAAAATCCTGCATTTCTCCATCTCTTTATCAAACTCGACGTGAGTATGATAATCTTTGTTTGCTTCTTGATAGCAGATCAAGAGAACAAATTTCCTTTATCTTTTCCTTAGAGATGGAGCTTTCCTTGAAAAGATTATCTTTGACAAAAGCTCGAATCGAGCTTTGATTTCTTGCAAGGACAAGGAAGCCGAGTTTTCATCCTGAAGATGACAATGCATATCTTTGAAAGCAAAGCGGTGCTAGTGTCTTGAAAGCTTCTCCCTTTCGCCAAATTATTCTTCATTTCTCCTACATGACTTCCTTCCAGACTTGATTTTCCACTCTACTGCCTGTAGACCCGGGATTTTGATAGATTATCTTTGGCATCATCGAAAATCTTGTTCGCCAAATAAGATGTTCTCATCTGTCTCGTCCCATGAGGCGAAGGTCTACAATGCAACCGCCCGAGTTTAAGCTCTTTATCCATAACCTCAATGGTAGAGGATAGCTTATGTTGCAAATTGTCTACCTTTCCATGTAGTTTAAAAGCTTCATCGATGAAGTTTAGCCCAAGCAACAAGCATGTCATCCACCATGGCTTCGATAGCTCTACCATGCATGAATACTTGTGCATATCTTTAATTTCTTTGCACTTCATCTTGGCTTAGAATTACGGGAGGGGGTAGAGCAGTCAAGGAGTAGGGTCAAAACTTTGTCCTTAGACAAAGTGACTTGATAAAACTTGTGAGAACTTGGGCTTGTTCTTCCAATTGCTCAATAGTCTGCCCTTTCTCTACCCTTCCAATGACTCGTGATTGTTTCACCGGAGGTTGTGAATCTCACCTTCAGGAGTAGACTCTCCCATAGGGATCCTTGAAAGCTCCAAGTCGGATGTCGGCAACTCGATTCCGATTTATCATCGTGGGCTTAGCAATCTCCAGAATTGCTGACCTCGAGCATCCGACACAATCTGGAAGTAGTTCGCTTTCTTGGCACGAGAAGGAGTGGTGCCCAACAAGGTCAAGCTTCTGACATCAAAATTTGGTCCCAAGCTTTGAGAGGAGGATTTTCTCTTCCTTTTATCAACCGAGGTTGCACCCAAGCAAAAGAGGAAGAAGAATCTCAAGGGAGAGGCAAGGGGACCAAGAGACAGGAGCTCATGACACTCAAGGTCCTGTGCATGTACTGTTGACTCGAGATGAGACGTGAGTAACACCTTTGGAGGTAATGGCATTAGAAGAATCAATAGTACACCGGAAGTTCGGTGCTCTGGACTCTTTATCTTTATCTGCATTGGATCTTCGGGAACACTTACGCAGGAGTTGGCATCTCGCTTTCTTCACTTTCACCGAGAACAATGATGTTCTCTCGGCCCTATAGGCAGTAACTCTGCTGTTTTCTTGGAGGGTCATTCTCTCTGCAGGCTCCTTCTTTACCTCTTTGAGTTTCTTCTTGTATACGGGTAGATGGAGAAGGAGTAGATCCACACAAGTCCCCGAGCCGTTGAGGCGGGAGGGGTTTTCACCGGTGTCCCTAGACTGAACCGATGCTTCTCTTATGGGTGTCGAATCATCTTGGAGCTAGATTCTCCCGAGTGCCTCTTGAATTCTCGGATCTTCTTTCGAACTGACCTAGTCCCGATCAAGACTAGAGCAAGAATCTCGGCCGAGATCATCTCTCTTCTTTCTGTTCCAATCCAGTCCTCCAGAGGGGTGTGCTTAATCACATTTTCGTACTCATACGAATATAGATCAGAAATTGTCATCTGGAGACCTTCAGAACTTGCAGTACAGACCGAGTTCTTGGATCAATTGCAGGAGAACCTCGCCACAATGCCTTCTTCTGGCTTCAAAATCATCCGCACGGTCGGCCCAAAGTAGTCTTCTCATATCCGCCTATGATGATAGACTATCTTGATGTTCTGTTCAATGAACTTCTTCAAGTCAAAACAGGTTCTTGGCTTGAAGAAATGAACAGTGATAGGGACCAGGGCTCTTTCTACGTTCTGAGCATCCAGAGCCGTTTTGCATGTGTAGTTTCCCAGAGAGATGGGAAAGTGCAAGCCAGAAATCTTCTTGTCTCTGCAAGTTCTGTGCAACTTGTCTAGTTGCCTGCATATCTCAATCAAGGCCATTTTGTCATTGCAGAACATGGGAAGCCGCAGAGGGGTGCTCTCATAGCCAGCAAGCCTGATATAAGAGAATTTCCTGAACTGAATGAAATAGGCTCCATATTGTGATATCAGGTTCATAGCTTCATCTGAAAACCTTCTACAAGTTGTCACCTTGAGCAATCGACCACGTACATGGTGAAAGCATCATTGACCCTTACGAAATTCGATTCTTTGGTCTCAAGGTGAATCATGCGGGCAATAGGCATACATTGGATCATCTTTGTGCGCATCAATATAGGGAAAACCAAACCATTGCCGTGACGCCGCTAGGGTATACATCGATATGAAGTCATGAAGAACTTCTTTGTTTCACGACATTGGATAGTTGCTTCGCCAAATTCATGCTTATGATTTCGCCTGCCCGATTGATATTTTGTGCCCTCGCACACCATGCCGATGAGCGGGCACATCCGTAAATGAAACTCATTGGTGAGGGCAAACCCATAACCCGAGCCAGCAGGATTATAAAATCGACAATTCTTCATTGAAATCCGCTCGGAAGAGGGTTTTGGCCGCGAGAAGCTCCTTTCCTAGGGTTCTTCAACCAAGACCTCGCCACTCGAGCTTTATATTTATCACTGTCTTGGTCGAACATGGCCTGTGCTTGATCCCGAGAGACGACTATAGCATTGTCCATCTCCGGAATCCTCAGAGCAGCTCCAATGGCGGCAGCGTCCAGCTTGGCAATGAGCTCCCCGTGTACATTTGTCAATTCGCTCGAATCGGGGTCGAAGTGAGCTCCGCATGAAAGTACCGTATCAGCACACTGCACTGAGATAGGGAAACCTCCGGCGAAAGCTAAACCGCTATCATTAATCATCTGTGCCATTGGCGTAGGGTTTGCATCTGTCATTCTTGACCAAAAATCACCGAAGTCGAGATGACGAGCTTCACTGTCTCCGATATTGCTAACGGCAGACTCAAGTGGAGAAATTTGCTCCTGTCCCTGAAACTTGATCTTCATATTGATAGATTCGGAGCTGCGACCCAGACTCTGGAAGGAATTTGCAAAGGGAACTAGATTGCAAGGGTTTGAGCAAACGATAGCAAGGAAGCAATGTGAAAAATGCGAAGGTGGTATGCTTGGTTATATAGCCGTTCGAGGAGCGGAATGAATTTAATGCGCATTGAATACACCACCACCAATTTGAAAGAGCGTCATATTCGGAATGAGCGGGAAAAGCTAAGTGTGAATGACACTTGGTACGCTTGGGACAGGTGAGACGCGAATGCGCGAAACACGTGGCTCGGCCGGTTCGGGCGAAACAGGGAGAAGACGCACAAATGCATTTGGAACAAATGGGACGAAAATGTGCGAAGTACGCGATTCGGGTGTTTCGGCCGAAATTGGAACAAAGGGCCCATTTGGACTTGGGACAGATGGGACAAAAAGTTCCGAAGTACGCGGCTTGACCGGTTCGGCCGAAAATGAAGCAGGGCGCATTTTTGAGAATGGGATGTTTAAGTAAAACACGCGAAGGACGCGAGTTGGGACGAAATTGGATCATTTTGCATTTTTTTATTTGGGACAAAGTTGAAGTACGCGATCGGGAGTTTCGGCCGAAAATGGAAAGCTCGCACTTTTAACTTTGGGACATTTGGGAGGACAGAAAGTACAAAGTACGCGGGAAGGATGATTCGCCGAAATGGGAACAACTCGCACAAAAGTTTTGGGACACTTGGGACAAAATTTTCCGACGGGCCCGAGAATGGGACAGTTTCGGGGATTTCGGCCGATCGGGGAACAGGGTGCACTTTCGTACTTGGGACAGGTGGGACAAAAAGTTCCGACAGACCCGAAAATCACACAAAAAGACCCAAAACACAGATTCTTTCGACTTCACGACTTAGGCATTTCAGAGAAAAACCCTTCAACTCAAAATTTTGAAAATTTTACTCTTATCAGAGCGGGAAATTTTGAGTGGACAACAGCTGGCTCCTTCTGGGGATGACTTGGTGTAAATTCATAGAATGAGACAAGGCAAGAACTTAGATAACTCGGTGAAGCAGACCAGTGCCTTATCCATTGGGCAAAGGAGTCAAAAACAAACCAATACAGAGGGCAACACACACAACAGAAGGGAAACACACCAAAAGCAGGAAAAGCAAAAACACTGTACATAATATACAAAGGGACTCCCTAGTCACCTAGGATTTGAACAACTTCAAATACTGCCCACTATAAGGAAGTGGGAGGGGAGAACCATCCATGTAATCAAGATAGAAAGAGTCCTTACCAGCAAAGTGTCTTATCTTGAAAGGTCCAAGCCACAGAGAATCAAATTTTCCATGGCTGCCACGAGGTTCATGTCTTTTGTCCCATAACAGCACGGTATCACCAACTTGGAACTCTCTGGACCTAGCTTTCTTATCGAACAGAACCTTCACCTTCTGCTGGTGAGCAGATATTCTGTCAGCGACCTCCAATCTATCCTCGTTCAGCTTGTGCAGGTACATGATTCTTTTGTCCAGAGCATCACTGAAACTAGTGTCTTCAATGGCCTTCATCAGGTGCAAGGCTGGCAGTTCCACTGTCACTGGCAATTGGGCCTCTATTCCATACACTACTTGAAAGGGGGACATTCCAATGGCTCTTTTGGGTGTGATCCTGTCTGCCCAAAGAGCATCATAAAGCTTCTTATGCCGCCACGAGACTCATTGACCAACTTCCTTATGATAGTCACCAGATTTTTGTTGGTGGATTCTGCTTGTCCATTCCCCTGGGGATAATAATCTGAAGAATGAGCTAGAGAGATGCCATACCCGTAGCAGAAATCCATTATCTCATTTGAGGAGAAGTTCGAAGCATTATCTGTTACAATCTTGTTAGGTACACCGTACCTAACCAAGATGTTCTCTTGATGAAGTTGCATACTACTTCAGAAGTAGTGCTCTTGACTGGGATAGCTTCCACCCATTTGGTGAAGTAGTCAGTAGCAGTTAGCACATGCGTGTGGCCAGCACTAGAAGCAGGATTCAGTGTACCAATGAAATCTAGACCCCATTGCTGGAATGGTTCCTCAATCACAACTGGCTTGAGAGGCAAAGCGGCCAGTTTGGGTCTTCCCACAAAGGTCTGACAGGCCTCGCATTTATCCACCCACTTGGATGCATCTTTGAACAAGGAAGGCCAGTAATATCCTCCCCGGAGTATCTTATGAGCTGTGACTGTTGATGAATAGTGCCCTCCACATGCCTGATCATGAAAAGCTGAGAGCAACTTTCTCTGTTGTTCCTTGTCTACACACTTCAGAAATCTCCCGTCCAAACCACGCTTGAACAAGGCATTTTCCCACAATACATATTGTGCTGATCTCAATTTAACAGTCCTCTTTTCTTTAGCAGTTAAATGAGAGGGGCATTCCCCGTAGGTGAGAAAATGGGCGATGTCAGCATACCATTCATCAACTGAACTCAGGAATAGAACAGTAGGAAGGTCAGCTTTCTTCTCCAATAACTCATGTTGGGCTCCTTCAGCAATGAGCTCGCAAAGACCTTTTCCCCGAACCAGCTTGGTTGGCTTGATATCAAGGTCATACTCCTGGACCTTAGCCACCCAGTTTCCCCTCTTGGATCCAAATTCTTGTTGCGTGAGAATTGACTTTACAGTCGTATCTGGGACCAGCACCGTAGAGTGAGAGTTGAGGATATAGAAACGGAACTGCTTGACAGCTTTGACTACTGCAAAGGCATGCTTCTCCATCATGGTGTACTTTAGCTCATGGTTCTTCAGGATATAGCTCATGAAGGCAATTGGTAGCTCATGTTTATCAGAATCTTCTTGGGTTAAGACAGCAGCCAGAGTACTATCTGTAGCGTAGCAATAGATAATGAAATCCTTGCTGAAATCGGGGCAGGCCAAAACTGGAGTTTTAGCAATAGCTTTCTTGATACCCTCAAAGGATTCCTTTCCTTCAGAAGACCAACCAAATGCTTGCTTTCCTTTCATCATCTGAGAAATATCCAAAGTTAATTCAGCAAAATCAGGGATGAATCTTCTTAGAAAATTGATCTTACCGAAAAAGGAATGCACGCCCTTTTACTAGTAGGGAGAGGAATCATTGGATGGCTTGAACTCGCTCAGATCAATCTTGATGCCATCCTTCGAGACAATGTGTCCTAATAGCTTTCCCTCTGTAACACGAGTAAGATAGATTTTTTAGGGTTCAGGGAGATTCCATGCTCTCTACATCTCTGCAGAACTGTTTCCAGGTGATCGAAATGATCTGCTCTTGTCTTTGAAAACACTGTCAGGTCATCAAGGTATATGACAATACATTTCCCTTTCAAGCTCCCAAAAGCCAGATCCATAGCTCTCTGGAAAGTGGCACCGGCATTAATCAGCCCAAAAGGCATTCTCTTGTAGGCGAAGGTACCCCAAGGAGTTGTGAAGGCTGTCTTATGTTGATCAGCAGTATCAACCTCTACCTGATTGTATCCAGAAAAACCATCAAGCATAGATAACATCTCAGAGCCTGTTACCGCTTGCAAAATCTGATCCATCATAGGCAGAGGGTAGTTATCTTTCAGAGAGGCCTGATTCAGGTTCCTGAAATCAACACAGATGCGGATCTCACCATTCTTCTTCCTAACAGGTACAATGTTTGCAATCCAAGTCGAATGGTGAATGGGAAAGATGATTTTAGCCTTCAGCAGTTTTTGAATCTCCTGAAATATGGTGTCAGCTATCTTTGGGTTGTACTGCCTCTGCTTCTGCTTGAAAGGCTTGATTCCTGGCTTGAGAGGGATAGAGTGCTGCATTTCTTTTGGCTTGAAGGCTTTTAGATCTTCATAAGAATAAGCAAGCACATCCTTATATTTCCTTAGAAGGTCAATTGCTCTTCTCCTTTCATCTGATGTGCAACACTTCCCGATATTTACCAGCTTCGGGCCATCAGAACTCCCAATATCAATCTTATCATACTCAGCTGATTGCTGAGGTCCAGTGGAAGCTTTAGATCTCACGTATCTGTCATGTTTATCAAACAACTCCTCCAAACTCACCAAACCTTTGGGAATCTTATTTCCTTTGAGCTTAATGCACCCTTCCTGATCAGTTTCTTCTCCTTGGGTGACGGCTTGGTCAGAAGACACGCTCTCACGAGGCAGGTTGTCACTTCCTTCGAAATACAGTTGTTCAAAATTGCCCTTGAGCTCCAGGAAGGAAAGCAAATGCTGGTCGTCGTTGAAGACTTGCCAGTTATTAGTATTGTCAGGGACACTAGGTCGGTGGACCATCTCAATAGTGAACTTATCCTGAGAGAATTCAGGATGAGGAATCAACAGTGACCCTGAGACAGCCAGTGAATCAGCTCTGCTGTTCTTTTCTCTGGGAATTGCTTCAATGGAGAAGGCATCAAGGAATTCAATTGAATCCCAAACCTGATTCCGATAATGCTTCAGCCTCCCATTCTTTACCTGAAACAGGCTTCTGACTTGCTTCACAATCAGCTCTGCATCACCACGAGCCAAAAGATTTTTAACACCTCGTTCTTTGGCCACTTGCAGTCCAAGGATGAGAGCCTCATACTCATTGTGTTGTTAGTGTTCTCGAACTGCAATTTAAATGAAAAGGGGTGCAAGCAGCCTTCAGTGATATTAAAGAGTAACACCAGCTCGAGCAGCCGAGGAACAACTGCCATCGAATTCTAAAATCCAGACACCATTGGGATCTTTAGGTGATATTTTGCAGGGTCGGATTTCATCAGGGGACAAAATCATGTAATTACCATGGCCCCTGTCCTCATAGAGTATTTGTGCCTTGGGATCATCTGTCTTTTGCACAATGTACTCGGACTGCTTCTCAGGTAGTAGCTTCTTCATTTGTCCATTGACAGGTATGAGAGCGTGTGACCAATCCATTTGAATCTCTCCACCCACATCTTTACAGAAGTTTCTGCTTAGCAACATTCCATAGGAAGGAGGAATGTCGGCTACTAGTATGGTAGCCAAGACTTTCTTTTCAGGTAAAGCAGCAAAAGCCACTTGTGCATCTTTAATCCTTCCCACCAAAGGTACTTCCTTACTTTCCATGGAGTAGCAAGATCCATAAGTACGAGTAAGGGTCAAGCCTAAAGCATGAGCTACTTTAGCGGGCATCACATTATCTGAGGCTCCGGAATCTATGACACGATTCGAGCCTGGCTAGCTATAAGGAGTGTTACATAGAAAGGCTTGATTTTGTCACCAGGCGAGGTGACAGCAGCTACTAGACTAGGCTGTGGTGCAGAAGGAGGTGTGGGCAAAAGGCCTTTGGAGGTGGTCTTGGAATGGGAATTCACAAATTGGATCATCTTGGCAAAAGCTTTTGGATGGGTTTGGTAATATTCAGCCTCTGAAATTTGAACTTTGGTCCTTTTTAGATGATCTACAATGTCAAAGGATCCAGAGGTGGATGGTCCATCATCATTTGGAATCTTAGGCTTATCAACCCTAGGAGAAAAAGAAGAAGAAGCAACTTTGGGGGCAGGATTGGCAGTACTTACCTTTGGTGTAGATGAGGTAGGAATAGGAGATCCTCTTCTGGCAATTACAGGAATAGTTGCAGGCTGCTCTTTGGACTTCTTCAGGGGTTGCGTCACCTTTTCCCTCTGATGTGTCTGTTCCCGAGTCATGACAGCGAAGGATTCGCTGTTCATATCTGCTACCACTTCATCATAGTCATCTCGCATCATCAATGCCTTCAGTGGTAAAGAAATTGACTCGAGATCCCTCGGGTTCTTCTGCCTCATCATCGAATTCCTCCAGGAACTCCTCACAAGCTTCGTTATCATCTTCTGGCTCTTCAACCTCGCAAGTTGCATTCACAGGAACTTTGACGGGAGGTCCTTCAAGTGCCAGTCTTGTGTGGGGAGCTGGCAAACGGTTTCTGGGTTGAAAATTTCTTCTCGGAACATCTGCATACGGTGCATGCTGAGCTAATTGTTTCTTTATAGCTACTAGATCATTTGCAAGTTTCTGGACTAATGGATCAGTATTGGGTCCAGAGGTGGAAGAGGAAGAAGCAGCAGATTTAGATTTGGGAGGATCTCTCTTCAACTTCCCTGACATGATTAGGTCATCCTCGACACTAATGCTGCGGCCTTCTTGATCCGTAATTAACGCTCCAAGATTAGCCCTTCTTAGAGCATAACTGACTTTAGGCGTTTGGGCATTCAAAAAGAAACATTTTTGGATTTGATCAACCGGTCGAGTATTCACAGGAATTTTGTTGATCAGTCTGTTGAATCGTGCCACAAATTCTCTCATGGGTTCCGATGGATCTTTCTTTATTTGAGAAATCTGGGCAAGCAGTGCATGCACATCTTCTGCCGGCTTGAAACGGCTTTCGAACTGAGTTCTCATGGTATTCCAGTCGATGATGGCACCAGCCGGAAGGTGATAGAACCAGTCAGCAGCATTGTCCTGTAACGTCTCGACGAACAGTCTTACTGAGACGTCTTCATGTTCAACCCCCAAGACTCCACACGCAACTATGAAGGCTGCAATATGTTCATCAGGGTGCACTTTGCCGTCGCCTTTAAATTGGGGAAGTTCTTTCGGTTACCTCTAGGTAACTCATGCAAAGGCTGAGTGAGGGCCAGGGGCCCGACACGTTGACCCCATGGTACTTGTGCCATTCTTCTTGGAAATACGGTTCGGAGGGGAACTGTAACACCAGCAAGGATTAAAGCTTGTAGATTAGGACTAGCAGGTTCTGAAGGAACGCCACACGTAGGACTTCTTTCTCGAACAGGTGGAGTGCTCGTTGAATGAGTTCTTCTATTTGAAGGGAAAGGAAAACCCTGTTGCTCCAAAAGCTGAAACTGAGAATCTTCGATACCAAGGGCCCTTCTCCCTCGAGTGAAACGCGGAGTCACCAGATCAAAGGATGATCGAAAAATTATAGTACTGGAATGCGATTTTCCCCAGCGGAGTCGCCAAAAACTGTTGGTCGTCAAATAGGACTTTTTAGAGAGCAACAGACAGGAGACGAAAAGTCCCTCCTCTTTAATGGGAGAGGTTCCCTTATTCTGAAACGAACTTATTTACAAATATACAGAACATTATTTTATGGTTAAACTTGGATATTACGAAAGTGTTTTCCACAAGGATCATCAATTACGTAAGGACTGAGGAAAAAGAATAAGAAGATGAGCAGAACAACAACATTCAGAATTATAGATAGCAGAATAATTCTTCGTGTATGCGAAGTTTCAAAGGATTTAAGACAAGATCATTTGAATGAGATTAAATTTAAAGACACAAAGTTCCGTAAATAACCTTCTTCAGATTTATTAGTCAAGGACACAAAGTTCCTTCTTGGTTGTACAAGATCACTGTATTTGCAAAACTGGACAGTATGCAATCAGAGAGACCAAACGAGTTAAGAACAAAATGATCTTCACAATATTAAAGGAAACACAGAGACAACAAGAATCAGATAGACAAAGAACGGAAAGCCCTTTTGTATTGATTTCTTTTAAGATCTATTTACACTTTCAGTAAATATCCAAGTTCTTCCTCCTTTCAAAATGGCGTGGAAAGGCCATTATATAGCTTACAAGTCGGTTACTCTTCGTAACCGTTTCTTTTAACTAAGAATAGTTAAGTACCGCCAATTGCAATACCTTAACTAATTACAAAGAATACGAAAAGAAAGGAAAGAAGAGGAAAGGAAGGAGAAGGAGACAGTGGCCGGCTACTGGGAGGGACCCACTGTCTTCAGAATCCGCTGCCTCGAACTTCTTCAATGACTCGAGCTATATCTCTCGCCACGAGGGACCGATGTGTTAGTTGCAGATCGAGTCCAAAATCCTGCATTTCTCCATCTCTTTATCAAACTCGACGTGAGTATGATAGTCTTTGTTTGCTTCTTCAATGGCAGACTGAAGAGAACAAATTTCCTTTATCTTGTCCTTAGAGATGGAGTCTTCCTTGAAAAGATTATCTTTGACAAAAGCTCTGAACTGAGCTTTGATTTCTTGCAAGGACAAGGGAACGCCAGAGTTTTCATCCTGAAGATGACAATGCATATCTTTGAAAGCAAAGAATGCTAAAGCGTCTTGAAAGCTTCTCCCTTTGCTGCCTATTCTTCATTTCTCCTACATGCCTTCTTCCAGACTCGATTTTCCACTCTACGCCTGTAGACCCGTGGATTTTGATAGATTATCTTTGGCATCATCGAAAATCTTATTTGCCAGTAAGATGTTCTCATCTGTCTGTCCCATGAGGCGAAGGTCTACAATGCAACTGCCCCAGAGTTTAAGCTCCTTATCCATAACCTCAATGGTAGAGGATAGCTTATGTTGCAAATTGTCTACCTTTCCATGTAGCTTAAAAGCTTCGTCGATGAAGTTTAGCCCGGCAACAAGCATGTCATCCACCATGGCTTCGATAGCTCTACCATAGACAGAATACTTGTGCATATCTTTAATTTCTTGCACTTCATCTTGGCTTAGAATTACAGGAGGAGGTAGAGCAGTCAAGGGAGTAGGGTCCAAAACTTTGTCCTTAGACAAAAGTGACTTGATAAAACTCGTGAGAACTTGGGCTTGTTCTTCCAGCTGTTCAATCGTCTGCTGCCCTTTCTCTACCCTTCCAATGACTCTGGTGACTGTTTCCTGGAGGTTATGAATCTCACCTTCAGGAGTAGACTCTCCCATAGGGATCCTTGAAAGCTCCAAGTCGGATGTCAGCAACTCTGATTCCGATTTGTCTACTGTGGGCTTAGCAATCTCCAGGAATTGCTGACCTCGAGCATCCGACACAATCCTGGAAGTAGTTCTGGCTTTCTTGGCACGAGAAGGAGTGGTGCCCAACAAGGCTGCTACAGCATCAAAATTTGGTCCCAAGCTTTGAGAGGAGGATTTTCTCTTCCTTTTATCAACCAGAGGTTGCACCCAAGCAAAAGAGGAAGAAGAATCTGCAGGAGAGGCAAGGGGACCAAGAGACAGGGAGCTCATGACACTCAAGGTCTGTGCAGGCTGTTGACTCAAGCTGAGATGTGGGCGGAACACTGGAGGTAATGGCGGTAGAAGAATCAGTAGTACCTGGAAGTTCAGTGCTCTGGACTTCTTTATCTTTATCTGCTGGATTTTCAGGAACACTTGCAGGAGTTGGCATCTCACTGTCTTCACTTTCACTGAGAACGATGATGTTCTCTGGCCCTATAGGCAACTCTGCCTGTTTTCTTGGAGGGTCATTCTCTGCAGGCTCCTTCTTTACCTCTTTGAGTTTCTTCTTGTATACCTGGGTAGATGGAGAAGGAGTAGATCCTACAGGTCCCTGAGCTGTTGAGGCAGGAGGGGTTTTCACTGGTGTCCCAGACTCTGGAACTGATGCTTCCTTATGGGTGTCGAATCATCTTTGGAGCTGGATTCTCCTGAGTGCCTCTTGAATTCTCGGATCTTCTTACTGAACCAGACCCTAGTTCTGATCAAGACTGGGGCAATAATCTCAGCCAGATCATCTCTTTCTTTCCTGTTCCAATCCAGGTCCTCCAGAGGGGTGTGCTTAATCACATTTTCGTACTCATACGAATATAGCTCAGAATTGTCATCTTGGAGACCTTCAGAACTTGGTACATGTGATCGAGTTCTTGGATCAATTGCAGGAGAACCGCCACAATGCCTTCTTTCGGCTTCAAAATCATCTCGCACAAATCGGCCCAAAGTAGTCTTCTGATCCGCCCTATGATGATAGACTATCTTGATGTTCCTTTTCAATGAACTTCTTCAAGTCAAAACAGTTCTTGGCTTCAAGAAATGAAAAAGTGATAGGGACCGGGGCTCTTCTACGCTCCGAGCATCCAGGCCGCTTTTGCATGTGTAGTTTCCGAGAGATGGGAAAGTGCAAGCCGGAAATCTTCTTGTCTCTGCAAGTTCTCATGCAACTTGTCCATTGCTCGCATATCTCAATCAAGGCCATTTTGTCGTTGCAGAACATGGGAAGCCGCAGAGGGGTGCTCTCATAGCCAGCAAGCCTGATATAAGAGAATTTCCTGAACTGAATGAAATAGGCTCCATATTGTGATATCAGGTTCATAGCTTCGTCTGAAAACCTTTCGCAAAGTTGTCACCTTCGAGCAATCGACCACGCACATGGTGAAGGCATCATTGACCCTTCTGAAATTCCGATTGCTGGTCTCTAGGGTGAACTGCGGGCAATAGGCGTACACTGGATCATCTTTGTGCGCATCAATGTAGGAAAAGCCAAACCATTGCCGTGACGCTGCTAGGGTATACATCAGATACGAAGTCATGAAGAACTTCTTTGTTTGCTGCACATTGGATAGTTGCTCGGCCAAATTCATGCTTATGATTTCTGCCCAATTGATGTTTTGCGTTCCCTCGCACACCATGCTGATGAGCGGGCACATCCAGAAATGAAACTCATTGGTTGAGGGCAAACCCATAACCCGAGCCAGCAGGATTATAAAATCTGACAATTCTTCATTGAAATCCGCCCGGAAGAGGGTTTTGGTCAGACGAGAAGCTCCTTTCCTAGGGTTCTTCAACCAAGACCTCGCCACTCGAGCTTTATATTTATCACTGTCTTGGTCGAACATGGCCTGTGCTTGATCCCGAGAGACGACTATAGCATTGTCCATCTCCGGAATCCTCAGAGCAGCTCCAATGGCGGCAGCGTCCAGCTTGGCAATGAGCTCCCCGTGTACATTTGTCAATTCGCTCGAATCGGGGTCGAAGTGAGCTCCGCATGAAAGTACCAGCACACTGCACTGAGATAGGGAAACCTCCGGCGAAAGCTAAACCGCTATCATTAATCATCTGTGCCATCGGCGTAGGGTTTGCATCTGTCATTCTTGACCAAAAATCACCGAAGTCGAGATGACGAGCTTCACTGTCTCCGATATTGCTAACGGCAGACTCAAGTGGAGAAATTTGCTCCTGTCCCTGAAACTTGATCTTCATATTGATAGATTCGGAGCTGCGACCCAGACTCTGGAAGGAATTTGCAAAGGGAACTAGATTGCAAGGGTTTGAGCAAACGATAGCAAGGAAGCAATGTGAAAAATGCGAAGGTGGTATGCTTGGTTATATAGCCATTCGAGGAGCGGAATGAATTTAATGCGCATTGAATACACCACCACCAATTTGAAAGAGCGTCATATTCGGAATGAGCGGGAAAAGCTAAGTGTGAATGACACTTGGTACGCTTGGGACAGGTGAGACGCGAATGCGCGAAACACGTGGCTCGGCCGGTTCGGGTGAAACAGGGAGAAGACGCACAAATGCATTTGGAACAAATGGGACGAAAATGTGTGAAGTACGCGATTTGGGTGTTTCGGCCGAAATTGGAACAAAGGGCCCATTTGGACTTGGGACAGATGGGACAAAAAGTTCCGAAGTACGCGGCTTGACCGGTTCGGCCGAAAATGAAGCAGGGCGCATTTTTGAGAATGGGATATTTGGGGCGAAAACACGCGAAGGACGCGGTTCGGGCAAATCGGCCGAAATTGGATCATTTTGCATTTTTTGATTTGGGACAAAGAGCTCTGAAGTACGCGACTCGGGAGTTTCGGCCGAAAATGGGAAAGCTCGCACTTTTAACTTTAGGTCATTTAGGACAGGAAAGTACGAAGTACGCGGGAAGGATGATTCGGCCGAAATAGGAACAACTCGCACAAAAGTTTTGGGACACTTGGGACAAAATTTTCCGACGGGCCCGAGAATGGGACAATTTCGGGGATTTCGGCCGATCGGGGAACAGGGTGCACTTTCGTACTTGGGACAGGTGGGACAAAAAGTTCCGACAGACCCGAAAATCACACAAAAAGACCCAAAACACAGATTCTTTCAACTTCACGACTTAGGCATTTCAGAGAAAAACCCTTCAACTCAAAATTTTGAAAATTTTACTCTTATAAGGTGTGCATATGTGTCTAATTTTATTGATAGTGTTAGTTTATCCCTTATACTAAAGAACGAGGCTCTACTTTCGATTGATGATCATTATTTATCACAAGCTACATTACAACTAAAAGAAAGTTGGAAGCTTATGCGCATTCGTTAAGACCTAGTGGTGGAAACTTTGGATAGCTTGATAATTTGGACAAAGATGCCACACTTAGGTTGGATACATGTTGTTTATCAATAGATATCAGACATAGGTGGGAGCATGTTCTAAAGAAGAAGGGCCAAAAGCTTGTTCAACTAGAGATAAATTAGGTGTTTGAAATTTGGAGGGATCCACCATTTCATGGAGTACCACATAACCGCATAGATCCTTTAGAATTTGTTGGGCATTTTGTCCAATAAAAATTGTATGATTTAAGGGAAGAACTCAATCAAGAGAAATCCAAGGCTATCATTCTTATTGCAATTGATGAGGTTGCTTGGCTCTACAACATTCATGGATCTCGATGTGTCATACACTCCGGTTGTACATGATTTTACGATTGTGACCTAATTCTCTACTTTTGTATATGTTGACAAGGGAAAAGTGACATCGAGGTGGAGAAATACTTGGACTCGAATATGCTTATAGAAATAAAGAATTATGAGCCATTCTACCATATCTAGAATAATTTTCATCTCGTCAATTATTGGGGTTTATGAAAATATATTTTTGGAGGTTCCTACAATTTTGGAGAAGAAATATGATAAATCTACAAATTATGAGAAAGATTAAAAACAAATCCTTAAAGTTCCATTGAAAATAAAAAATAAAAAATAAATAAAATTAGTTCATCTATATTCCACAATCTCATCCGAGTGCCTCAGTGAGATATATCCGTAGAATGTGGAACCATGTGAACCGTTTAACAAAATGCTTGAAAATATATGGTCTCATGGACTATAATGAATTTTGGATATACAACAAGATGGGTTTCCCTCACGAAGGATTGACATTGTCTCACCAAATGGAACTAACGGTGTCCACTACTGATCGGTTCATGTTTTTAGCATACTCCCACTCTATGCACACATCGAAGCTTCAAAATAATGGAAATTCATCAAAGAATTAGGGAGAATGGGATTTTAGTAGGTGTTCAAGTTGTATGTGCCATGGTAGACATGTCTAAAAAATGTGGAAGCATGTGAACTATTCAACACAATCCTTGAAATATATATGGTCTCATCGATCGTAATGATTACGAGATATGCAAAAAGGGGTTGTACTCACGAAACAATGACATTGTTTTACCAAATGTAGCCAATAGGCATCTGATCTTGTTGGTTCATCTTTGATAGCATACTCCCATCCTATACAAAAATAGGAGATTTGGAACTAGGCATGGACATCCCCAAAGCTTATTATGGAGAAGGGAATTTCGTTAGACGTTTAATTTTCATATCCCATGATGAATATGTTTACACAATGTGGAAGAATTTGAATTGTTAGACAAAATGCCCGAAAAGTTCTTAGAAACTTTCAAGTAAATGCAAGTGGCATATGTAAATTCATACTCCATAACCTTTTCAAGTGTCCTCCCAACCTCTCACAAAAGGGAGATTCAGATCACGATATTTTTCGGTGTTTTCTTCCCGCTTTAGAAAATCAATAGAAAAAGGTTGCTTGGTAGCCTCGAATTTCCCGCTACGTCAAACCGACGCCCAAACCGAGCAACCTTAGGTGAATGTCATGTAGGAAGCCCTATTATGGCTATGTAAAAACTTGGAGTAAATGTTAAGTAGGGGCCATTGAAATTGTTTCACCAAATGCAAAGGAATAATATGAAGCATATTTTTGTAAATTTTGTTGATATATTTGTACAATATTATGACATATTCAAAATTCTAATTGATTGGCACTTCATTGGTTTACTTTTTCGCTCGATAATATTTATTGCTTCCCATGTTTTTTTCTCAATGGTTAATGTATGCATTTTCCATTTTTGATTTGATGTGGCATTTTTATCATCATTGTTCATTTTTTCATTAAAATAGATTTTTTTTTTTTGCTCTAAACATTTCTTTCAAATCCTTTAGAGTTATTCAAATCCACACGGGTCATTTGTTAATTAAATTCATTTTAAACACCTACGAGCCTCCTAATATTCATTCTTACATTAAAGGTTTGTTTCTCAAAATATGTTTAATTGACGTTAAATTTTATCCTCACTACGAGAAGGAACTAACAAGATGTTAAGGTTCTTCTTTTCAAGACGTATATTCGATGTTTAAATTTTACCTTTTCTAGACAAGGGGAACTATCGTGAGGTCAAGGAAGATATATTAGAGTTTAAAGGGTGATTTAGATTCAATATATCTCTTCCCATAAACAAACATACCCTTTCATCGATAGTAGTTCATACTTTTTTCAATTCATTCAACTCTTTCACATAAGAAATTTTATTTAGATTTATATATCTATTTTATTTTTTAGAAATTTTGATCTCAATAAGGGAAATTCATATTTATTTTTAACCACATGAAAGTGTCTAGTTGAGTCTTAAGGACTTGAGCATGACGTTATTCCTAATCCCAAATTATTTTTAACTCTTGTACTCTTTACACTTACGTTGTACTTTGGCCTCAATGATTGGCATTATTTTTAGAACAATTGTAATTCAAATAACTCATAATTTATACAGTAAGGGTTCGTGACTACAAGGAGTGGTGACCATGCACCTAACTACTCATTTCATTGCTCTTAGACCATCAAGTATTAAACACATATTACATGACAAACCAACAACTATATGCTTTTCAAATTTCTTCCAAGGAACTATTTAAATTGTTTAGTAAAATGCATCAATGTTTCTTTCACCAATACCCTTAAGAGAGGCTCCATGATCTATTAACTTTAGAAGCAATCATTGATGGGGGAAACTACACCCTATGAGAAAACACATGGTAATCTGCTACTAAGGGTCACAATTATCTAGAGGGACAAAGGGAGTTCAAATACAAAAGTTATAAAAATACACCCTACCACAAGTCAAATTAAGAGTAATCAAGTGTCCATGTCTTGCAAGGCATTCATACCACTCGAGGTATCCCCAGAACACATTTTCTCACTTTTGTTTAACATTTATCTTATAAAGGGTTCCATTAGCTTTGGTTGTTTATTTGATTGTAAATAAAATATATAACTCGATAGTTAATTTCAAATATCCTATCATATACACATTTTAGGTTTGATTCTTAAATGGGAAACTATGTTTTCTTATTCACTTGTTCTCACGTGGATCAATTCATGTCCACCTTCACATCATAATAAATATTTAATATGTTGCAAGAAATCTCCATGACCCTTGAAATGATTAGATCGACATCCCAAGGGTATGTTCCCAAACGAGGGAAAGTTACAAATTTTCCTTTATAATTAAAAACTTAATAGGAAATTAATGCACAACCTAACTACCTTTGTGGTCCCACCCACTATTCATTACATTCCAATTTTAACGTTATTTAGTCTCTAAAACAACGATGATATTTCAAGCTTAACATGTCATCTTGTATGCCATTAAAATTATGTTATGCCTCACACTAAGGAATCTTACACACTTTCATACCTATGTGAATGCTCTCAACTAGGTTTCTAGGGAGGAATACAAAAACACATACAATACCTCTAATTCTCTAAGACTATGAAGGATATTTGAAGCTAGCCTAACTTGGAGCTTACTATAGAGGGTCATTACATTCAACACGGGTAAATATTATGAGCTATATGAATGTTTGGTTACTTTCCACTCAATAAGAAAAACACACACAAATGTAAGTTGATATTTTTATTTGAATATTAAGTTATTTCATGGTCATTGCAACACTAGCTAGATAGGTAAAACCACGCCATTTTAAATTACTTGCTAACAATTTTACTCGCACAATCATATCACAATTACTATGACACTAAACATTTTAAATGGAAAGGTTCAAGTTTCATCCTCCTATATTTATTTTGACACTAAAATAAGGGTTCTTTGACATCATTTTCCACATCACAATGATACAATCAACTTCATTTACTTAATATAATGTACTTCATTACCACCAAGAGTAACAACTATTAAATAGGAAATAGTACAACTATGTACGATATAGTACATTTTCCCAATATGCAACACTATCATTTTCATCATGGAAATAATGAAAATAATACATCCTATTCATAAAAATATCATTGAAATATTCTAAAAATTACATTGCCTTCAAATAACATGCTAATAAAAGACACAAGTGTCATTTTTACTACTCCTTTTTGCTCAGGTACCTGTAACCAACATTGTCAGTCCTAGGACTGAGTATGGAAAACCCTTACACTCAAGCACAAACAAGAAATTCATCATTTCAAGTAATTTCAAACAAAGTACAAAGAGAGGTAGAGATAAGGAGAGAGAGGAGAGATAATTTCCTCACACATTCATTTACTTTTTTTTTTTTTCAAGAGAGAGAGTAGGGAAAAGAGAGAAACTATAAAACATTTTCTTTTCTATTCATAATATTTTTACCATTTCTCAATTCATACCCATTTTTATAGTATTTAAAACTCATCTGCATTTTAATCCATTCACATTTCCAAGACCAACCACAATTTTATATTTATATGAAGAGATAGAGAGAGAGGGAGGAGAGAAAGAACACTTTTAATTGCAAAATCCTTTCATACAAAGTAATTGATTAAATAATACTCTACACACACTGTAACACTATAAAAAGGGGTTCATAAGTTATTTACAGAACCGATAGGATCCTAGGAAATATTTTCTATCTTAAGTTGCGAGTGTGCGAAAACTAACCAAATCAACTAAAGTGCTTACAGTATGGTTTCAAAACCACTTGTTTTACGTTCAAACATAAATTCCATTGATTCCTACCTACTCGCCTATAAACAAATAACTCACCGGATTTGATGGAATTTGATTTCATCAAACAAGGTTCAATTTAAGAAGGTGACTTTGAGACCAATTATCGTAAACAAATCAAACACTTATGTTGTACGATGACTGGTGACTCCAACATCCACTTGAAACTCTAACTTACGAAATTATTTTTATGAAACTGAGAGTTGGTTTCAATTCTGCATAGGAGTGCTAGAGGTAGATGAAGGTGTTTTTTCAGTTATACCAAATAAATATGACATTTGTAAGTGAAAACCGATCACAATTTCATAAAGTGGAATGTCACCAAAAGTGACTGAAGTGTTAAAAGGGTATCAAATCTCACCTTCTTAAGGCATCTAATCGAGTTAGTCTACTTGGTTAAGAAACTTCATGGTGTCTTGGGTCGACATGGAACTTGTTTTAGGTTTTGGTTCCCATTAACCATTCGACATGGCGCTCCATGTGTAAGGTTCAAAGGCCTAATTTATTTATTTATTTTTCTTAAAAGTTTAAAGCAAAATATTTTTGGGAAAGGTAAAATCCATATCCATTCATTCAATTTGCGTTATTTCTTAATATATATAACTTACAAAAATCCAACACTAAAAAAAAAAATGATGAAATGTTTAGTTTGAAGTGAGAGTAAGAGTGATCCATACCATGAATAATCCCTGCAGAGACAACGCCCAGTCCTAGGGGAAGAGTATGGTGCTACTGCAATGAGGAATACTATTTCTCCACCATGTTCAAAGTAAAGTTTCAGCAACAGATTACCCATATCATACTTTCCCCCACATTGCACATTCTTATCTGTAATTTGGCAATACAAGTCAAATTGATAACCAGTTACAAGTGTGCTTTGGTAGTTGTCCATATGTTTCCTCGTACTCCCATTTCAAAAATCCATTTTGTGTAAATCTAAAAATCTTCGCATTCCATGAAACCAAACATTTTTTTGTCCTTTAACATTCCCATATTTGTGAATCCTACGTAGTCATAGTAGCAGGCCACATTCCCAGAATATAGTGGTTCCTAACAACTCAAAGGACAAATAAAAATAAAAAAATTCAATTATGATTTCATCCCATGCATCCCCTCTCAAATCGGAAACTTGGAAAATAGTCCACATGCCTTAACAGTGCATCCCAAAGAATATGTCTACGCTAAATCCTGTAACCACAACATTTAACAAGGGCCATGTCTGAATCAAATGAAGAAACATTTATTTCTTGCAAGGCACCGAATGGAAGACCAGAGGGTTACACACAGAGGAAGAGTGAAGGAGAAAAATCTAGTAGAGACAAAAGTGGGATAGCAGAAAAGGGCACTTTCAATGCCTTAATCAATACAAACAATACTCAAAATAAAATATAAAGAGCAGGAAAACTGAATGGTAGGAACAAAGGATACAATGCACATAACACATATCAGAAGAAGAAGAAGCCAAAACATAACAACTCAACATTATGCTTTCCTAAAGCACCTCCTTGATCCTCAATCCTCTCCTTCTTTTGCATACAACAACAAAATAATGACATGAAACAATTTAATTTTCTCTTAGAGAAAAAACAACCTACTTCCTCTAAGATATAGACCCATGTCAATCGGTTTGTATAAATTAAAATGAGGAGGAATTTGGGCTTCATATTATCCTCCATGTGCAAGGATGAATTAACCCACGATGGTACAAATCTTCAGACAATTATAGGTGAGAATGCCATTTAGCACAATTTTCCATATAGCTTTTTGTTTATTCAATTATTATGTATCAGGCATTTTTATCATCATTGTTCATTGTTTCATTTGAAATAGATTTTTTTCGCACTAAACCTTTCTTTCAAATCCTTTAGAGTTATTCAAAATATATGAAGACTGGAAAATATGGATGGTTTACACTTGATATATAAAATTTTCAAATGAATCAAAGTGAGTAGAGTCTCTTATTTTTATTTGATAGACTTATTGTGAGAAGTCCATTAACATATCGTAAGTTGTGAATATGTTAAGAAGTATAAGTCCATTAACTTAGAAGCATTGTGCATTTCTAAGGGAAAAAGTTTTATTCAAGGAGGTAAACACATGTGCAAACTTTTCTTGAGTTTTTCAATAAATAAATATTCGGGAAAAGCTAATTGGAAGAACATTTCCATTTTTCCACATATGGGTAACACCACCACTTTAGTTTGCTCATCATACGTGATAGGCGGTTCCTATCGTAGATCGCTTCATTATTATCGAAAATATATCAAACATATAGGGTTGGTTACATAAAGGTGACTTTTTTACTAATTCCAATTCATTTTGATAGACATTTTGAACGACATGCTCTTATCATGTCTCAAAATTGGAGCTTTGGATCGAGGGATGGACATTAGTCAAATCGTAATAGAAGGATGTTTTTTGTTAAATGTAGTTGTAGGTGCCATGGTAGACATGTATGGAACAAGAAGAATCATACACAAGGTGGGTATGATTCTTTGACAAAATATCGTGCAATGAGAAGTGATCTTGTGGACTTTGATTAATGGGAGCCTAAAATAGAGTATGGACATCCATCAAAATATAATAGAAAGCATATTTTTTATAATTATTATACTTGTTAATACTGGATAGACATTTATACATAATTTATAAGCATACATAAATAACAATTCTCTCACAAAATGACTAAAGGATATGGTGTATATCTATTATAGGAGTTAATTATTCAACAAGAACAATTAACGACATACTAATAAAGGGTAAGTCCTCGTGAAAGGGAAGACCATATAAATGTAAGGGTATCCAATCTCCTAAACCCGGAGGATTAGAACCAAATGGATATGGGGTGGAAAGCATCGAAGGCCCACCATCAACCCACACTTTCTATCTATAACTTAATATCACTTCTAACAATTTAGAACTCGTATACAATTGCCAGTATCTTAACTAACTATTCTAAATCACCGCCACCAAAATCCTTAATCATCATCATAGTCTCCATCAAAGACATCCACAACAAAGGGCCGTTGCTACCCTCCACTCAATTTGCACCACATGTATGTGGGTAAAAGATCATGCGTCATGTGTTGACATAGCCCATTGCCTCCACCGGAAAGGACTGCTCTCACTGGAAACTATGATGTGATATTGACAAGACATAACATTTGGATTGAATTTAAATTTTGATATTTCCCGCATGGCCCAAATTACAAAGATTGCCCCGCCCAAGCATTTCAAATTATGGATGATGCGGAACAGAAAAACCACACGGAAAGCCATTTGTTTTCCATGGAGGTCTGCCATACATCATGCTTTGTTGGGAAGCTCTGTGTGCATGTTCGATCCTCTGGAAGCCAATTTTTCTTCGTTCCCATGTATGTTTCATGTAATTTTAGCTTCTGGTATAAATAAAGTTGAGGGGCTCTGTTGCATTGCATTTCCTATCTTGTTACGATTAATTTTATGGTTTATATATTTTGTAGGAGGATGTTACCATCAGGGATGGGATACCACCATTTCTGCGGAGGTCTATAATTCTGCAGACATTTTCTGTGAAGGAAAACACCCATGTCAGGATAACAAGCATATACATATTCCTCCTTACGTGTCTCCGAGATCATGAACCAAGACACCAAGATGGTTTATATATTTTGTAGGAGGATGTTCTGTGGTGATACCACCATTTCGCGGGGCATATAGGTTTACTCGTGAAGGAAAACACCCATGTCAGGATATCAAAGGCATATACATATATTCCTCTTACGTGTCTAAGAGATTGTTTAACCAAGACACCAAGATGGTTTATATATTTTGTCAGAGGATGTTACCATCGTGGGATGGGATACCACCATTTGAGGTCATTGTTTTGACGGCATCGTGAAGGGAAAACACCCATGTGGATAACAAGGCATATACATATTCCTCCTTACGTGTCTCCGAGATCATATGAACCAAGACATCAAGACACTTTGTGTCTTGGTGTGGGCGCATGTTTTATCAAACCCTCACCAAGTTTATTATTTTACAAGGTTTTCTTCAGAGCGTGATATTTGGATTTGATTTTGTTCACGTGTTGATTTACGTATTTTGGTAGTGGATCTTATAAAGGAGGGATCAGAGTGTTTTTCAATGCAAAATGATATGTTGTTGATAAATGGCATAGATTTCGATGTGAAGGAGGACAATAATTTATCTCTTGTTGAGTACGAGTTGGTCAATGTGCAAGAGTAGACTATATAATTTCTGTATTGTTAAGGGATACGATGTATCCCTTGCATGTGATTGATTATGCTAGTAGATAAATGCAAAATAAGGATTGAAGGAAAGTGGTACTTAGATCATACTGGGTACAAGGTGAAACCTTTCAGCTTGGTTTTGAATTTAAAAATTTACGTTTCTAGTAGAATAAAGTGAAAATTTCGTGAGCAATTTCTAATGGGTTATGTTATGAGACCATCATGAGAACATTCGAGTAAATGTGGGAGTGAAAATACTTTATACATGATTTCAGACTTTCTTTTCAATGAAAATGCTTTTTAGGTTGGTTTCTGCACATTCTCCACAAGTGGAATACTTTCTTTTTCCCGTGTTATATGTGTGATGCAAGTTTATGGTAGCAGCATTTTAGTGAGGTGTTGCCTTTTGTTTACCAAAAGTTGTTTTAAACAATTTTCCTTGTTCCAATGGGATAGAAATGTGAAAACGCAAGAACACATTCAGCTCTTAAATTTCCATGTAGTTTGGACCATTTGGGAGCATCTTTAATGTGCAATAATATGTACATGCTTATATGGAGTAATTTCCTATTTGTTTGTATAGGCTATTATGAAATTTTTGTAGTTTTTCAATTCAATAGTTTGAGATTCAATATTCCTAGGGTTACTTAAGGATGAGACCTCCGAATCTGCAAGGAGTCTTATTTTTCATTGTATTAAAACAAAGAAATTAAACTAGAAAATTAAGGAACTCAATGGTCCATGTATTAACCAACAATGTGTCCCTTAAAAACACAAAATTTGCATCTACAACCAATTTTGAAAAGACAATCAAATTGATTACGTAGAAAGTAGAACTAGGAAATATCAAGAAGGTTTTGATCTAAAACCTACTAATTATTGCCAAATCATGGCAAGTAGAATAGGCTTATATCAGATACAAACCAATATGCAATATGGAAACAAATAATATGTAACCATGATGATCTTGAATATAATCAAAATAATGTATTTACCATATCTTGTTAGTATATTTTTGCAATGTATTATGGGTACATAGTATCATCTAGTGTATGGACAGCTGAAATTGATTTCAAGCTTTATTTTTTGGGGTTTTGCAATGTTTTGAGCAATTTTGTTTTCTTCCTTAGTTATGAGATTTTCTAAGTTGGGAACCGCTAGCTAAGGAAGAGTCAAATAGTGTTATGTTTTGATGGGTGTATAGTCTTATTGCTTTTTATAATTATTTTACATGATAGAATCCATATGATTTTCTTGGAATGGGAACTAGAAATCTAATCATTGCGATTTTGTTTTTAAAATATTGTTTCATATATTGCATTGTCCAGATATTTTTGGGTTGGTAGGGTAGTTGTGATCTTTGAGTTTGGTATTTTGGGCTTATCAACTCGCCATTTAAGATAACTATTGCAAGGAATACTCCCATATCTTTGTTAATCCTAGACATTTATTCGCAAATCTTCGCTTCTCACCCTTTGTGATCCAATGGCCCGCCACAAGTTTTGACTGGATGTATTAGTCTCCCCGATAATTAGTAGCACCCACATCACGTGTTTTTAGTTTTCTCAATGATTTTTAAACTTTGTCCCATGTATTGAAGTGAACGGACTTCATTAAATTCATGTCCCAAGACCTGAGGATTCTCCTTGTTTATAGGATAACACGTGTGTATGTTGAAAGGGAATTTTTAGAGCATTTTTTGGAAATTATTTTGTTTTCCTAAAGTAGTTAAGACAATTTTCATCGATGTATTCTCTTGATCGGTCATGAAATGCTAGTTAGTATGGATGGTATTCGGTGATTATTTTTTACAATTATTTATATAATAGAATTAATCTTGTTTACTTGGTATGAGAATTGAAAAGCTTTCTTGCTACCAATTTTTCTTTGAAATGAGTGCTACAATACATTGTTCTACAGTAATCTATTGGGTTAGCAAGGTAGTCATGATATTTGAATTTGTATTTGTAACTTGGATTGGCTAATGACAAAAATAATGTAGCAAGTATCCATTTCTTGCCCCTTTTATCCAATGGCTAGCCAAAAGATATCTAACATATGAAATGTGTAATTTGAAAGCTTTTGAAATTACATAGGAATCTTATTGGTAATCTATTGATGAAGTTATTTGAATGGAAAAAAAAATATTTGCATGTCTTTAATCTATCGACAAGGCTTGCAAAACTCTAGATTTGATAACATCATCAAGTGCCAATGAGTTAAAATTTTAGAATGTGTTTCAACCCACCCCTTCGACTACAATAAAAAAACACAATGTCGTACTCCTTTTTACGAGAACATTTGTTTAGCTTTGGAAATGTGGTTGAGATAAGATGTTCTCAAAGTAATTATAGTGTTCAATTGTTCATCTTATGATGATGTTCTTTTCAAAGAAGAAGGGTCCATCATAGTAGAGAGAGAGATATGATTTTGTATCACATTGGAAATGTGTTAGAGAGACATATATACTCTAAAAACAATTATAGTGTCGAATGTATCACATCGTATCCTTTTCGAGTGAAGGTGGTCCATCATATGGGAGAGAGAGATATATAATATGTGCTCAAAGTAATTATTTTGTTAAATGCTTATTATATGGTGTCTGCTTTTGGGTGAAGAAGGGTCCATCATAGCTTTACTCATTTACTTGAAAACAACTCTTACCACCATGAGCAATACACTAGACACAAGCTTCTTATTGAAAAACATCATATTAATTGTCCATTATTATCTTCATTTATATTATTTGATAATGGTTTATTCAATTTTTATTCACTAAGAAAGAACTAATTGATATGATTGAATTCAGTTTTGTGCACATGGACATGCACATTTAAAACAATAAGATCAAACACTATTTTATAGTGATTAAATGAAACATTTCATAAATAGAGCAAATCAGTTTAGTTTTTTAGCTTAACCCACACAACGGGTATTCAAATGCATTTCTGGTCTTAAATTAGAAACAAATAATCGACTAAATTTGCTACCATTTATTATCTTCATTCATACTTGAAGAGGCCATACTTTTTTTAAATCTTCTTGCAAACTTTTATTTGAAATATGATTTTCTTCGAGAATGTTATCATGGTTACTAATCAAGTAATATATATTTATATCTATGAATAGTTAAAACATAAATATATGTTGTATCAGTATAAAGATTTGCATATTGATATGTTTATAATTATATTGGTGATATAAAATATTTGTTTTCATTTCGTATACACACAATCTTGCATCATTTAAAAATAGTTTGTCAATAAATTTAAAATTCAACATGTGTTATATTGAATTTAGTTTTAGTACACTATATTAAGCTTGTTTGTGATCCACAATATCTCTCTAATTTGGAAACATTCTATAACAATTTCTAATAATGTGCATCTAAACTAACCATATGATTAAATCAACCTTCCATTACTTTTCCAACTTCTATATTATCAACTAATCCCTCTAAGAAGAAAACCTCTTTCAAGCATAAACATGTATTTATACAAGTACATGATTCACCTACTTACAATATTGCTCTCATCTACATCCCAATTGTATAACATTAAATGGATCCTTTGACCCATGCCCCATTAATAAATGTGTTACGATTATTAAATTCAAGTTAATGACCAAATGTTTCATAATGAATCACAAGCATAACACAACTCAAAGAAACATAATTCAACTCAATAACCACAATATTGAGTTGGGTAAACCCTCTATGTTGGATCTCTATCATTATATTCCCTATACTTTTGAGTAATTTGTTAAGACTCTTGCACTCCTGAGGTCATGTGCGCACAACGCACATTTGTGCAAAGTAGTTCACTAGAAAATTTTCAAGTTGTTTCCCTATGCATAAGTTATAATGATATTTGGTGATTAGTAAATAGATGCATACCAAGAATACTGAGTTAGGTAAACTATCTTTATTAGCTCCTCTTGGTTACATTCCCTATAATTCTTGATAAGATATTCCAAAATCTTGCACTCCTTGACGTCATGTGTGTACATCACACATCTACACAAAGAAGTTCATGGTAAAAGTTTTAAGTTGTTTCATTGTGCCAAAGTCCAAATCATCTTTAGATATTGGTAGGTATATGCACACTACCAAGATGAGGTTATCGACATAATGTGATACTCTAAAAAGGAATATGTTTATTATGTGCATAATTGATGATTCTTAGGATTGTGTAGTGTTTCCGGTAATCTATTGAACATTCCTACCCCACGTAAAGCATAGAAGTATTAAGATAGTGCAAAAATTGTTTCATCCTCACTTAAGACTCTAAAATGCATATATGTACAATGAAGAGGTGCCACAATGCATTGTGAATGTTCTTTGGCCGCTAATATTTTAAGATTACATATCGCCATTTGTACATTACACTATTAAATATATAGTTGCATTGACTACTAGGAAGTATTTTTGAATTAAGAATCTACTACAAACTCAGGATCATTATTTAAATGAAATACAAAATAAGTACATAAAACCACGATACTACTTATTCTTACTTTGTGGCCTACTCTAAGTATTTTTGAAATTCTTTGATGGCCATCAAATCTGATTACTTATAAAATAATTCCATCCAAATTAGGTTGAAATTTAATAACGAATCATGTAAATTTTGGTAGAGATTTATCACAATTATACTAAATAATAATGTTTCATTATATTTTAATCATATCCAAATTGGTTTTTTTGTGGCATATTTAGATTTTGATTGGATTCTTCATGGAATATTTTTGATCAAAATTTTAGGCCATGGGACATGAAGTGGAACATAAAATTAATAGTGGATAAAATTAATATGGTATTTGATCAAGTGCATATTATGTCAATTGTGTCCAATGTACAATTTGATTTATTTTTTCAACCAAAATATACTTCTTTTGATTGTATATGTGTTTATAATTTTTCTCCTATTAATATATGTACATGTTAAATTATTCTCTTAAGGTTTATGTCTATGTGTGTTCTTCATTAATATATGGTGAGGGATTTGAGTTGCATGGATTTCAATTGGGCTTACCATCTCCCTTGAATTAATTTATTAGATCCAATCATATTATGTGCACCTCAATCCATGTTTGATAGAATTCATTAGAAATATCACTTATGTCACAAATTATAAAATATCGCATCATCAAATTTGTTGTTATCCCTAAAACAATTTTTCTTCTATCTTCATCAAATTCATCTACTTTATGTGAGTCCAAAGATGCATTTCGGTTATCTTATCTGAAATACAATAGGTCTCGTGAATGGCTAAAACGCTCATGAAAATGCATATAATTCATAATGTTAGATTAAGCATTTAAGACGATGTTGCATTAGTATGAATTACCTCAAATTTTTTATGATGTATGATTTGATTTGAAATTTAACTTGATGTGTATGTGACTTTATCTCCTACTAATATACATGTACATGTTCTAATATTCTCTTAAGGGTTATGCATGTCTGTGGTATTTAATAGATGGTGGAGTGGTTTGAGTTGTTGGGGTATTTCAACTATGCTTACCATCTTCCCCCGACTTCATTTTAAATCCTTTTCATTCCACAACGAAGATCAAGAATACTTAATTATAAATGTTTATACATATAATAATTAATATTATGAGTATCTTAAACACATCCATCGAGATAATCCTAAAGATATAAATCTCAAAGTTATTTTCTAATTTTTCAAAAACTACACTAATCACTAACTCCATTACGTTTTCCTTAGTGCAAGTAGGAACACGAAAATTTAATCAAAAGGCCTATTGATAGAGACATCAAGTGGAGGACAATAACCAAAAAGTGAATTCAAAGGCCTAATTGAGAACGAGTGGGTTCAAACCTGCAAAAACATATGCCCACACCAAGACACTAAACTTGGATGTTCGATAAAACAATAACAATTTTGATTTATCAACCCTCTCTTGAGTAAGGTTTAAGCTCACCTTACCTAAATAATTCATTTGCAATTGAGATAATATAGAACTCGGGACAATTAATATGTAAATGTAAATCCACACCAAAACACCAAATTACAGTGATGTGGTGTAGAGTACTAAAGTATATGTGGAGGTATATTGGTGTTGTGTAGTTATAGGAAAGTTCACATCTTTGTTTTAGGATTGGTCTACTTATCTTATTTTTTTCACCTTCATGTGTTTCTTGTTGCGGAAACTTCTCTTTCCATTGGCTTATTATATGGGAGACAATTCACCAAGATTGTGGCATGGTTGAATCAACTTGAAGGTCGAGGGAATAAGAGGCCATAGAGCTAAACAAATGGGAAATACATACAAAATTTTATAGGGATAGATACAAAATGAGCCATGATTTATAAAAATATCAAATCAGGCACTAAATCTCACTTGCTCAAGGATGGGCACCCCCAGTGGGTGCCACAAGAACCACATAAACACTCATGTGTGAAGTAGGAAAAGTGCCTAATTGATTGTATAAGGAGACACATAAAAATACACCTAGTTATTTGCAGTTCAAAACACCATGACTCCAAGAGAAAAAAAAACTGATCAAAATGGATCAAAAGGAAACATAAAACAAAGAAAATAGAGTACAATAGCGAACAAATTATAATTTTTAGAAAAAGTACAAGCAGCCACATAATAAATCCCAAAAAAATTTAGATGTCTTCCATTAACACATAGATAAAGTAAATCTTATTCTAAATCCCTTAAGAAGATGGTATTTTCTATAATCCTAATGTCAATGGAATAACGACCAATCCATAATGCATAAAAATTATTATGCTTTCTTTATCTTCATGTCGTCATATCCCATAGCAGACCAAATTACCAAAATTAGGTAGCAATTTTCAATTTGTTCTTAAAATTGACAAATCTCACAAGCAAGTATGGAAGAAGTCATACATACATGCCAAGGCTTCAATTGAGGAAAATGTACTAGTCACTCCCACCAATGAAACAACTAATAAAGGAATATATAGATTTTTAATAAAATGACACTATTTATGCACCTTTTGGAGAACTAGATTGCATTTTCAAAGTGCTAAAAAACACCGTGTGTTTTTCAACGTGGCAAAAAACACACTCTATTTTTCATCACTTTGGAAAACTTCAACCCCTCTCCACCTGATAAGTAGTTTATGTGGAGTCAATGTTTACAATAAGGAGGAAAAGCACCGGGCAGGTTGCACACTTTGGTGAATTAGATTACAATTTTGGAGTTTCAAAGGGTTGAAAAACACCATGCATTTTTCAACGTGGCGGAATACATGTTCTGCAAATTTCTCATCACTTTGGAAAACTTCAAACCCTCCCCACCTAACAATTAGTTTATGTGGATTCAATTTTTACAACAAGAAGAAAAAGCACTTTTGTGGGTTGCACCCATTTTTGGTGAGCCGAATTTCATTTTTTTAAAGTGTTGAAAACACCATGTGTTTTTCAACGTGGAGAAAATATACTCTATTTTCATCGCTTTTACAAAACTTCAACCCTTCATACACCTAACAAGTAATTGATGTGGATTCAATGTTTAAAATAAGAAGGAAAAGAACTTGGGGTTGGAAAAATTCAACCCTCTATTGGAGAACGAGGATCATGTTTTTTAAAGTGCCGAAAAACAACGGCATTTTTAAACGGCTTTGGAATCAATTACACTTGCAAGTAGTTCCCATCGCTTTTAGAAAACTTCAACCTTCTCCACCGACAAGTAATTTATGTGGATTCAATTTTTACAACAAGAAGGAAAGCACCAAGTAAGGTGGCTTACGTTAAAGTGCTAAAAACTCTGCGGTACACCTATTTTGGAGAATGAGATTGCATTTTTCAAAATGCTTGAAAAACACCGTGCATTTTTCAACTTGGCGAATAACACACTTTGTTTTTCATCACTTTGGAAAATTCAACCCTCTCCACTTGATAAGTAGTTGATGTGGAGTCAATTTTTACAAGGAGAAGGAAAAGCACCACGAGTTACACCTTTTTGAGAACAGGATTTCATTTTTCAAAATGTTGAAAACACCATGCTTTTTCAACATGGCGAAAAAACACACTCTATTTTTTATTGCTTTGTAAAATTTCAGCCCATATCCACCTGAAAAGTATTTTATTTGGATTCAATTTTTACAACAAGAAGGAAAATCACGGAGGTTGTGCCTTTTTGAGAATGGTATCACATTTTTCAAAGTGATGAAAAACACCGTGTGTTTTTCAACGTCAAGGTAATACATGTTCTATTTCTCATCACTTCAGAAAAAATTCAACCCTTCTCCACCGACAAGTAGTTTATGTGGAGTCAATGTTTACAAAAAAGAAGGAAAAACACTTGGGTTTCCACTTTTTGAGAACGGGATCACATTTTTCAAAGTGCTTAAAAACACATTTTTGTGCATTTTTCAATGTGGCAGAATACACAACCTATTTTTTATCACTTTGGAAAAACTCAACCCTTATCCACCTAAAAAGTCATTTATGTGGAGTTAATGTTTACAAAAAGAAGGAAAAGCACTGGGGGTTGCACCTTTTGGAGAACGGGATCGGGTTTTTCAAAGTGCTGAAAAACACCATGCGTTTTTCAACTTGGTGGAATACACACCATGTTTTTCATCGCTTTGAAAAATTCAACCAATCTCCACCTTACAAGTACTTGATGTGAATTCAATGTTTACAACAAGAAGGAAAAGAACCGGGGTTGCCCTTTTTGGAGAACAGGATCAAAGTTTTTTAAAGTGCTGAAAATACACCTGCAATTTTCAACGTGGTGAAAAACACATGCAATATTTCATCACTTGTAATGAATAAGGAAAAGTTTTATAAAATTGAGCATGAAAGACTTAGACTACAATATATACAATTTGTCAAAAATGAAAAATTATCGACCAATTATTTGATGGGGATGCTTCCTCGAGGAAGATGTTACACCTTTTGAGAAAACATGCTGAAAAACACGCTTTTCAACGTGGCGAAAAACACACTCTATTTTTCATTTCAAATTTTATAAGGAGAAAAAATTCAACACCCTCTCCACTTTATAAGTATTTTATCATGGAGTCAATTTTTACAAGGAGAAGGAAAAGCACCATGTGTTAAACCTTTGGGAGAACAGAATTACTGCATTTTCAAAATGTTGAAAACACCGTATTTTATGTGTTTTTCAATTTGGTGGAAAACAAAATTTGTTTTTCATCACTTTAGAATTATTCAACCCCTATCAACCTGATAAGTATTTTATATGGAGTCAATGTTTACAACAAGTAGAAAAAGCAAATGCGTGGGTTCGCACCCTTTGAAAATAAGATTGGGTTTTTCAAAGAGTTGAAAAACACCATGCATTTTACAATGTAGTGGAATACACGACTGCTTTCTCATCACTTTGGAAAAACTCAACCCTTCTCCACCTGAAAAGTACTTTATATGGAGTCAATTTTTACAACAATAAGGAAATCATCATGGGGTCAAGAAATACACGACTCTTTCTTTTGGAGAACTTCTCCACCGACAAGGATTAGAGTTTTTAAAGTGGTGAAAATCTTTGTGCGTTTTTTCAACGTGGTGGAATACATGACCTATTTTTCATCACTTGGGAAAAATCAACCCTTCTCCACCTGACAAGTATTTTATGTGGATTCAATTTTACAACAAGAAGGAAAAGCACCGAGGGTTGCACCTTTGGAGAACGGGATCGGTTTTTCAAAGAGCCTGAAAACACTGCGTGTGTTTTTCAACGTTGCGGAATACATGACATGTTTCTCATGTTTGGGAAAACTCAAATCTTCTCCACCTAAAAGTACTTGATGTGGAGTCAATTTTTACAACAAGTAGGAAAACATCAGGTGTTGCACCTTTTGGAGAACGGGATCGGGTTTTTCAAAGTGCTTTGAAAAAACACCATGCATTTTTCAACATGGCGGAAAATGCACTCCATTTACCATCACATTGGAAAATCAAACCTTATCCACCTGATAAGTATTTTATGTGGATTAAATATTTACAACAAGGAGGAAAAGCACCGGGGTTGTGAGTTTTGGAGAACAAGATTGTGTTTACCAAAGTGTGAAAAACACCATGTGTTTTTCAACATGGCGAAAAACACACTCTATTTTCCATCGCATTGGAGAAATTGAACCCTTCTCCACTGATAAGTATTTTATGTGGAGTCAATGTTTACAACAAGGAGGAAAATCACCGTGGGTCGCCTTTTGGAGAACATGATTACATTTTTAAAGTGTCTGAAAAACACCAGTGCATTTTTCAACGTGGTAGAAAATGCACTCCATTTTCCATCACATTTGAAAATTCAACCCTTATCTACCTGATAAGTATTTGATGTGGAGTAAATGTTTACAACAAGGAGGAAAAGCACCTGGGTTACACCTTTTGGAGAATGTGATTGCTTTTTCAAAGTGCTAAAAACACCATGCGTTTTTCATCTGGCGAAAACACACTCCATTTTCCATCACATTGAAAAATTTTTAAACCTTATCCACTTGATAAGTATTTGATATGGAGTCAATGTTTTAAATGAGGAGGAAAAGCACCATGGGTTGTGACCTTTTGAAGACGCGTGATTGCATTTTCAAAGTGTTGAAAAACACCATGCTTTTTCAACGTGGCAGAAAATGCACTCCATTTTCCATCACATTGGAAAAATTCAACCCTTCTCCACCTAACAAGTAGTTGATGTGGAGTCAATGTTTACAACAAGGAGGAAAAGCACCATGGGTTGCACCTTTGGAGAACATGATTACGTTTTCAAAGTGTTGACAAACACCGTGCATTTTTCAATGTGCGTATTAATACATACCCTATTTTCCATCGCATTGGAAAAATTCAACCCTTCTCCACTTGATAAGTATTTTATGTGAAGTTAATGTTTACAACAAGGAGGAAAAGCACCACAGTTGCACCTTTTGGAGAACGGATTGTGTTTTTCAAAGTGTTGAAAATCACCATTCATTTTTCATAGTGTTGAAATATTTTATATAGTGTTGAAAAAGGTTTATTTTTTAGCACTTTGATAGTAGAAATTAAAATTTGACATGATAATTTGAAATGCCTCATTGATTATTATCTTCTATATTACTACTTATCACTTTGGGTCAGATTTTCATTGTTAATGAAAAATTCAAATAATGGAAATATATATATATATATATATATATATATATATATATATATATATATATATATATGACTTACTCACTATTATTAGGGGCTAGGAAATTTGGGCTATTACTTCCTATCTACTACTTGGGAAAAGAGTAACATTAAAGCATTGCATTTGGACTACATCATTCATTATGCATAGGAGGGTTATTCACAACTTCCATCTCACGTAATCATTTTAGGGGCAAAGTAGATATAGTCTGCCATTTTCATGCGATTGACACAAGGAAATCTAACTTTAAGGGAGACACACGCATGCACGCACGTGCATGCGCACACACACACAAGAACTACATTGAGGGTAAAATGTAGTGTTGCACTTAGTGACAATCACATTTGGGTGACCGCCGAGGTCGGGCCTAACTCAAACACATGTATTATTTATTCAATCTACTAAGCTCTTGAGCGTTGTGTAGGCAACTAGGTTTTTTTTTCAGAGGTTCATGTATGAAAGTGAACCACTATAATGAAGCCAGAGAAACAAAGAGCAAAAGGAAGAAGACAAGTCCAAACCCTGAAAAGACAAGATCCATAGTTGTTCACACTTTCTTGTCTTTTTAATGATAGATATTTCTTGTTACTAAATCATATCCAATCATATTTAGTAACATCCTCAAGCATTATCCACTCAAAATCATGTGTAAATAAAATTAGAAAAACATAAAAAAAAAATCTACGGTCCCCATCTCACACTATTCAAGTTTAACCACCTATGAAACCTACCAAAATCACTCCTCAAATAACCAATCCCACTCTTAACCTATCAAACTACATATCTTGACTTCTCTAATTTTCACACCATAATCCCCCGAAATCCCATGACACTATAGTTAAAAATAACAATATATCTCTTCTTATCCCTCTCAAATTTGAATGCTTGAATTCACTAGCGATTCCCTAAATTGTCTAAGATTCTCTCCTATTAACTCTATAAATACAAGTTCTATGCCTTCTTCAGGTTAACGAATAATCATTTGGGATTGGCCTTCGAAAATAGGTCTTCACATAATTCTTGTTGTATTATATCCCTCTTCAATTATTTTTTCTTCTTCATCTATTTGAGGCCATTGACATATCCAGGAGCTCAACTCAAAGGCATCATCTCGCATCTTTCTTCCGATGGATCAGCAAACTCCTCTCGTATGGTAAATCATTAATTCTTACTCGATACATCAACTAGAATGAGGTAAGTACCTTACTTTTGTATTATTTCATTAATCATTCATCATTTAATAACTTGGATCAATTCTATCTCAACTCTCATTAACCTATCTATATTCTATCTCGACTCTCATTTTTTCCCTATCAGAAGATCAACCAACTTTAAAGGTTAAATGATCAAAAACATATGTGGCCCTAAAAGAGGACCCATTGCACTATGACTTGTAAAACTCTTCCCTATGGGGAAAGGGAAAATGTTTGGTAGAAACCAAGGTGCACACAAAATAGGATGGCTAGCCAAAACAAGTGTTATTCCAAAAACACATGCATGCAATAAGACACATTGAAAATAAATAGACAATGTAAGAACGCCAAGAACAATAGTGTAAAAACGTAAGAAAACAAGTAGACCACACAAAGCAAGTTGAAAACATGGGACATCAATCACGATGTTGCAAGACAATCAAGTCCATCATGGCCTCAAAAATAAAATAAATGTATACACAAGAAAAGGGCAAAGTCTACATATAATAGCAAATAATGGAAGACAAGTAAAAATAGTCAAATAGGTAGTCTTGGGAAACATGTAATCCTTCAAAACAAGTGTTGTAAATGGAACAACCATTAGCATGTTAGATTAATAACCAATATCTCAAAGTGTGTATTATCAAGTAATAGAAGATGCTAAGTAAAAAATTAAACAATAACACTTATATAAGATGAATGTGGATGCCTCCTGAGACCAGCCTAGGAAGGGTAGAAGGTGAGCATCCATGTCACTTCTAAGATTCATGTATCCGTGATCACATTAAACAAGGGCATGAATGTTCATGTGTGTATGTTTGATTAATATTCCCCCAAGTTTTTGAGTGGTGGTGGTTGCTAAGAAATTTCATCAAGGAGATCATCATTATCGTGGTCAAAACCTACCTGGAGCTATATCAAAACCTAATAAGTGATAGAGGGGGTGGATCATATAAGGACCCATTCCGTGAAGTGTATAAATGTTCATTGTGTATTCTTCATTAGTAAAGGTAATTAAAATTATGCCCTTTGGAGTAAAAGACGCGTGTAGTGTTCTCAGGCATAGTTGTGTAGGCCTTTCCAAATTTTATTCACAAATTATCGTAAGTGTATTTTGATGATTGGACGATATATGGCTTAGTCAAATATCACCGTGATAATATGAGGCGTATGTTTGAGAGGTGCATGCAGTTGAGCATCTTTCTTAACATTTAAAAAGTGTGTCTTTGCTACACCCTTTGGAACCTTTCTTAAACACATTATTTTTTAAGAAGGATTGTTGGTAGAACCAAGTAAGATAGTTGTAATATTTGGCTTAGAAGATCTGCTATCCCAAATTCACCCCACCGGTTAATTTGGATAAATCATTATAAATGGAATTAGCCATTAAAATTCTGGGACGTGCATGAGAGGCCCTCAAATTCAGCCCCGGGATATCGAAGAGAGAGACAACTAAGGATGGCATATGAGTCAAAATTGAGAATAGATGAGTTATCTCGGCGGTGTAAGGTCTCGTAGTGACCGGGTGAGCTGTGGTGAAGGTTTGGAGCCATTTCATATCATGTGTCAACTCCTTTGCTATCACGCATCAACCACCACCCTCCTGCTTGCGTGTTAACTCCCTTTATTATCACGCGTCAACGCCTTTACGGCATGCATCAACCACCACCTTTCTATCGAGTGTCAACACCAAGCATGTCTCTTGCATCAATCACCGCCTTCCCGTTGTGCATCAATTCTCTTGCTATCGTGCGTCAACCATCGAATTCCTATCGCGCGTCAATGCCTTTATTATCACATGTCATCATGCATCAATTCCTTTGCTAATGTGTCTTAGCCATCCCTTCCTATCACGTGTCAACCATTCTTCTTGTTGTGTGACAAACCTCTTCCCTATTAGTGGATACGTTTTTCCTTTCTTGTTGGGTGTCAGCAAGGAATGCCAGCTATAGACCAGTAATTAATGTTATTGTACAAGGTAGTTCAACAATTGGTTTAATGAGGTATGGCACCCCTATTCGTTGTGCAAGAAAAGTACCATTGGAAAGTAGACGGGTATGGCTACCCATACCTTCATACATTCAATTAATGAGGTCTATCGATAGGTGAGACAAATTTTCTATATAATGTAGTCAACCCCTCATTTTTAAGGGGAGACATTCTGGGAGCTAGGAAAACTCTTACAAATTTTCCTCAACTCCATTTGAGTTGTGAACCTTCTCTTGGGCCTAGCAATGTAATTATGCCTTTGTGCATGAAATGTAATGGTCTGTGCATACTTTGAAGTAATAAAAATTGTGTTTTTGGTATTCCTTCAACCCTAGCTCATTTTATTATATTGTTTTTCCTCTCCATTATTATTTCTTTATTTTGTGCATGTTATTTCACTTCCAGGTTTATGATGTTATGCTCCATGGAGTTTTGATGGTGGATTAGGATATGGGTTTGTATTGCATTTTTCTAACCTCCCTTAGCCCCTTTTTCCCGTTTCATCCTCCCTCAACATAGTACTCGCCCTTTTCTCGGTGTTATCAACCCCTCAAGATATGATTTCCCTTTTTCATGCACTTTCTCTCTCCTGTCTCCTTGGAATTGTTAGGATAGGCTTAGTTAGATGCATTTTTCCTTCTATGAATAGTGCTAAAGTGAATATTAGATAGATGATCCATCTTTCTTTAGAGGGTTATCTCAAGTTTGTAAGTCCCACATCTTGAGGGATAACCCCATGTTAGTAGAATTACACCGATTGCCCAAACAGAGAAAATTGGGTGGTGTTGTAATTTTGACATAACAGTTTTAGTACACCTGGTGGGACTAGCAGTGAAATATTTACATTTCAAAAGTGTTCCACTGCAAATATTTTTCAGAATATCTTTTGTAGGTATGCATTTCAACATCTTTTAATCATTCATTTCTTGTGATTTGCCTAGATTTTTAGAAAAACACATTTTGAGATAAAACATTTCTCAAACATTTTTGAGATAAACATTTCTCAAACATTTTGAGATAAAACATCTTCAGAAACATTTTTAGAGACATTTTATCAAACATTTCGCAGCATGCAAATTGAGGCATTCAGTCAAATAGTTCCCTAGAGACTGTATTTCACGGAGACATTTTGTCGAACAATTTATGAGAACGTAGCTACATGGAAGATGCTTTGGATAAGTGAAAACGTAAGTGAATATGGATCTACACTTACTATAAATGCTTTGGATATGGGTAGGATCCCTTGCGTGCGTGTCTTCTGTGCCTCTTTGGGCTCTGTTTTCTTTGGCATCCTCCTCTACAAATTGTTCCTCTGGCCTTTGGCTTCGACCCCATAATCAGAAATGAACCTTAACAGCAAGGCGAATGAACACAAGCTCAGAGACAGTGATAGTTTCAAAGGTTCACTTGTATCAATGAGGGAATGGAATGATTCAGAGGTATGGCAGCTGGTTCAAGGGCATGGGGGCATGTACTCCCATAATTCAAATTTATCACGTCAACTCAAACAAGCCACGTCAAGTAGAGGAAGGTGGGGGGACGATCGTGTAACTTCACATTTTTTTCCGGCAGTGGGCTCCTTTCTAGCGAGGAGGATGGTATGGTTGCATGGAAACATGGTAATTTGCACCCACATGGATGGGTGTAAATTGAGTGAAGTGTAGCCTGTGCTTGCACAACTATAGGGTACTTTCCCCATTGTACTTAACATTTGTTGGTTATTGAACCAAATCGAATGCTTGCCATGTTGATGGATGAATTAAGCGTCCGTTGGCCTCCTTTCACCACACAGCAAGTCTCGAATTCCAAACGCTATTCAGTTAAGTTCTATTTCTTATGACGTGGTGTTGAGTTCAGTATGCCCCAATATTTATAGCTGATTTTTTCCAATTATGAATGGGGTCAGAGAGTCCGCAGTTGACGAGAATCATTCCAAGGAGGAAGGCGCGTTGAAAATGTCCACAAGAATACACGTCATTTCACCAAATACTTTATTACTCCTCCAATAGGTAGGGCACCTCTATCAATTTTTTATTAATTGGCAACTACTTAAAAACAATAAAATTTTGAGCAGACGCGCAAGGAAATTCTGAGAGGATTTATGAAGCTATGAGATTTACCACGAGCACAAGGGAGAATTGCAGGAACTAAAGGGTGCAGTACATGAAGTAGTGCATTTACTTTACAAGTAGTTGGAGTAGAGTAATGTGCACAGTACATGAAGTAAGTGCATTTACTTTACAATTAGTTGGAGTAGAGTAATGTGCAGTACAAGTAACATGCAAAGTTTCGAGACACTTGGAGTTTGATGTCACAGACTTGTATTATAGATAAGAACCCAATTAATGCTTACACACCAACACATTAAATGTTGTTCACATGCAGATTCCTAGAGTCTTCTTTTTGTACCAATCAAAATGGAAGACGTGGATCAAGGTGGAGGGTCTTTTTAATCAAAGTTAAAAATTGATTTTCAGATGATCTTGTGGCTACAGCTTTTTGATTTGATATTAACATTTATTTTTTTACCTTCACGTTTACAATTTTTTTGTTTTTTTAATGGATGAATTTGAATTTTGACAACATGGTATGGTTTTATTGTGCACGTATGCATTAAATTTTGGATATGAAAAAATTGGTTGTTGAACAAGCAATGCTAGGATATGGAAAGAGATGTACTTATAATAGTGATATGTTAACCCAATTTACAAATGGATTATAAATAAACAATTTCTTAAACTTCAACATTCACAATTTTGGCTTTCATTCCATCAATTATTGGATATTTCTAATGGAAAATATAGTTCAAGTATTAGTAAGTGTTCACATACGGGCTCTTCTCCCCTATGTCATAAAGCTACCATAAGGGATAGGCAAGTAATGCATTGAATTTCATATTGGCAAAAGAGATACCACTTGTATTATGAGGCATTTTGAGAATTTTCAAATAGAGTTGAGTTTGGTACTATAGAAGATTTTCAAATTTCGTAAGCTTGGGATATATCGTAATATTGAGAATTATTATAGATTCTTACACAAAGATTGTCATCGAGTGTTATGCCATTTTTCCCAAGTCTGTAATATTTCATCATATTAATAGAAGTTTTCATTGTTTCTTGTTAAAGAATTGTTCTTAGATCTTTCCTTTATGGGATCTAACTCTATATCTATGGGTGCATGGTCCAAGTCATTCCTTCATTAGGACCCCTAACCACGAGATACATTGACATGACTTCAAGAGCTTCCATAGCGCAATATAACAAGACTTCATGAAAATCCATTCTTATCAAATGGTTACTAACTCCGACCTTAGTAAAGTGGTAACCGACTTCCACCTTAGCAATGTAGTTTATTTATTCGCCAATCCATCCATTCACCACTTATTAACCTAGTAATCATTTCTAATTGTTGTAATATTTACTTTTAGCGTGCATCATTATATATTGGTATATTAGGTTTGTGTGATACCTTAGACCAAACTTTTCATTCAAAATAAAATAAAGATTAATTGATTGCATCACTCATTGGTAATTTGATATGCAATTACACATTTTTGAGATAATTGAAGTTTAAAAATCTGACATTAGAACACATCCTAATTCTCTCGCTATAAAAATGTCAATCTCTCATATCATGTGAAGGAGATTAGAAACACCCACAATTAAATAAATCTTTTTAAGAATTAATTGTCACACAAGCAAAATGTACATGGCAACTCTTACTGCTCATCCACTAAATAAAAAGACATTAGCCAAAATAAAACAATTGTGCATCTTTAATGTGTCATTAAATAATTTAAATTACAATTACAAATGTTGATTAGCTAAATATTACGATAAATTCGAGCTGAAAATGGCTCTTTCTAAGCATATTAAAAAAAAAAAAAGATTTTATATTTAAAAAGGTTGCTTTACAATACATCACACAACATTAGAGGAAAAAATGATCTCTCCACCATAAACACAACTCATATTTTACAAGCCAAATATAAATGTCATTTTTTACACATTTGATCAAATTAGAATTAAAATAAAATGATATCTTCAATTATATCAAAACAAAGAAATCACTTTTGATGAACCAAAAAATATGTGAGGCTCGCTTTACAAAAAGAATCTCTCTAAAAAATTAGTTACAATCCTCATCTTTGTTGTGTGTAGTAATAGACTACTCATGTGAGCGAAGAAGGATACCACCTATTTCATTATCACCACACAAATCTATCAAAAATTTAAGAAGCAACACCGATCGTTTCAACAAAATAATGTACTAAACTCTCTCGCTAAACAAAATGTTCACCTCCACAAACTTTGCTCAACCGAAAATGCTCCTCTGCAGATATTTCAACCTAGGCGTAAATTTACCAAAACGTTGTATATATTGGATGAGAATAGGGAAGGATTTATCTCGGTTGGAATTTGCTACACACAAATAATGATGTTTGAAAAAACAAATAGACGTGACTAGTTGGGGGTGGGGGACTATGGATGGGGTAGGAGTGTGAATTTTTAGATATATAAGTTTGGCATGGTCATTGGCTCCTTTCTCCTAATCAAATTTCAAATTCAAAATTATTTAAAATAGTGTAATTTAATTATTGGTATCGGAAATAAAGCGGTGATGGAGGGAAGTAAGAGAGAAAATGCATGAACCAACTATTTACAAAGTTAATTCTATGAATATGGTGGTGGGCCTATAAATCAAATAACACCATGTTGTTAGTTGTTAGAAATGTGCCAACAACTTTTAACTAATCACATTTTAGATTTTTTAATAATACCATTCTTGTTAGTTAATTAAATTAATTATATATATTTTTAACTTTTGTCAAGATTTGGGTATAATGCAACAACTTTCTAATATTAAAATTTTGGAGAAAAAATCTTTCTTTTTTCAATGACAATCCATTAATTTGACCTTTTAAAATTTTACTAGCTTATTCATTGTTTATAATTTTTAAACCATTTTTATGCTGATTTGCATGCCCCTTGCTTATTGGCAACATATAACCATGAATATCCTCTAAATCAATGACCTTGTTATCAATGAAAAGTTACTAGAATCGTGAATTTCAGCATCACCATCAAATCCATTTCTAACGTGTAAAGCAAATTCCCGAGAGAAGAAAAAATAAATTAAGTAGAGTTGTAGATTTCTATGTTATGTGCATTTTCATTAATACTCTTCATTCTCAATAGCCAAGACACTTTCCCAATGCCTACCCCCACCCTAAAACAAATTATATTATTAAACTAGTGGTTTCTTCTCGAAGGAGCAAGTCTACGCCGATAGAACTTTGATGGGAGTTGTGGTGTTGGTTTTGATATAGTTTGTGTTTTTTCTTTCCCAAATGGGAATTCTCATGTGTGTTTTTTTGTGGTGCATATGTTTATGGGTGTGGTATATTTAGTGTTTGTTTACTAAATTGACAGTTTAACAAATACAATTCTTTCTATTTGACACTGGCTATGCCCAGAGAAGGAGGCATGGGCATATGGCTTTAGAAGAAGTTTATTACTCTTTTTTGGAATAGTTCCTTCCCATATATTATCTTTAACTTTCTGATGTATAGGGGGCCAAATATTTCTTTCACAATTTTACTTTCTTATATTGGAGAACCCTTATAATACGTTGCTTTATGGTAACCTAAACATTGAAAAAGTTACTTACGATTGTAAGTTTTTTATAGATTGTCCAAAAGCAATATGGTATTTTGTATTAATATGATTGGGATAGCTTATCTCCATGAGGATAATAGTAGAGAGTAATAACGAAGTGTCGTGGAAATGGGGTTTTTAATATTTTAATTTCTACAAAAATATGGAAGAAAATTAATGGATTTTGAGATCCCATTTTATACAAAGAAGAGTGAATATTTATACCACATAACTAAGCATATTGAAAATGTAAAAATTTATTTGCATCAACTAATATAGACTAATATGTAGAATAACATTGTCAAAATGATGTCATTTTCAAATAAAATATAATTTACACAATGCAACAAACTCAATAAAGGATATAACAAGCACCACGAATGCTAAAATAAGTAGTTATTGCAATTCAGACAATCATAAAATCCTCAACACGAAATTTGATACCTATATCTATAAAATGCGAAGTAAATCACCACTTACATATAGTGTACAAATATACAAAATGTACCGAATGTATAATAACAAAGTAATATGTAACTATTGGTTCAACACTCTCAATTTTTCTAAATGAAAACAAACAAGTGTTTCTTACAACTAACAATCGCATGTCAAGTTTTTTTATTTTCCTTCCATTTTGTTTGAATGGTGTAGTTTTCTATATGCATCCATTAAAAAATCATTCCATTAATGTTGTTTTTAATAAACCTCTCTCATTATGTACCCGCTAAATTACACCAATAAAAAGCATATATTACATCACTACATATTTGGAAGTATTTGACAATTGCATGTATTTTCATATGTTGTAATCAATTCATGCGCCATATTCAAATGATACGTTTTCATTGTTCTCGCATGGATGCAACACCTTAATTTCCTTACAAATGCATGTCATCCTCTCGAAGGAGTCAACTCGAATCGACAAATGAATATTTGAATAAAAAAATTATTCTGATTTTTTTGTCATCTTTAAATTATTTCTACGCCTTGCAAATTAGTTTCTATACTATTATTTTTAGCCAAATATTTACCACCGATTGTTGAACAGAAAACTACATAAAACATAATTATTCTTAAGGAATGCATTACGCTCTAAGTTTCCACTAACATGTTATTTCCAATAAGGTTTACACACTACACATCTCTCGAAAAGAAATGAGGTGGGTGTATTTGAAAAAATCATAATCCAAGAATAGTATTGACCCTAAACTATATTTATTATATAGAAAATAAATATAGTTAAAACCAAAGAAGGGTCAAGCCAAAAACAAGAGGGTATCTTAGACCAATATTCCATTGCATATGTCAAAAAGTTTTGGAAGTGAATACATTGTATTCTTAGGACAAAGACTAACCGAGATGATGTAATTATATGTTAGAGAAAATGTTTTAACGTAATCAACATAAATTTGGAAACGATCATGTATACAATATTGTATAAATCAAGTGTGCTATATCATCTCATACCTCTAGCTTTTGATATTTGTCAAGGGTTACTTAGTTGTCTAATGCACTGTGTAGTAGGCAAGATCCACCATTGAATTGATCTTTGCTAGCTCTTACCTCTATTATGGGGTTAAAGTATCCATTGTATTTGTAATTCATTTTTCTCCCAATCCTCTAAATTTAGCTTATGAAATCTAATGATCTTATGATTTAATGTCTTTTGCATTTTCTCTAGTTTTACTTTGACACAATTGCTCTTGTCATTCCATCGATCTTCAACATTTGCAACCCTTCGAACATCCTATTCACCTTTGGCATATAGGCTTGCAATATGTAAAAAGGATGATGCATCAATTGCCACTATTAAGGGCAACGGGTAAATAATGTCTCCAAAGTTTATCAATATCTTCCATGGATATATTTTCTTGTGTTTCAAGTTGTTAGAATCTCCTTTGCGAAGATCTTCATTCTCAAAAATGTCGCTACAAGATCCCCAACTTCAAACTTTGCTACTTTCCTTCGAGACGTCTACATCCTCATCAGTATTCAACATTATTGTGTGTAATTTGGCTTCCGACCTATTTATGCATTTTCTTACGCTCGTATAGTAGAGTATGTGGGTGATAAATTTTAAGCTACGTAAAAGTGAAAAGGAACAAATAGTAAAAACAAGATATTAAATACGAATAGAAATGTTTTGTGACATCGTTGAGTGTTGATGGGAAAGCTATAGATGTAGTTCTCACCTTGAAATCTAAATTTCCTAATTATTGCCCATGCAACATATTGACCTTGCAAGGGAAAAACTAGATAAGGTCAAATTTGAATGCATTTCTAAGGAATGTTCCTAGGTATGTTTGTTGACAAACATGAAAATGTTTCCAAATGCCCAACCTCATTTAAACTCTAACTATAGTTGTCCTGGAATTGAATATTTTCTTATATTTGTTACTTTACAGAGAAGGGTTACACCCTTGTATATGAAATGGCTATATATATCTCCTTATGAACATGTGATTGGATTTATACCCATTATGTAGTAATGTCCTAAACTTCAAACCAATAGTTGGGAAAACCTAGAGATTTTGCATAGACAGACAAGAGGCTTTCCTATCATCCTTTGTGCATATACAACAATCGTGGTATTAAAAGACAATGTAATTGGTTGCGACATTCTCACAAACACTTTTCTTCCACTCTCATAGGCATTGTAAAAAGCCGATTTGGCTCATTTTTGAAAGGGTGGTTCATCTTTTCTACTCGCTCTCCTTTCTTTTCTTCCCTAGGATTGAAAATGGAGTTTGAACCTCCTCCCCTACTCTGTAATGGCATTTTTTTCCTTTTACCATTAAAATGATGTTCAGAAAAACTTCCGGAGCAACAAAAATGTGTTTTGTGATGCATCCGTCCATCCTTGCTCATTTTTTTCCTTGTTTTCTTCTTACCTCTCTTCATTGAGGTATTTTTTACGTTTAAATGTTCATTGCAAGGTTGGAGCCGTGTGTTCATAGCAATTTTGATAGATGTTCAAGATTTTCCTTCTCCGGTGTATCACCGTTTTAGTGTAGGCTTTTGTTTTTGTTTTTCTCTTTTTTCTCTCTCCCTGTCTCCTGGAGGTTAGATTAGGATTAGATTAGCTTGCTCGCACTAGAACGGCTTGTCAGCAGTAGTTTAGGAAGAGGAACCAACCTTCTCTGGAGATTCCTTTCCCATTTTTACAAGTCCCACACTTGGAGAAAGGATTCAATGTTGTGCAATCACACTAGATGCTAGTATGATCAACCTAGAAATCTGATCAACATCCAGGGGTGCTGTGAATTCACACTAACAGTTTTGGCACACCCTGTGGGACCTTAGAGGTCTTTCACTTTATCTTTGATAGGTTGGTGTGTTCATGTTAAAGATTCAGCCTTTTGGAGGTACTTTCAAAAGCACATCTGGCGACTCCATCTGGTAAATAACTCATTCTCTAAGTTGTAGACCCGTTTTCCATCCATTTCCATCCATCTTTCTTTCCATCTCTTTCATTATTTTCCATTCCATGAAGTTGTGCAATCATGACTTCATTTCCATCATGAAATTCACATTTACAATAGCATTATATCACACCTCCAACATGTTTTACAAATCCTCCAAATCAGCGTATCTACCCATATATGAGTAGCAAGTGCCAAAGTCGCTTTGGTTGTGAAGCACATTGAGAGCAAGGGTGCGATGCAATGAAGACAATCAAATGGAAGATGCATATTTTGTGGGAAAATTCCAAAAGATGGAGGCAAAGATGGTGCAATCAAGAGCAGCAGCTCAAATGAAGGCTTTTAATTGGTTCACGGACTCCTTGTCCATGGGGAGGCCCTTTTCCAAGACACTTCAGCCCTCGGGAGAAGTCGGACTTTATGATGAAGATGCTGCCCCAACTTGCACAATAGATAGCAGAAATAGAGGCCTATACACTTGGTGGTGAAAACCTTGTCAATGGGTAAGTTCTACACCATCATCCGGTTTTTCTCTTCCCATTACTCAAGCAAAAGATCATCTCATTTGGAATTTCATATGCTAAATCTAGTCAATGCTGCCCCAAGAGTTAATTCCATTTCTCCATCCCCTAGTCTTCCACCACATCTTGATTCTTCTATCCTTTTCCATTCCAAACAGCCATTCCCTCCAAAGAAACAAGAGTTTCTACCTCCTCCAACACCACGAAAAATTGCCAAATCAATTGAGTTACAATCCACTTCTCCTCTTGCATTCCTAAATCCATGTTGGGAGGATAAAAATCAGAATGCCACTCAAGGAAAACAAGAAGCAGTAAAGAAGAGCCAAACAAAGACAAAGAAATTCAAAGTCCAAGAGTTGGGCTCTTAAAATTGGGATGAAAAATATTCCCTCGATGGTTAAGCCTTCAGAAGAGGTCGGATTTGGAGAACAAGTAGTGAATAGGACTGATTTTGTGACAGTAGAAGAAGAGCAAAAAGAAGAAGTAGATCAGCAGTCATTTTGCTCAGAAAGTAGTGTCCATGTTAGCATTCTATTTGAAGAGAATGCTGATTCAATTCAAGTTGCACAATCGGCCATAGAGGAAGAAAGCTCAAGAAGATCTTGCAGTCCCAACTTGTCCTCTGTAGAGCAAAGCAGATTGAAGAGTTTGACTTGACCAACTTCATGCTAGAAGAAGAGTTCCATCAAGAGCAAGATTGTCTTCAAGTAGTAGAAGAGGGAGAAGCTGCTCCAAATCCAAAAGAAGAGGAGCACATTCTAGTTGTGGAGGAGAAAATTGCAGATCCAAGGGCTTTGAGCACAAAGCAGGCTATAGGAGAACCTTCAGTTCTTCTTTCTACTTCATCTCTCTCGAGCTCTAGTGCTGAAGAAGAGTTTGATCTCTCAAACTCAATGTTGGAGGATGAAAGAAACCATGATGATCAAGTTACAGATCAAGAGGAGACCATGGAGGAAGTTGAGCATTTGCAGCAGGACAACAATGAGGTAGTTTATCTGTCAGATTTGGAGGACTGTTTTGATGAAGAAGAACCGGTTGAGTTCCCACCATTCCTTCTTTCATCTTCCACGTCCCAAACACCTGAGCCTACTGTCATGAAGGAGAGCACCCATTTGCAGCAGCCTGCATCTTATAAGAGCTCTCTTTGGAACCAAGATTGGAAGATTTTAATCTTTCATGTCCTTTATCGAGGAAGAGAAAGGGCACAAAGATTCTACCATTGCTTCCACACCATCCATTCAAGAAGGTCTACAAGAAGACTCCATTTTTGGAGTTGAAAATCGAGCTATGGGCATATCAAATGGATCATACCTTGCCCAATAAGGTATTTGACTTCATTGGAGTCAAAGGAGAAGTCACAACTAGTCATGCTTGCTTCTAAGCATGAGGGTGAGCTACAAAGTACCAAGGATCAGTTGTCATACCTCTTCAATCCAAATGCAGAGCAACTAAAAGAGGTATTGAATTTTCCTTCAACTGATACCTTGATGATTTGGGTGGAAGACCAGCTTCTTGTTGATTTTCCATTCATCCAATCAGCCATGTTCAATGCCAAATCAGTTGCATGGTTGCCAATTTTGAAGAAAGGAAGTTATTTTGCACAACCAATTGTAGGGTTTGTTTAGCTTACCTTTGCTTCAGCTAGAATAGAGTAGGTAGGTTTGATTTTAGTAAAAGAAGTGCTTGTGCACACTCTCGCATGTTCCATTTGGAACATGTATGATTTTTAGTTTTGCACATAATTTTTGTGGTGCTGGTTTTGCTCTTGCATGATACCCATTTCAAAGTGGGTTTCAAGTGGCTCAGAGAGAAGGTTTTCAAAGTTCGATCGGTTCACTAGTGCTACAACTCATGACTCCATGCCTAATGGATGCTTCAAGTAGCTCAGAACTTCATCTAGCAGTAGATGACCCCGCTGAGTTGCCAAATTGTTATCCAAAATCCATCCCCCTGGTAATTTTGATAACATGCATCGATTATTCGGTCCCGAGCAAGTAAGATTGATTTAAGGCCCAAAATCATGTTTTTCGGGGTCCCTCGCCTTTTTCTAACTCCCCACACAAGAAGAAATCCCAACAAAGTTGAGAAAATGGAAGAAATGCAAAAATAAGGTCAGTAAGACCGTGTTAAGGCATTTCGGGTCTAAAGGGTTCTGGTCATACCGAGGTTCGTTGTATCAAGTCAAATAAAAATGAAGAAAATTGGCGAATTCCTAGTCCAGGTGGTCTGTGGGATGGGGTTGGGACGTCGGGGACGCGTGGGACATGAAAAGCCGAATCGATCGAAAGGGAAAAAATTGCCTAAGTCTTTGTTTTGCGCAGATTTGGGATAGTTGGGACAAAGGTACGCGCTGACGACGGACGGTCGGTTTGGCGCAAGTCGGTCCATTTTGGGCGGTTCGAGTAGATATTTGTCCTGGGTAGTTTGGGAAAGTTAGGACAAAGGTATGCGAGGGATGCGTGGGACGTGAAAAGTTGAAAGAGCCGCTAATGAATGGAATCTCACCATGTGTCTTCACCTCAAACAGAACAAGGAAGCCCGAACCTACCAAGAAGGAGATTTTCATTGGGACATCGGGCCAAAGGTACGCGAGGGACGATGGGACGTGAAAAGGTGAGATGCCCGAAAAGAGACAAGGAGGCCCGCGAACGAATCAGAACGTGCCATGTGTCAGAAGGTTGAAAAGTTGCTAAGTGTTTGGCGCAAGGTAAAATGCGCCCCTCAGGCCCGAACCAATAAAATAGTGCCACGTGTCCAAGTTTAAGGGCCCGAAAGGAATTTTTAGAGGATGAACCTATGGATGAATCAGAGCCTGACACGTGTCATCCAAGTGGCAGAGCGGGAAAATTCAAATATTTTCCCGCCGATCCGTTTTGGCCTGTTTTTGCCTTAAATCTTCTTGATTGCCATAACTTTCAATCCAGAGCTTGGATTTTCACGTTCTTTATATCAATGGAAATATGGTGAAATTATCTACATGATTCTAGGGTCAATCTTGAATTTTGGTTCAGTTTGGAGAGATAAAATCAAGAAATGTCTCTGGCACGTGGTAATGGCCAGAACTGACGTTTCAACAACCAGTTTTAATGCAAAATGGGTCGTATTCTTCTCCAAAGATGGTCAAAAATTTCAGGACATGGGTCTCAGTATGGATTCCAATTCTATTTTAATGCATCTTCATTCAATGAGGAATGGCTTCCACATTTTTACAAAGTTTTCTCTCTCTCCGGGCTCGACCCATTGTATCAGAAACCCGATTTGGCTCATTTTTCAAAGGGTGGTTCATCTTTTCTACTCTGCTCTCCTTTCTTTTCTTCCCTAGGGTTGAAAATGGAGTTTGAACCTCCTCCCCTACTCTGTAATGGCATTTTTTTCCTTTTACCATTAAAATGATGTTCTGTGCAAACTTCTGGAGCAACAAAAATGTGTTTTGTGATGCATCTGTCCATCCTTGCTCATTTTTTGCTTGTTTTCTTCTTTCCTCTCTTCATTGTAGGTATTTGTGCACATTTAAATGTTCATTGCAAGGTTGGAGCTGTGTTCATAGCAGTTTTGATAGATGTTCAGCATTTTCCTTCTCTGGTGTATCACCGTTTTAGTGTAGGCTTTTTTTTTTTTCTCTTTTCTCTCTCTCCTCGTCTCCTGGAGGTTAGATTAGGATTAGATTAGATTGCCCGCTGACTGAACGGCTTGCCAGGGTGTAGTTTAGGAAGAGGAACTAGCCTTCTCTCCGGAGATTCCTTTCTCATTTTTACAAGTCCCACACTGGAGAAAGGATTCAATGTCAGGCAATCACACTGGATGCTAGTGATGATCAACCTATAAACCGATCAACATCCAAGGGTGCATGTGAATTCACACTAACAGCTACTTCATAGAGATTTTTAAAATATGTCAATGAAAAATTCAGATTCCGTAGAATCATTCTTTACTTTTGTAGTTGGTTTGGTCAATCAAATTAAATCTCATGGTGAAACTATTGAGAGATGTATGACTATTAAAAATTGCTTAGAAGTTTGCCTACAAAATTTGATCCTTTGGTAGTTTTTATTGAAGAAACTAATGATCTTAGTCATTTTTCAATTGATGAGTTATATGCATCACTAATAAATCATGAATAGAGGTTTAATAGATAACATGGAGTTGTAGATCAAGCTTTTTCATCACAGTATCCTGGAAATCGTGGAAGAGGAAGAGAAAATTTTATCCCTAGAGATAGAGGAAGAACTTCATCTAGAGGACGATAATCGCTCCATTAAAATCAAGTGGAAGAGGACATAGTCAAGAGCACAATCATAATCATTTTTTCGATCGTGAGACAAGATAAGTCGCACGTGCGCTTCACTATTGCAAGAGATATGAGAACTATGCTTATGAATGCAGGGAAAAGTACTATGATAAAAAAAGTAGAATCAAAATTAGGTTGGGAGCTCTACTTCAAGCTCCATGTTTATCGCATGCAAAAATATTTCCTTAGCATCACCTACCTCGAGTGTAATCTATCATAAGATATACCTAGTGATGTGTGGTATTTGGATTTCGTCATAGTAATCACATGTCGTAACTTAGATTTATTTTCTAATTTGGATGAGTCAATAAAGAAAGAAGTCACCCTTGGGAATAATAATACAATGATCAGTGAAAAGGAACAAGAATAATAAACATTTTAACTAAATAGGGGAGCATAAGATTATGTAGGATGTTTATTATGTCAGTAGGTTTGAAGCATAATTTATGAGCATTGGTCAATTGGTAAAAAGGGATAGAGAGTTCACATTGAAGAAAATGAATGTATGATCATGGATAAAGCTCTAAACACCTAGGTGATTGCTAAAGTGAAGATGAAAAGCAAAAGAATGCTTCCTTTCAAGATTATTCGTGCCACATCCGGAGTTCATACTACGTATCACCCAGAAAGCTAAGGAGATTTAATAACCTTTTCAGTAAATTGAAAATGATGAATCGTGGCTATGTCATCTCAGATTTGGTCATTTAAAATTTTGTGGTTTGAGTTTATTACACTAAAAAATATGGTGAAAGGTTTTCCTTTGATTCAGAAACCAAATAGAAAATATTTGTAAAGGTTGTATTTTGGGGAAGCAACATAGTAGAGTCCTTCCCATTGGAAAATAAAATAACAAGTGCACCAATTGAAATTGTTCACTCATATTTATGTGGACTGATGCAAACAAATTCTATTAGAGGTTGCTCATATTTTATGAAATTCATTGATGACTATACAAGGAAGACATGGTTTTACCTTTTGAGACACAAATCATATGCTTTTAATATATTTAGGTAGTTCAAGGCTTTAGTCGAAAAACAAAGTGGGTAGTACATCAAAGTTTTGAGGGTAGACAAAGGAGGCTAGTATATTTCCAATTCTTTTCTAAATTTTTGCAAATATCATGGTAAACAAAAGTACTTTACTTCTAGGAATACACCGCATCAGAATAGTGTGGAAGAGAGAAAGAATAGAACCATCATGGAGATGGTGAGAAGCATGATGAAGGAAAATCATATTTCAAATGAGTATTGGGCGTATGGCAGCTAATGACAACCATGTTTACATCATAAATAGGTGTCCAACAAAAATTGTTCAAAACATGGTTCCTCAACAAGCTTGGAATAAGAGGAAACACAATGTTTCTTGTTTTAGAATCTTTGGTTGTCTGTCATAAGCACATGTGCCTAATGAACTAAGGAAGAAGTTAGAAAACAAAGAAGAAAAGTGCATATTTGTTGGATATTCAGAGAATACAAAAATTCTATAAATTGGTGTTAGAGCATGATTTATCGATGGATGTATAATAAGCATTCTTGAATGGTTTTCTTCAAAATGAAATTTTTGAGAATCAGCTGAAGGTTATGAGATTGAAGGTGATGAAGGAAATTTTATATACATGTTTAGAAAAGCACTCTATTGTTTCAAGTTAAGCACCAGAGCTTGATCCAAGATCAATTTGCTGATATTTTTACGAAGGATTTGGAAAATGATTTTTTTAGTATTTGATAATTTTTTTGGGAGTTTGTCTTCGAGGACTATGTCGATACGGATGTGCACACTGATTGGAGAATAATAAAATTTTGAAGGTCAAAATTAAGGGGGAGTGTTGGAAATAGATCATTTCTCCCATGTGTGCATTTGCTATTTTTAGCAAAAGTAAAAGAAAGTTGTTTTTGTATGCATAATTTAGTTTTGAATAGGTGTATCTATTTTTAGGAAAAGAAAATAAATAATAAACCTTTTCTATTCATGCAAAAACATGTGTTATTTTTTGATGTTAGTTATATTATTAAGATATTCTATTCTTAGATGAAAGACCTCAATATAAAGGAGGAAATTGTAAGTGTTTTACATGATAGAGATATTTTATTGAGCCATTGCTCTAACATGGAAGAAGAAACACACATTTTATTGAGTCAAGCTCGACATGGAATAAGACACACAGAGATCAGTATTGAGCCATAGCTCGACAAGAAGAAGATGTACACAAAGAGATCAGATTGAGCAGATAGGTTGTGACATAAAAGAAGATATAACATATTTAGAGATATTGTATTGAGCCTAACTTGGAGCTTACTAGAGAGGGTCATATGTGTGTGTTTTTCAACATGGTTAGGGTTTAGGGTTTAGGATTTAGTTTTTACGGTTCAGGGTTTAGGGTTTAACATTTAGGGTTCATGGTTCATGGTTTAAGGTTTAGGGTTTAGGGCTTATGGCTTATGGTTTAGGGCTTAAGGCTCATGGTTTAGGGCTCATGGGTAATGGCTGAATGTTTAAGGTTTAGGGTTTAGGTTTTAGTGTCTAGGGATCATGGTTAAAGGTTTAGGGTTTAGGGCTCAAGGTTTACAGTTTAGCGTTTAGGTTTATGGCCTATGGTTTAGGGTTTTGATTGTAGAATTTAAATGCTAAAAAATTTAGGCTGAATGCTGAAATCCTGAAAAATTACCTATGTATTGACCAGATTATACTTTAAAAAACTATCTCCTAAACCATGACTCATGGAGTTGTGAGACTAATTCCATAAGGTGCAGAGTGACCCTAATCTCTTATATTTACATAAATAAATATAAATTATAAAAAATAATAAAATATAAATAATAATAGATGAAAAGCTTATACTACACGTAACGCATATGCGTTCTCTTTTCCCAAGCCAGCCTCAAGGCTTGGGATTTGGCCTGATCCCTGCCCGAGGCATGGACCCGCACAAACACAACAAACAACAAGTTTTTACAAGAAAATGTAAACAACACTTCCTCCATGATAAATCAAAATAAAATAATCAATCCATTTTTTTAAAAATTATACCACGACGTAGAAAAGTCTTTCTTTCTAAAAATATAATTTTTCAAATTTTCCGACTAATATAAGGTTTCCAAATTATTTATTTTCTAACTATGCCTTTTTATAGCTATTTTTCAAGTGTAAATATGTCTATCTTTCATGGTGTATCTTTTTTTTTGGGTGATCGAAATTTTTAAAAACTATACTAGCCCAAACTAGGCATAATTCTATACATTTTAAAAAAATTCTAATTTTTCGATATTTTTGAGGTAGTGGGGGGTGGGCGCTCTGTTATTTTTCAAAACATAAAATTTCTATAATAGAAAAATCATAAATAAAAAATATTCACTAAAAAAATCTATAAAAAATAGAACCCAAACTAGATGCTCCTAGTTATCTTTCTATCGAAGGGTTTTCAAAAATACTAAATGGTGATAAAAATGGTGGGGAGCACAAAAGTCACTCTATGTTATTTTTTAACAAAAATAGGGCATCTGTTGGTATTTTAGTTGTTTGACCGACTTAAAATTTTTCGTTTTCAATAAATTTTAGTAGCTTAGAAACTAGACTCAAAATTATACGATTCATATTTCTACAACATCTTCCAATTTTGATCAGAACTATTTTAAAAAACTCGCATAAGTTGAAGTTTTTTTTTTTTTAAATGCATCCACTTAAGACCCCCTTTTGGCCCCCCAACTTGGTGCACTTACCCGTAGTGGGATAGCAGTAAAAGGGAACTTTCAATGGCTTAATCAATACAAACAATACTCAAAATAAAAGATAAAGAGTAGGAAAGTGAACTCGGTAGGAACAAAGGATACAAAGTGCACATAAAGCACGGAGATAAGAAGAAGAAGAAGAAGCCAAAATAGAACAGCTCAACATTATGCTTTCTTCAAGCGTCTCCTTAATCCTAAATCCTCTCCTTCTTATGCATACAACAACAAAATAACGGCATGCAACAATTTTCATTTCTCTTAGAGAAAAACAACATGCTTCCTCTAAGATACGTAGCACTCCACATCAATCGGGCTTGTATAAAGTAAAATGAGGAGCAATTTGGTTTCCATACTATCCTCCATGTGCAAGGCTGAATATTTAACCCACGACGGTACAGATCTTAGGACAACTATTGGTTAGAATCTTGTTTAGCATGATTTTCCCGTAGCTTTCTGCTTATTTAATTATGAGAGGACATAACTCTCGCTCTTGCTGCAACTATCTCGATGACCGCTAAACTCCAAATGTTAACCTAGGTTCCTCGGGGTCGATTCTTCCGGACCTCAAATAATGTTCTTGTATTAATATGCAAGGAAATGACAAGCTTTTCAGCCCTTCCACCCGTCAGCCCCGACAAAGGTGATCAATGTCTAAAATCTAAGGGGCATTCGTTGCCTTCCCACTCTATCAATTTACCGTAAAAGGTTGTTGGTAGCCTCGACTTGCCCGCTCTATCAAACCAACGCACAAACCAAGCAATCGTAGTGGAATGTCATGGGAAGCCTTGTTGTAGTCATGTAAAATATTTGAGTAAATGCCGTGTAGGGGCCATTGAAATTGTTTCACCAAATACAAAGGCACAATAGGAATTTTTTTATAGATTTTGTTGAGATATTTGAACAATATTATGAAAGATTCAAAATTTTAATCGATTAACACTTCTACTATTTTACTTTGTGGCTCAATAATATTTATTGGTTCCCATGTTTTTTTCTCAATGTTTGTGTATGCATTTTCCATTTTGGATTTGATGTGGCATTTTTATCATCATTGTTCATTGTTTCATTGAAATAGATTTTTTTTTGCACTAAACTTTTTTCAAATCCTTTAGAGTTATTCAAAATATATTAAGACTTGAAAAATACATATGGTTTACACTTGATATATAAAATTGTCAAAGGAATCAAATGAGTATAGTCCGTTGTTTTTATTTGATAGACTTATTGTTAGAAGTCCATTAACATATCGTAAGTTGTGAATATGTTAAGAAGTATAAGTTCGTTAACTCGAAGCATCATCCATTTCTAAGGGAAAAAGTTTTATTCAAGGAGGTAACACACATGTGCAAACTTTTATTGAGTTGTTCAATATTAAATATATCGGGAAAAGCTAATTGGAAGAACATGTCCATTTTTCCACATATGGCTAACACCACCCTTTAGTTTGCTCATCACACTTGAAAGGTGGTTCCTATCAGAGATCCTTCATTATTATCGAAAATATATCAAACATATAGGGTTGGCTACATAAAGGTGACTTTTTTACTAATTCCAATTCTTGATATACATTTTGAACGCATGCTCCCATCATGTCTCAAAATTGGAGCTTTTGATCGAGGGACGGACATTAGTCAAACCATAATAGAAAGATGTTTTTTGTTAAATGTAGTCAGTAGGTGTCATGGTAGACATGTATGGAAGAAGAAGAATCATACGCAAGGTGGGTATGATTCTTGACAAAATATCGTGCAATGAGAAGTGATCTTATGGACTCGATGAATGGGAGCCTTAAAATAGAGTATTGACATCTATCAAAATATAATAGAAAGTATATTTTTGTTGATTATTGTACTTGTTAATACTCGGATAGACATCTATACATAATTTATAAGCATACATAAAGAACAAATTCTCTCACAAAGTGACTAAAGGATATGGGGTATATCTATTATACGAGTTAATGACTCAACAAGCACAATTAATGGCATACTAAAAGAGGGTGACTCCTCGCAAAGTCTCCTAAACCCTAGAGGATTAGAACCAAGTGGATAGGTGGCAGGCCCACCATCAACCCACACCCTTTCTATCTACAACTTAATATCACTTGCTGACAATTTAGAACTCGTATAAAATTGCCAGTATCTTAACTAACTATTCTAAATCACCGCCACCAAAATCCTTAATCATCATCACAGTCTCCATCGAAGACATCCCCATCTAAGGGCCAGCGGCAATCCTGCACTCTATTGCCTCCACCGGAAAGGACTGCTCTTACCGGAAACTATGATGTGATATTGACAAGACATGACATTTGGATTGAATTTAAATTTTGATATTTCCCACCTGGCCATTACAAATTACAATAGACACTGACCCGCCCAAGCATTTCAAATTATGGATGATGCGGAACAGAAAAACCACACGGAAAGCCATTTGTTTTCCGCGGAGGTTGTCATACATCGTGCTTTGTTGGGAAGCTCTGTGTGCGTGTTCGATCCTCTGGAAGCCAATTTTTTCTTCGTTCCAGTGTATGTTTCGTGTAATTTTATGTTCTTGTATGAATAAAGTGGAGGGGCTCTGTTGCATTCCGTTTCCTGTCCTGTTACGATTAATTTTATGGTTTATATATTTTGCAGGAGGATGTTGCTATCAGGGATGGGATACCGTCATTTCTGTGGAGGTCTATAATTCTGCAGACGTTTGGTGTGAAGGGAAAACACCCATGTCAGGATAACAGAGCATATACAGATTCCTCCTTACGTGTCTCCGAGATCATAGAACCAAGACACCACGACACTAAGTGTCTTGGTGTGGGCGTATGTTTTATCAAACCCCTCACCAAGTTTATTGTTTTTGTTCACATGTTGGTTTACGTATTTTGGCAGTGGATCTTATGAAGGAGGGATCAACAGTAGTGTTTCGCAATGCAAAAATGATATGTTTAGAGGATCCATGCGACTTGCTGTAGATTTCGATGTGAAGGAGGACAATAATTTATCTCTTGTTGAGTACGAGTTGGTCAATGTGCAAGAGTAGACTATAATAATTTCTGTATTGCTAGTAGATAATTTCTGTATTGCAAGGGATACGATGTAGATAAATGCAAAATAGGGATTGAAGGAAAGTGGTACTTAGATCATACTGCGTATAAGGTGACACTTTTCAGCTTGGTTTTGAATTTAACAAATTTACTTTTCTAGTAGAATACAAAGTGCAAATTTTGGGAGCAGTTTCTAATGGGTTATGTTGTGAGACCATCATGAGAACATTGAGTAAATGTGGGAGTGGAAAATACTTTGAACATGATTTCAGACTATCTTTTCAATGAATGCTGTTTGGGTTGGTTTGGGCACATTCTCCACAAGCGGCACACTCTCATAATTTGGTTGTGACACACTCTCATATACATGACCTATTTTTCATCGCTTTGGAAAAATTCAACCCTTTTATACATGACAAGTACCTGATGTAGAGTCAATGTTTACAACAAGAAGGAAAAGCATTGGGGGTTTCCTTTGGAGAACGGGATCACGTTTTTCAAATTCTGAAAAAAACACGTGCATTTTCAACATGGCGTAATACACAACCTGTTTTTCATCGCTTTGGAAAAATTCTTGATGTGGACTCAATCTTTACAACAAGAAGGAAAAGCACCGGGGGTTGCACCTTTTGGAGAACAAGATCACATTTTTCAAAGTGCTGAAAAACACTGTGCATTTTTCCACGTGGCATAATACACGTTCTATTTCTCATCACTTTGGAAAACTTCAACCCTCTCCACCTAGCAATTAGTTTATGTGGAGTCAATATTTACAACAACAAGGAAAAGCATTGTGGGTCGCACCTTTTGGTGAACCATATTTCATTTTTCAAAGTACTAAAAACACCGTGTGTTTTTCAACGTGGCATAAAACACCCTCTGTTTTCCATCGCTTACGAAAACCTCAACCCTTATACACCGACAAGTAATTTATGTGGATTAAATGTTTACAACAAGAAGGAAAAGAACCGGGGTTGACCCTTTTGGAGAATGAGGTCACGTTTTTCAAAGTGCTGAAAAACAACGTGCATTTTTCAACGTGGTGGAATACACGACCTATTTCTCATTGCTTTGGAAAACTTCAACCCTTCTCCACCTAAAAATTAATTGATGTGGAGTCAATTTTTACAACAAGAAGGAAAAGCACTGTGGGTCACACCTTTTGGAGAATGGGATTACGTTTTTTCAAAATGCTGAAAAACACCATGCATTTTTCAACTTAGCGAATAACACACTGCTTTTTCATCGCTTTGGAAATATTAGACCAATCTCCACCCGATAAGTATTTTATTTGGAGTTAATTTTTACAAGGAGAAGGAAAAGCACCACAAGTTACACCTTTTGGAGAATGGGATTGCGTTTTTCAAAGTGTTGAAAAACACCATGCGTTTTTCAATGTGGCAAAAACACATTCTTTTTTCATCGCTTTGGAAAAATTCAACCCATCTCCACCTAACAAGTAGTTGATTTGGATTCAATATTTACAAGAAGAAGGAAAAGCACCTGGGGTTGAGCCTTTTGGAGAACAGATCACATTTTCCATAGTGATGAAAAACACTATGCATTTTTCAACGTGGCGAGAATACACGTTCGTTTCTCATCACTTTGGAAAATTCAAGCCTTCTCCACCTGACGAGTAGTTTATCGGAGTCAATATTTACAACAAGAAGGAAAAACACGGGGTTTCCACTTTTTAAGAACGGGATCACATTTTTCAAAGTGCTTAAGAACACCGCAAGCGTCTTTCAACGTGGCGGAATACATGACCTATTTTTCATTTCTTTGGAAAAATTCAACCCTTCTCCACCTGATAAGTAGTTTATGTGGATTCAATGTTTACAACAAGAAGGAAAAGCACCGGGGTTGCACCTTTTGGAGGACGGGATCGAAGTTTTTCAAAGTGCTTTGAAAAACACCATGTGTTTTTCAACTTGGTGGAATACACACCATGTTTTTCATCTCTTTTAAAATTCAACCCATCTCCACCTTACAAGTACTTGATGTGGAGTACATGTTTACAACAAGAAGGAAAAACACCTGTGGGTTGCCCCTTTTGGAGAACAGGATCAAGTTTTTTAAAGTCTTTGAAAAACACCATGTGATTTTCAACATGGTCAAATACACACCCAATATTTCATCACTTGCAATGAATAAGGAAAATTTTTATAAAATTAAGAGTGAAAGACTTAGACTACAATATTTAAATTTGTAAAAAAAATAAAATTATTGGACCAATTACTAGATGCTTCCTCGAGGAAGATGCTGAAAAACACCATACATTTTTCAACATGACAAAAATTCAATCCCTATCCACCTGATATGTATTTGATGTGGATTCAATGTTTACAAGGAGAAGGAAAAGCACCATGGGTTACACCTTTTGGAGAACAGGATTGCATTTTTCAAAATGCTGAAAAACACCGTGCATTTTTCAACTTGGCGAATAACACACTCGCTGTTTTCATCGCTTTGGAAATATTCAATCTCTCTCCACACGATAAGTAGTTTATTTGGATTCAAATTTTATAAGGAGAAGGAAAAGAACCGCGAGTTACACCTTTCGGAGAATGGGATTGCGCTTTTCAAAAATGTTGAAAAACACCGTGCATTTTTCAACGTGGCGAAAAACACACTCTGTTTTTCATCGCTTTGGAAAAAATCAACCCCTCTCCACTTGATAAGTATTTTATGTGGAGTCAATGTTTAAAAGGATAAGGAAAAGCACCGTGAGTTACACCTTTTAGAGAATGGGATTGCATTTTTCAAAATGTTGAAAACGCCATGCTTTTTCAATGTGGTGAAAAACACATTCTATTTTTTATCGCTTTGCAAAATTCAAGCCCTATCCACTTGATAAGTATTTTATGTGGAGTTAATGTTTACAAGGAGAAGGAAAAATGTCACAAGTTAACCTTTTTGGGATAACGGAATTATGTTTTTCAAAATGCTAAAAACACCGTGTGTTTTTCAATTTGGCAAAAACACACTCTATTTTTCATCACTTTGGAATTATTCAACCCCTATCAACCCGATAAGTATGTTATATGGAGTCAATGTTTACAACAAGTATGAAAAGCACTGCTTGGGTCGCACCTTTTGAAGAACAGGATAGGGTTTTTCAAAGTGCTTTGAAAAACACCGTGCATTTTTCAATGTGGCGAGAATACACGACCTGTTTCTCATCGCTTTGGAAAAACTCAACCCTTCTCCACCCGACAAGTACTTTATATGGAATCAATTTTTACAACAATAAGGAAAATCATCCGGGTGCGCCTTTTGGAGAACAAGATCAGGTTTTTCAAAGTGGTGAAAAATTTGTGCATTTTTCAACGTGGTGGAATACATGACCTATTTTTCATCACTTTGGAAAAACTCAACCCTTCTCCACCGACAAGTAATTTATGTGGAGTCAATGTTTACAACAAGAAGGAAAAGCACCAGGGTTGCGCCTTTTGGAGAATGGGATTAGGTTTTCAAAGAGTGAAAACACCGTGTGTTTTTCAATGTTGTGGAATACATGACCTATTTCTCATCGTTTGGGGAAAACTCAACTCTTCTGAAAAGTACTTGATGTGGAGTCAATTTTTACAACAAGAAGGAAAAACATTGGGTGTTGACCTTTTGGAGAACGGGATCAAGTTTTTAAAGTCTTGAAAAACACCGTGCATTTTTCAACGTGGCAAAAAACGTAGTCCATTTTCCATCACATTGGAAAAACTTAACCCTTATCCACTTGATAAGTATTTGATGTGGATTAAATATTTACAACAAGGAGGAAAAGCACCAGGATTGCGACTTTTGGAGAACGAGATTGTGTTTATCAAATCTTGAAAAACACCGTGTGTTTTTCAACGTGGCAAAAACACACTCCATTTTCCATCGCATTGGAAAAATTGAACCCTTCTCCACCTAATAAGTATTTTATGTGGATTCAATGTTTACAACAAGGAGGACAACACCGTGGGTTGTGCCTTTTGGAGAACGTGATTACATATTTTAAAGTGTCGAAAAACACTTTGTGCATTTTTCAACGTGGTAGAAAATGTACTCCATTTTCCATCACATTGGAAAAATTCAACCCTTCTCCACCTAATAAGTAGTTTATGTGGAGTCAATGTTTACAACAAGGAGGAAAAGCACCGTGGGTTGCACCTTTTAGAGAACTTGATTGTGTTTTTAAAGTCTTCGAAAACACAATGCGTTTTTGAATGTGGCGTAAAACACACTCAATTTTCCATCGCATTGGAAAAATTTAACCCTTCTCCAACTGATAAATATTTGATATGGATTTAATCTTTACAACAAGGAGGAAAAACATCGCGGGTTGTGCCTTTTGGAGAACATGATTGCGTTTTTCAAAGTGCTGAAAAATACCATGCATTTTTCAACGTGGCAGAAAATGCACTCCATTTTCCATCGCATTGGAAAAATTCAACCCTTCTCCACCTAATAAGTATTTGATGTGGAGTCAATGTTTACAACAAGGAGGAAAAGCACCGTGGGTTGCACCTTTTGGAGAATGTGATTACGTTTTTCAAGTGTTGAAAAACACCGTGCATTTTTCAACATGACGGAATACATACCCTATTTTCCATTGCATTGGTAAAATTCAACCCTTCTCCACCTGATAATTATTTTATGTGGAGTCAATGTTTACAAAAAGGAGGAAAAACACCACAGTTTCACCTTTTTGGAGAACAGGATTGTGTTTTTCACAGTCTTGGAAAACACCATTCATTTTTCATAGTGTTGAAATATTTTATATAGTGTTGAAAAATGTTTATTTTTCAGCACTTTCATAGTAGAAATTAAAATTTGACATGATAATTTGAAATGCCTCATTAATTATTATCTTTTCTAAATTACTACTTATCACTTTGGGTCATATTTTCATTTGTTAATAACAAAATTCAAATAATGGAATCATATATATATATATATATATATATATATATATATATGACTTACTCATTATTATTAGGGGCTGGGAAATTAGGGCTATTACTTCCTATCTACTACTTGGGAAAAGAGTAACATTCAAGCATTGCATTTGGACTACATCACTCACTACGACATAGGAGGGGTTATCCACAACTTCCATCTCACGTAATCATTTTAGGGGAAAAGTAGATATAGTCTGCCATTTTCATGCAATTGACACAAGGGAAATCTAACTTTAAGGGAAACACACGCACGCACGCATGTGCGCACAAACACACAAACACACAAGAACTACATTGAGGCTAAAATGTAGTGTTGCACTTAGTGACAATCACATTTGGGTGACCGCCGAGGTCAGTCTAACTCAAACACATGTATTATTTATTCAATCTACTAAGTTCTTGAGTGTTGTGTAGGCAACTAGGTTTTTTTTTTTGTAGGTTCATGTATGAAAGTGAACCACTATAATGAAGCCGAGAAACAAAGAGAAAAAGGAAGAAGACAAGTCCAAACCCCTAAAAGACAAGATCCATAGTTGTTCACACTTTCTTGTCTTTTGAATGATAGATCTTTATTGTTACTAAATCATATCCAATCATATTTAGTAACATCCTCAAGCATTATCCACTCAAAATCACGTGTAAATAAAATTAGAAAACTTAAAAACAAAATCTACAAGTCCCCATCTCACACTAGTCAAGTTTAACCACCTATGAAACCTACCAAAATCACTCCTCAAATAACCAATCCAACTCTTAACCTATCAAACTACACATCTTGACTTCTCTAATTTGTCACACCATAATCCCCCGAAATCCCATGACACTATAGTTAAAAATAACAATATATCTCTTCTTATCCCTCCTAAATTTGAACCGCTCAATTCACCGGTGATTCCCTAAATCGTCTAAGATTCTCTCCTATTAACTCTATAAATACAAGTTCTATGCCTTCTTCCGTGTTAACGAATAATCATTTGGGATTGGCCTTCAAAAGAGGTCTTCACATAATTCTTGTTGTATTATATCCCTCTTTAATTATTTTTTCTTCTTCATCTATTGGAGGCCATTGACATATCTAGGAGCTCAACTCAATGCATCATCTACATCTCTCTTCTGATGGATCGGAAGACTCCTCTCGTATGGTAATATCATTAATTCTTACTCGATACATCAACTAGAATGAGGTAAGTAACTTACTTTTGTATTATTTCATTAATCATTCATCATTTAATAACTTGAATCAATTCTATCTCGACTCTCATTAACCTATCTATATTCTATCTCAACTCTCATTTTTTCCCTATTGTAAGATAAAACCAACTTTAAAGGTTAAATGATCAAAAACATATGCGGCCCTAAAGAGGACCATTGCACTATGATTTGTAAAACTCTTCCCTACAGGGGAAAGGGAAAATGTTTGGTAGAAACCAAGGTGCACACAAAATAGGATGGCTAGCCAAAACAAGTGTTATTTCAAAAAAACATGCATGCAATAAGACACATTGAAAATAAATAGATAATGTAAGAACTACCAAGAACAATAGTGTAAAAATGTAAGAAAACAAGTAGACCACACAAAGAAAGTTGAAAACATGGGATATCAATCACGATGTTGCAAGACAATCAAGTCCATCATGGCCACAAAAATAAAATAAATGTATACACAAGAAAAGGGCAAAGTCTACATATAATAGCAAATAATGGAAGACAAGTAAAAATAGTCAAATAGGTAGTCTTGGAAACATGTAATCCTTCAAAACAAGTGTTGAAATGGAACAACCATTAGCATGTTAGATTAATAACCAATATCTCAAAGCGTGTATTATCAAGTAATAGAAGATGCTAAGAAAAAAATTAAACAATAACACCTATATAAGATGAATGCGGATGCCTCCAGGAGACCAGCCTAGGAAGGGTAGAAGGTAAGCATCCATGTCGCTTCTAAGATTCATGTATCTCGTGATCACATTAACCAAGGGCATGAACGTTCATGTGTGTATGTTTGATTAATATTCCCCCAAGTTTTTGAGTGGTGGTGGTTGCTAAGAAATTTCATCAAGGAGATCATCATTATCGTGGTCAAAACCCACCGAAGCTATATCAAAACCTAATAGGTGATAGAGTGGGGTGGATCATATAAGGACCCATTCCGCGAAGTGTATAAATGTTCATTGTGTATTCTTCATAAGTAAAGGTAATTAAAATTATGCCCTTTCGAGTAAAAAAGATGTCGTAATGTTCTCGCACATAGTTGTGTAGGCCTTTCCAAATTTTATTCACAAATTATTACAAGTGTATTTTGATGATTGACGGTATATGGCTTAGTCAAATATCACCGTGATAATATGAGGCGTATGTTTGAGAGGTGCATGCAGTTGAGCATCTTTCTTAACATTTAAAAAGTGTCTTTCTTTACACCCTTTGGAACCTTTCTTAAAAACATTATTTTTAAGAAGGATTGTTGGTAGAACCAAGTTAGATAGTTGTAATATTTGGCTTAGAGAGAGATCCCGCTATCCCAAATTCACCCCACCGGGTTAATTTGGATAACTCATTATAAATGGAATTAGCCATTAAAATTATGGGACGTGCAGGAGGCCGTCAAATTCAGCCCCGGGATATCAAAGAGAAAGACAACTCAGGATGGCTTACAAGTCAAAATTGAGAATATATGAGTTATCCGGTAGGTAAGGTCTTGCAGTGAGTGGTGAGCTATGGTGAAGGTTTGGATCCATTTCATATAATGTGTCAACTCCCCTTTCGTCACGCATCAACCACCACCCTCCCGCTGCGTGTCAACTCCCTTTACCGTCACGCGTCAACGCCTTGCTTGGCATGCGTCAACCACCACCTTTCTATCGAGCCTCAACACCGCATCGTCTTGCATCAACCGCCGCCTTCTGTAGGTGTTAATGCTCTTGCTATCATCGTCAACCATCAACTTCCCCTGTCGCGGCGTCAATGCCTTTATTATCACATGTCGGTCGTGCATCAATTCCCTTTGCTAATGTGTCTTAGCCATCCCTTCCTGTCACGTGTCAACCATTCTTCTTGTCATATGACAAACCTCTTCCCTAATAGTGGATACGTTTTTCCTTTCTTGTTGGGTGTCAGCAAGGAATGCCAGCTATAGGCCAGTAATTAATGTTATTGTACAAGGTAGTTCAACAATTGGTTTAATGAGGTATGGCACCCCTATTCATTGTGTAAGAAAAGTACCATTGGAAAGCATGGTATGGCTACCCATACCTTCGTACATTCAATTAATGAGGTCTATTGATAGGTGAGACAAATTTTCTATATAATGTAGTCGACCCCCTCATTTTTAAGGGAGACATTCTTGGAGCTGGGGAAACTCTTACAAAATTTTCCCTCAACTCCATTTGAGATGTGAACCTTCTCTTAGGCCTAGTAATGTAATTATGCCTTTGTGCATGAAATGTAATGGTCTCTGTGCATACTTTGAGATAATAAAAATTGTGTTTTTGGTGTTCTGCTCAACCCTAGCTCATTTTATTATATTTTCTTGCCTCTCCATTATTATTTCTTTATTTTGTGCATGTTCTTTCACTTCCAAGATTATGATGTTGTGCTCCATGGAGTTTTGATGATGGATTAGCATATGGGTTTGTATCACATTTTTCTAACCTCCCTTAGCCCCTTTTCCCAGTTTCATCCTCCTCAACATAGTACCTTGCCCCTTTTCTCGGGTGTTATCAACCCCTCGGTATATGATTTCCCTTCCTCATAGACTTTCTCTCTCCCTGTCTCCTTGGAATTGTTAGGATAGGCTTAGTTAGATGCATTTTTCCTTCTATGAATAGTGCTTGCAGATAATATTAGGTACAGGATCCATCTTTATTTAGAGGTTTATATCAACTTTGTAAGTCCCACATCTTGAGGGATAAACCATGTTAGTAGAATAACACCAATTGCCCCAAACACGAGAGAAAATTGGGGGGGTGTTGTAATTTTGACATAACAGTTTTAGTACTCTGGTGGGACCAGCTGGTGAAATATTTACATTTCAAAAGTGTTCCACCGCAAATATTTGTCGAATATCTTTTGTAGGTATGCATTTCAACATCTTTTAATCATTCATTTCTTGTGATTTTCCTAGATTTTTGAAACTACTCAAAAACAATTTTTTATTAATTGGAAACTACTCAAAAACAATAAAATTTTGAGCAGACGCGCAAAGGAAATTTTGAGAGGATTTATGAAGCTATGAGAGTTACCACGAGCACAAGCGAGAATTGCAGGAACTAATGGGTGCACAAGACATGAAGTAAGTGCATTTACTTTACAAGTAGTTGGAGTAGAGTAATGTGCAAAGACAAGTAACATGCAAAGTTTTGAGACACTTGGAGTTTGATGTCACAGACTTGCATTGTAGATAAGAACCCAATTAATGCTTACACACCAACACATTAATCGTTGTTCACACGCAGATTCCTAGAGTCTTCTTTTGTACCAATCAAAATGGAAGATGTGGATCAAGGTGGAGGGTCTTTTTAATCAAAGTTCAAAATTGATTTTCGAGGATGATCTTGTGGCTGCAGCTTTTTGATTTAATATTCACATTTATTTTTTACCTTCACGTTTACAATTTTTTTGGTTAATGGATGAATTTTAATTTTGACAACATGGTATGGTTTTATCATGCACGTATGCATTAAATTTTGGATATGAAAAAATTGGTTGTTGAACAAGCAATGCTTTGGGATATGGAAAGAGATGTACTTATAATAGTGAGATGTTAACCCAAGTTACAAATGGTTTATAAATAAACAATTTCTTAAACTTCAACATTCACAATTTTGGCTTTCATTCCATCAATTATTGGATATTCCTAATGGAAAATATAGTTCAAGTACTAGTAAGTGTTCACATACGGTGCTCTTCTCCCCTATGTCATAAAGCTACCATAAGGGATAGGCAAGTAATGCATTAAATTTCATATTATCAAAAGAGATACCACTTGTATTATGAGGCATTTTTAGCAATGCCAAATCGAGTTGAGTTTGGTACTATAGAAGATTTTCAAATTTTGTAAGCTTGGGATATATCGTAATATTGAGAATTCTTATAGATTCTTACACAAAGATTGTCATCGAGTGTTATGCCATTTTTCCCAAGTCTGTAATATTTCGTCATATTAATAGAAGTTTTCATTGTTTCTTGTTAAAGAATTGTTCCTTAGATCTTTCCTTTATGGGATCTAACTCTATATCTATGGGCTGCATGGTCCAAGTCATTCCTTCATTAGGACCCTAACCACGATACATTAACATGAATTCAAGAGCTTCCATAGCACAATATAACAAGACTTCATGCAAATCCATTCTTATCAAATGGTTACTAACTCCGACCTTAGTAAAGTGGTAACCAACTTCCACCTTAGCAATGTAGTTTATTTATTCACCAATCCATCCATTCACCACTTATTAACCTAGTAATCATTTCTAATTGATATAAGATTTACTTTTAGCGTGCATCATTATATATTGGTATATTAGGTTTATGTGATACCTTAGACCAAACTTTTCATTCAAAATAAAATCAAGATTAATTGATTGCATCACTCATTGGTAATTTGATATGCAATTACACATTTTTGAGATAATTGAAGTTTAAAAATCTTCCATTAGAAAACATCCTAATTCTCTCCTATAAAAATGTCAATCTCTTATATCATGTGAAGGAGATTAAAGAACACCCACAATTAAATAAATCTTTTTAAGAATTAGTTGTCACACAAGCAAAATGTACATGGCAACTCATACTCGTTCATCCACTGAATAAAAAGACATTAGACAAAATAAAACAATTGTGTGTCTTTAATGTGTCATTAAATAATTTAAATTCCAAATACAAATGTTGATTAGCTAAATATTACAATAAATTCGAGCTGAAAATGGCTCTTTCTAAGCATATTAAAAAAAAAAAGATTTTATATTTAAAAAGGTTGCTTTACAATACATCACACAACATTAGAGGAAAAAATGATCTCTCCAAGCCATAAACACAACTCATATTTTACAAGCCAAATATAAATGTTATTTTTACACATTTGATCAAATTAGAATTAAAATAAAATGATATCTTCAATTATATCAAAACAAAGAAATCACTTTTGATGAACCAAAAAAATATGTGAGGCTCGGTTTACAAAAAGAATCTCTAAAAATTAGTTACAATCCTCATCTTTGTTGTGTGTAGTAATAGACTACTCATGTGAACGAAGAAGGAGACCACCTATTTCATTATCACCACACAAATCTATCAAAAATTTAAGAAGCAACACCGATCGTTTCAACAAAATAATGTACTAAACAAAATGTTCACCTCCACAAACTTTTCTCTCGAAAATGCTCCTCTGTGAGATATTTGACCTAGGCATAAATTTGGCAAACCGTTGTATATCTTGGATGAGAATAGGGAAGGCTTTATCTTGGTTGGAATTTGCTACACACAAATAATGATGTTTGAAAAAACAAATAGACGTGACTAGTTGGGGGTAGGGGGACTGTGGATGGGATAGGAGTGTGAATTTTGGATATATAAGTTTGGCATGGTCATTGGCTCCTTTCTCCTAATCAAATTTCAAATTCAAAATTATTTAAAATAGTGTAATTTAATTATTGGTATCGGGAAATAAAGCGGTGATGGAGGGAAGTAAGAGAGAAAATGCATGAACCAACTATTTACAAAGTTAATGTCTATGAATATGGTGGTGGGACTATAAATCAAATTTAAACACCATGTTAGTTGTTAGAAATGTGCCAACAACTTTTAACTAATCACATTTTAGATTTTTTAATAATACCATTCTTGTTAGTTAGTTAAATTAATTATATATATTTTTAACTTTTGTCAAGTATTTCGGTATAATGCAACAACTTTCTAATATTAAAATTTTGGAGAAAAATTATTTCTTTTTTTCAATGACAATCCATTAATTTGACCTTTTAAAATTTTACTAGTTTATTCATTGTTTATAATTTTTAAACCATTTTTATGCTGATTTGCATGCCCCTTGCTTATTGGCAACATATAACCATGAATATCCTCTAAATCAATGACCTTGTTATCGATGAAAAGTTACTAGCAATCGTGAATTTTGCATCACCATCAAATCCATTTCTAACGTGTAAAGCAAATTCTGAGAGAAGAAAAAATAAATTAAGTAGAGTTGTAGAGTTCTATGTTATGTGCATTTTCATTAATACTCTTCATTCTCAATAGCCAAGACACTTTCCCAATGCCTACCCCCACCCTAAAACAAATTATATTATTAAACTAGTGGTTTCTTCTGAAGGAGCAAGTCTACAACGATAGGAACTTTGATGGGAGTTGTGGTGTTGGTTTTGATATAGTTTGCGTTTTTTCTTTCCCAAATGGGAATTCTCGTGCGGGTTTTTTTGTTGATATCGGGGAGAGGGGTTTTTTGTGGTGCATATGTTTATGGGTGTGGTAGATTTAGTGTTTGTTTACTAAATTGACAATTTAAGAAATACAATTCTTTCTATTTGACACTGGCTATGCCCAGAGAAGGAGGCATGGGCATATGGCTTTAGAAGAATTTTATTACTCTTTTTTGGAATCGTTACTTCCCACATATTATCTTTAACTTTTTGATGTATAGGGGGGCCAAATATTTCTTTCACAATTTTACTTTCTTATATTGGAGAACCCTTATAATACATTGGTTTATGGTAACCTAAACATTGGAAAACGTTACTTACGATTGTTGGTTTTTATAGATTGTCCAAAAGCAATATGGTATTTTGTGATAATATGATTGGGATAGCTTATCTCCATGAGGATAATAGTAGAGAGTAATAAGGAAGTGTCAGGGAAATGGGGTTTGTTATCACCGAATCACAGTACCCTTGTGTTTACACAAGTGCATATACTTGAACTCACGGTGTGATTGGATAACATGGGTACTATCTCCAAGTTGTGGGACTTGCTACTTGAGATAGACCTCCAGAGAAAGCTGGTTCTTGCTCCTAAACTACCTGCCACAATCTACTCTAATGCATGATAAGCTAACTATTCTAATCTAAATTTCCAAGGGACCAGGGAGAGAGAATGCATAAAATGAAAGCCTACACTAAAGCGGTGATACACCAGAAAAGGAGGGTGTGAGAGTAGTCTCCAAATGTGTGAAATATAGAAGCAAAGTACACACTAGAAGAGGTGATGACAGTTCTCCATAATCTAGCAAAATGCATTCACAACAATATTCCAAGCATACACAATGATAATGGATCCCTACAAGAACATAATAATAGACACAATATTCTTGTAGAAAGATTAAAGGGGCAAGAAGAATGCAAGAAAACACAGCAGGGGAAGATACATCCACAAACTGATATTTTATCGCTTCATGATATGCACAGTTCAGTCTATTACAAGATAAGGGCCTGGATCACCATCCAAGGAGTCCACTACAAGAGCCTACAACACACTGGCTTCACAAAGCAATTTTGGCAGAGATTTTCTACCCAAAAACTCCCTTCCTTTACAATGAGCCCAACACTCCAATTTATAGAAAAAATGAGAAGGAGAAGAGAAGGGAAAATGGAAATCCGAAATCTGTCCTTCAACCACCTATAAGAGGCATTAAATTGAGTGAAATGATTGTATATTACTTGCAAAAGGCTCCCCATACTGTCCCATGTGCTGCAGCAGAGAAAGAATGATGACCATGCCTCTTAATTGCACTCCCAACTACCAAATAAAACATTGTTCTGAACCCGGCCACGTTTTCTTAAAAATCTCAATCAATTTCTGATCAAATCTGGAATTTCTTGATTGTTGTGCATTGGGCTCGGAACCATGATTCCAACGGTACCAATTTTGTGTGATTTCGTTGAGAAATGCAAAAGTTATGGCCTTCTGAGTGCGGGCAGCTATTTTGGGTCTGGCAGGCGTTTTCTCAAAAGTTATGGCCGTTTGAAGTTTCACGGGTCAAATGTTGACTTTTCTTCTTTGCCTTCAGCCACTTTCGACTTTTCGCGTCCCACCGTCCCTTTGGCCCAGATGTCCCGATCGAAAGTCCCTATTTCACCCGGTTCGGCCGGTTCGCGCCCTTTTGTCCCAACTGCCCAGATGTCCCAAAGACGAAAGTTCTCATTTCGCCCGATCCAGCCGGTTCGTGCTTTTTGTCCCAACCGTCCTGATGTCCCGAAGATGAAATTTATCATTTTGGCTGATCCGTCTGGTTCGCGATTTCGCGTACCTTCGGCCCAATGTATTAGGGCTGCCTTAAGTCTTTTCGACCGACTCGCGTCCTCTGCGTACTATCGCCCGAGATGTCCTGGATCGCTTGTTTCAACAGCTTAGTCAATTTTTTCCACTTTTCGGCCGCTCAAATTTTCTGCGTCCGCGCATCTCGACGTCCCACTTGTCCCAAATGCTACGCAGATCGCACCTGGTGGCCTTTCGGCCGGTTTGCGCCCGCATGTCCCTCACGTTCCGATCTGCATGAGGACTAAGACTTAGCCATTTTTCACAATTTTTTCTGGCCTGAGCCTGTTTTTTTTGCAATTTTTCTTACCTTTCCTTAGAACTTTCTCTCTTCTACTTGGACAGGGGAGTTAGAAAAATATGAGGGGACCCTAGAAACATGACTTTTCGCCCTGAATCAATATAATTGCTTGGGACTAAAGAATTTGATGCATGATATCAAAATTACCTTGGGGGTGAATTTTGGATAACAGGGTTTTTAATATTTTAACTTCTATAAAAATATGGAAAAAATTAATGGATTTTGAGATCCTATTTCATACAAAGAAGAGTGAAAATTTATACCACATACCTAAGCATATTGACAATGTAAAAATTTATTTGCATCAACTAATATAGACTAATATGTAGAAGAACATTGTCAAAATGATGTCATTTTCAACTAAAATATAATTTACACAATGCAACAAACTCAATAAAGGATATAACAAGCACCAAAAATGCTAAAATAAGCGTTATTGCAATTGAGGGCGATCATAAAATCCTCAACACGAAATTTGATACCTATATCTATAAAATGCGAAGTAAATCACCACTTACATATAGTGTACAAATATACAAAATGTACCGAATGTATAATAAAAGTAATATGTAACTATTGGTTCAACACTCTCAATTTGTCTAAATGAAAACAAACAAGTGTTTCTTACAACTAACAATCGCATGTCATGTTTTTTTATTTTCCTTCCATTTTTGTTTGAATGGTGTAGTTTTCTATATGCATCCATTAAAAATCATTCCATTAATGTTGTTTTTAATAAACCTCTCTCATTATGTACCGCTAAATTACACCAATAAAAGGATATATTACATCACAACATATTTGCAAGTATTTGACAATTGTATGTATTTGCATATGTTGTAATCAATTCATGCGCCATATTCAAATGATACGTTTTCATTGTTCTCTACATGGATGCAACACCTGAATTTCCTTACAAAGGCATGTCATCCTCTCGAAGGAGTCAACTAAATCGACAAATGCATATTTCAATAAAAAAATTATTTTGAGTTTTTGTCATCTTTAAATTATTTCTATGCCTTGCAAATCAATTTCTATACTATTATTTTTAGCCAAATATTTACCACCGACTGTTGAATAGGAAAAACTACAGAAAACGTAATTGTTTTTAAGGAATGCATTACAGTTTAAGTTTCCACTAACATGTTATTTCCAATAAGGTTTACACACTACACATCTCTCTAAAAAGAAATGAGGTGGGTGTATTTGAAACAATCATAATCCAAGAATAGTATTGACCCTAAACTATAGTTATTATATAGAAAACAAATATAGTTAAAACCAAAGAAGGGTTGAAGCCAAAAACAAGAGGGTATCTTAGATCAATATTCAATTGCATCTGTCAAAAAAATTTGGAAGTGAATACATTATATTCTTAGGACAAAGACTAACTCGAGATGAAGTAATTATATGTTAGAGAAAACGTTTTAACGTAATCAACATAAATTTGAAACGATCATGTATACAATATTGTATAAATCAAGTGTGCTATATCATCTCATACCTATAGCTTTTGATATTTGTCAAGGGTTACTTAGTTGTCTAATGCACCAGTGTAGTAGGCAAGATCCACCATTGAATTGATCTTTGCTAGCTCTTATGTCTTATATGGGGTTGAAGTATCCATTGTATTTGTAATTCATTTTCTCCCAATCCTCTAAATTTAGCTTATGAAATCTAATGATCTTATGATTTAATGTATTTTGCATTTTCTCTAGTTTTACTTTGACACAATTGCTCTTGTCATTCCATTAGATCTTCAACATTTGCAACCCTTCGAACATCCTATTCACCTTTGGCATATAGGCTTGTAATATGTAAAAGGATGATGCATCAATTGCCTCTATTAAGGGCAACAAGTAAATAATGTCTCCAAAGTTTATCAATATCTTCCATGGATATATTTTCTTGTGTTTCAAGTTGTTAGAATCTCCTTTGCGGAAGATCTTCCTTCTCAAAAATGTCATTACAAGATCCCCAAATTCAAACTTTGCTACTTTCCTTGAGACATCTACATCCTCATTGTATTCAACATTATTATGTGTAATTTGGCTTTCGACCTATTTGTGCATTTTCTTACGCTCGTATGGTAGAGTATTGTGGGTGATAAATTTTAAGCTACAGAAAAAAGTGAAAAGGAACAAATAGTAAAAACAAGATATTAAATACCGAATAGAAATGTTTTGTGACATCGTTGAGTAGGTTGATGGGAAAGCAATAGATGTAGTTCTCACCTAGAAATCTAAATTTCCTAATTATTGCCGACGCAACATATTGACCTTGCGGGGAAAAACTAGAGAAGGTCAAATTTGAAGGTAAGGAATGTTCCTGTGTATGTTTTTTGACAAACATGAAAATGTTTCTAAATGCCCAACCTCATTTAAACTCTAACTATAGTTATCGGCATTGAATATTTTCTTAGATTTGTTACTTTACAGGGAAGGGGTTACACCCTTGTATTTGAAATGGCTATGTATATCTCCTTATGATCATGTGATTGGATTTTATACCCATTACAGAAGTAATGTCCTAAACTTCAAACCAATAGTTGGGAAAAACATAGAGGTTTTGCATAGACAGAGGCTTTCCCTACCATCCTTTTGTGCATATCCAACAATCGTGGTATTAAAAGACACTTTAATTGGTTGCGGCATTCTATCAAACACTTGGCAAGACATCATTCTTGAGCTCTCACGATGGCTAGGGTTTGATGCCTTTTGTCAAACACCTCATGCATGTCATGTTCACCTCAAACATGTGTATACACACATACATGCCAACTTTGAATGTTTAGTGAATTTTCACTTGTATGACTATGCCTCTTGGAATATCATAATGAAGCTTTGAATGACATGGATGTGTTCATAAGGTATAGACATTGTTGCGAATCATTTTCTAATTTTTCCTATAGTACTTTTCTTTAGCAAGATGAAAAGATTTATAAATATGGTGATTAATATTCCTATACATGAAGCAAAACTAAATCTACGTAGGCATAATAAAATTACACAATTGGAGGAGAAACTAAAGAAGATGCCTCATGAAATGGTAGATTTACCATTGTTTGGCTACCATAGATAATCGGAGGGATCAAAAGGCAACACATAACATGCTAACAGTGGACCATAATTCCATTATGTACAACAAAAATGGATATACATGGAAACAAGGTGACCAAATAGTAAAATGAGAAAACATGTATCCGTCAGGCACCAAATTGAAGACATCAACAAGCAGCAATGTCCATAAAGGATCCAAATTACAGGACACCACCTGTAGTTCTTCAAAATTAGAGTAGTCTTTATTTGATGGTTCACTTCCTACTCCACCAAATCCAAAAACTATGAACTTGAAGTGCTGAAAGCATGGTTGGAGAGCACCTGATAGTGTTGATACAAGTCCTAGGTTCAAGTCCTAGCTAGAACATGTCTTATAAGAAGTTTCAATTGCATAGTAGTGTTTAGATCTAGGATATTTACAAAAAAATGGACGAACAAGCAAATAATATGAAGTAAAATCAATTATGACACGTAAATAAGAAGACAAAACAAATGATGGGATAGAACAAATGATTTTAGTGAACTTGATATAGATAATCAATGTTTGTACCTAAAATATTTGCAAAGAAATGGAAGAATGGGTAAAGAAGTTGAAGCAAAATCCAATTTTGTGAGATAAGCAAAGACACAACAAACAAAACGGTAGAAACAATGGCTCTAGTGAACCCTCATATAAAGTTTATCATCATAACGATTGTAGTCATTTTTACACCCACCAAAGAACAAGGGAATCCCATGCGCGTTGGCCTATCACCCGGTGGGTCTTTGGGCGCTCACCCGAGCACATGAGGGTACCAAGTCTCTCTTTATGTGAATTGGGAGGGAAAAATCATCCATGATCAAAACTTTAGAGAAAGTGAGTGGAAATGAGACATGCAAGAAAGATAGAGCTCGTAATGACTTCTAGATCAATGCGGTGATTCCAGCAGAAAAGTACTTAAGATGAAGAAGTAAACCAAAATAGAAAGGGAAATGAGCAAGGATTGAGAATCATTCCATAAACATGCATAAGATAGAACCATGAAGATATGTAAATGTACTAGTAATCATTCATCGATCATATTCATATAAATTGGTAACCTCATTACATTCATTAGATTAATTATAGAGCATCGCAGAAAGGCATACCAAAGTCATGCATCCTTACTGGACCCATATAATTTAGCTCTCAAAAGAAATTTTATAACCCCAATCCCTTGATACATCCTTCTCCTATGTTTTATCTACCCAACCCAAATAGAGTTCCTTGTAGCATTTTTGTAAAGCTCTCGCTCTCTATTAATCTCCCTATTATATTTGATCATCGATCATCTCCTCATCTCATCATCTCTTTTTCTTCTACAGTGCTTGTATATATAGGCATCCCTAAGTGCTAAATAATTATTTTGCATCCTTAGATTCATCACCAAGTGTCTGAATGTGGTCCTCCATGGGAGCATGGTCCTTCAGGCTTGAGCTCTCCACTTTTTGTCATGATGTTCTTCTAGAAGCTTCTATCGTAGGGCATATTCCTTCCTCGGGAAACTGTCTCCAGGATAGTACCTTATCCACTCGCATGCACAATAGGGTCACATTTTTCCTCGTGTCCTATCCGATGTACCAAATATGGCTAAGTCTCAAGACCTTGTCCTATGAGCACGCAACACGGCCCTTCTAAAACCCTCCTAGAACCACATGCCTTACGCGCCTTCTTCTTACACGTCTATCCTTCAACCTAGGCCTTGCGTGCCCATGTGCCTTGGTGCACTTAGTCAATATTTTAGGGGCCCAACATCACCCCATACTACACTGTTCTTTGCCTACAAGAACACTTCTCTAATGAATAAAGAATCATAAAAGACTTAGTGTCTTGGGAAAATAATAAGGGGATTCATATTTGACCCATTAAATATTTGACCCACTTAACCTAATCCGTTTTCAATAACATTTAGTATCTTAGAAACTAGACTCAAAATGCTATGATTCATATTTCTACAACATCTTCCAATTTTGAGTGTAACTATTTCGAAAAACTCGTATAAGTTGAATTTTTTTTTCGAAAAATGCATCCACTTAAGACCCCTTTTGGTCCCCCAACTTGGTGCACTTACCCGGAAGTGGGATAGCAGAAAAGGGAACTTTCAATGGCTTAATCAATACAAAAATTACTCAAAATAAAAGATAAAGAGTAGGAAAGTGAACTGGCAGGAACAAAGGATACAGTGCACATAGCACGGGAGATCAGAAGAAGAAGAAGAAGAAGCCAAAATAGAACAGCTCAACATTATGCTTTCTTGAAGCACCTCCTTGATCCTAAATCCTCTCCTTCTTATGCATACAACAACAAAATAACGGCATGCAACAGTTTTCATTTCTCTCTGAGAAAAAACAACATGCTTCCTCTTAGATACAGACCCACGCCAATCAGTTTGTATAAAGTAAAATGAGGAGGAATTTTGGCTCCTTATTATCCTCCACGTGCAAGGCTGAATTAAACCACGATGGTACTGATCTTAGGAAAACTATTGGTGAGAATCTGTTTAGCACAATTTTCCCTGTATCTTCTGTTTATTGAATTATGAGAGGACATAACTCTGCTCTTGCTACAACTATCCGATCACTGCTAAACTACAAATGTTAACCTGGGTTCCTCAGGGTTGATTCTTCTAGACCTCAAATAAATTTTTTGTATTAATATGCAAGGAAATGACATTTTTCAGGCCCTTTCACTGCTAGCCTTGACAAAGACTACTCGATGTTTGAAATCTAGGGAGCATTACAGTTTCCTTCCCACTCTGTCAAATTACAAGAAAAAGGTTGTTGGTAGCCTTGAATTGCCCGCTCTATTAAACCAACGCCCAAACTGAGCAACTATAGTTGAATTTTATGGGAAGCCTTGTTGTGGTCATGTAAAATATTTGAGTAAATGCTAGGTAAGGGCCATTGAAATTGTTTCACCAAATGCAAAGCCATAATAGGAAAAAAATTTAATAGATTTTGTTGAGATATTTGTAGAATATTATGAAAGATTCAAAATTTTAACCGATTAACACTTCTACTATTTTACTTTGTGGCTCAATAATATTTAATGCTTCTAATTTTTAATCTCAATGTTTGTGTATGCATTTTCCATTTTGGATTTGATGTGGCATTTTTATCATCATTTTTCATTTTTTCATTAAAAGAGTTTTTTTTTTTTTGCACTAAACCTTTCTTTCAAATCCTTTAGAGTTATTCAAAATATATGAAGACTTGGAAAATGAGGATGGTTTACGCTTGATATATAAAATTGTCAAAGGAATTGGTGAGTACAATCCCGTGTTTTTATTTGATAGACTTATTGTTAGAAGTCCATTAACATACCGTAAGTTGTGAATATGTTAAGAAGTATAAGTCCATTAGCTCGAAGCATCGTGCATTTCTATGGGAAAAAGTTTTATTCAAGGAGGTAACACACATGTGCAAACTTTTTTGAGTTGTTCAATATTAAATATATCATGAAAAGCTAATTGGAAGAACATGTCCATTTTTCCAGATATGGCTAACACCACCCTTTAGTTTGCTCATCACACTTTATAGGCGGTTCCTATAAGAGATCCTTCATTATTATCGAAAATATATCAAACATATAGGGTTGGTTACATAAAGGTGACTTTTTACTAATTCCAATTCTTGATAGACATTTTGAACGCATGCTCCCATCATGTCTCAAAATTGGAGCTTTGGATTGAGGGATGGACATTAGTCAAACCATAATAGAAAGATGTTTTTCTTAAATATAGCTATAGGTGCCATGGTAAACATGTATGGAAGAAGAAGAATCATACACAAGGTGGGTATGATTCGTGACAAAATATCATGTAATGAAAAGTGATCTTGTGGACTCGATAAATGGGAGCCTTAAAATAGAGTATGGACATCCATAAAAATATAATAGAAGGTATATTTTTGTTCATTATTATACTTGTTAATACTCGGATAGACATCTATACATAATTTATAAGCATACATAAAGAACAAATTCTCTCACAAAATGACTAAAGGATATGGAGTATATCTATTATAGCAATTAATGACTCAACAAGCACAATTAATGGCATACTAATAGAGGGTGAGTCCTCATGCAAAGGGAAGACTATATAAATGTAAGGGTACTGGGTCTCGTAAACCCTAGAGAATTAGAACTGTGGATAGGTGGCAAGCCCACCATCAACCCACACCCTTTCTATCTACAACTTAATATCACCATCCGAAAATTTAGAACTCGTATAAAATTGCCAAGATCTTAAGTAACTATTCTAAATCACCACCGCCAAAATCCTTAATCATCATCACGGTCTCCATCAAAGACATCCGCAACTAGGGCACTCATCATAACCAAACTAAGGGTCCTCGCCATCCATCCAACCCCCATTCCATTCTTCTTCGGTGGCTCCCACTGTTGAGTAGCTAGCGTAGGAAAATAACCATGGTAATGCAGTGGCGGTAGTGGATAATGCCCTCCCACCGTAGGGTAAGGAGGTGGTGGGGGAAGAGGGTAATGTGATGGTTGTGGCGGAGTGTCTTGTCTAAGAGGTTTCCCTCCATCACGTAATGGTTATGTAATTTTATAATGCACCAGTGTAGTAGGCAAGATCCACCATTGAATTGATCTTTTCTAGCTCTTACCTCTATTATGGGGTTGAAGTATCCATTGTATTTGTAATTCATTTTTCTCCTAATCCTCTAAATTTAGCTTATGAAATCTACTTGATCTTATGATTTAATGTCTTTTGCATTTTATCTACTTTTACTTTGACACAATTGCTCATGTCATTCCCTCATATCTTCTTCAACATTTGTATACCTTGGTAGATCTTATTCACCTTCGGCATAAAGGCTTGTAATATGTAAAAAGATGATGCATCAATTCCCTCTATTAAGGGCAACGAAACAATGTCTCCAAATTTTATCAAAATCTTCCATGGATCTATTTTCTTGTATTTCAAGTTGTTATAATCTCCTTTGTGGAAGATATTCCTTCTAAAAATTTTCACTACAAGATCCCCAACTTCAAACTTTGCTACTTTCCTTAAGACGTCTACATCCTCATTGTATTCAACATTATTATGTGTTATCTGGCTTCTGACCTATTCGTGCATTTTCTACAGCAACTCTATAAGTTCTTCAGTATCATCACTTACCATCGTATGGTAGGGTATTGTGTGTGATAAATCTTTAACTAAAGAGAAAAGTGAAAATGAACAAATAGTAAAACCAAGATGTTAAATACCCAAATAAAAAGGGTTTTCCACATCCTTGAGCAGATTGATGGGAAATCTATAGTTTTAGTTCTCACATTGATATCTAAATTTCCCTAATTATTGCCCACTCAACATATTGACCTTGTAGGGGAAAAACCAAAGAAGGTAAAATTTGAAGGTATTTGTAAGGAATAATCCCATGTATGTTTGCTAAAAAACATGAAAATGTTTACAAATTCCCAACCTCATTTAAAATCCAACTATAGTTGTCTGGAATTGAATATTTTCTTAGGTTTGTTACCTTAGAGGGAAGGGGTTACACCCTTGTATATGAAATGGCTATGTATATCTCTTTATGCTCATGTGATTGGATTTTCTACCCATTACGAACTAATGTCCTAAACTTCAAACCAATAGTTGGGGAAAACCTATTGGTGTTGCGAGAAAGAGGCTTCCCTATCATCCTTTGGTGCATATCCAACAATCGTGGTATTAAAAGACATTGTGATTGGCTACATCATTACTCGTTAAACACCTTACGATCCATCATGCCCGAGCTCTCACATGGCCCAAGTGTTTCATGCCTTCGTCAAACACCTCATGTGTGTCATGTTCACCTTGAACATGACACACATATACATGTCAAGTTTGGATGTTTAGTGGATTTTCAACTGCATGACTATGCCTCGTGGAATATCATAACTGAAGATTTTTACAGACATGGATTTCCTCATCAGGTATAGACACTATTGTGAATCATTTTCTGATTTTTCCTAGAATACTTTTCTTTAGCAAGCTGAAAAGATTCATAAAGTTGGTGATTAATATGCCTATACATGAAGCAAAAATAAATCTGCACAAGCATAATAAAATTTCATAGTTGGAGGAGAAACTAATGAAGATGCCTCATGAGATGATAGATTTTCCATTGTTTGGCTTCCATAGAGACCTGGAGGGATTAAAAGGAATTGTATAATATGCTAACGGTGGACCAGAATTCCAATATGTACAATAGAAATGAATATACATCAAAACAAGGTGAACAAATAGTAAAATGAGAAAACCTGTATCCATTAGGCACCAAATCGAAGACATCAACAAGCAGCAATGTCCGGAAAGGATCCAAATTAAAGGACACTCGCCTGTAGCTCTTCAAAATTAGAGTAGACTTAATTTGAAGGTTCATTTCCCACTCTACCAAAGCCAAAAACTATGAACTTGGAGTGTTGGAAGCTTGATGGTAGAGCACCTAAAAGTGTTGATACCAGTCCTAGATAGAACATGTCTTACAACAAGTTTCAAGTGCATATAAGTGTTTGGATCTAGGATCTTTACAAAGAAATGGATGAATGAGCGAAGAACACAAAGTAAAATCAATTATGACACGTAAATAAGAATACAAAACAAATTATGGGATAAAACAAATGATTTTAGTTAATCTGTGACAAAAAATTATTGTTTGTACCTAAAATCTTTGCAAAGAAATGGAATAATGGGTAAAGAAGGTGAAGCAAAATCCAATTTTGAAAGTTAAGAAAAAAGACAACAAATAACAGGCTAGAAACAATGACTTTAGTGAGCTTGTGATATAAATTTTATCATCATACCGATGATGGATTTCAATGTTTCATAGAGTGATCCGAACAATCATCTGGTGAACCGTGAGAGAAATTTTACTCGAACATAGAGATGATGGATCACTCTTAAAACTTCTATCAATGGTTCTTCGGAAGAAATCTTTTTATTTGTTGTGATTTGTGTAAGATTTAAAACACTACAATTGGAGGATGTTAATTTAGATGTCTTTCTATAAATGGTTCTAAAAAAATTTTCCATCTCCACTCATACTCCTTACAAAAGATCAAAAACATTTCTTTCGTTGGAAATAGATAATTTCTCCCATGTATGCATTTGCTATTTTTAGGAAAATAAAAAAGCAAGCTACTTTTCTATGCATAGTTTATTTTTAAATAAGTGTCTCTATTTGTAGGAAAAGCAAATAAATAAAAAACCTTTGTATTTATTTATAACATCATGCACTATTTTTAGTTGATATTTTTACTATTAAGATGTTCTATTCTTAGATGAAAGAGCTCAATATAAAGGAGACAATTGTAAGTGTTTTACTGAGATAGAAATATTTTATTGATCCGTAGCTCGACATGAAAGAAGACACATGTAGATTGTATAAAGATGAATATCCGACATGGAAGAAGACACACATAGATCTGTATTGAGACATAGTTTTGACAAGAAGAATATGTACACATAGAGACTGTATTGATTCGTAGCTCTCGACATAGAAGATGATATAATACATTTAGAGAGATTGTATTGAGCTGAAGCTTTGACAAGGAAGAAGAAATATATGCACAAAAGTATTGATTTGAGTTTACAATAACTGTTTTATTTGAAATTATTTATTTTATTTATGTTAGTTGTTATTTTATATGCCTAATTTCTACAAATTGGTATCTAAACAAGGATTTTTTCAGTTGGTTTCTAGTTGATAATAGGTTATGGCTTCTATACGGTCTCCATACACCACAATTCACGGGAAAGAATTACGATTATTGGTCATTAACTATGAAGGTACTATTCAAATCCCGGGATGAGTGGGAAATCATAGAGAATATGTACACGAGCTTGAAAATGCAATAACATATAACACACTCTCATAGGCGAGAAAGGAACTTTGAAGGAATTAAGAAAGAAAGACGAAGAATATATTTTGTTTGTTCATCAAGCCATGTATGAAAGCATCCTAACCAGAGTGACAACAACCAATAAATCCGAAATTGCATGGGAAACTCTCCAAGTTGCGTATCAAGGTAACGAGAAAGTAAAACAACCATGCTATAGTTACTTCATATAGATTTTTAAAATATGTTAATGAAAGATTTAGATTCCGTAGAATCATTCTTTACTTTTGTAGTTGGTTTGGTCAATCAAATTAAATCTCATGGTGAAACTATTGAGGACAAAAGGATTATTGAAAAATTTCTTAGAAGTTTGCCTACAAAATTTGATCCTTTAGTAGTTCTTATTGAAGAAACTAAGGATATAAGTCAATTTTCAATTGATGAGTTGCGTGTAGCAAGACGATAAATCATGAATAGAGGTTTAATAGATAACATGTAGTTGTAGATCAAGCTTTTTCATCACAGGTATCTGGAAATCGTGGAAGAGGAAGGAAATTTCAGCCTTAGAGATAGAGGAAGAACTTCATCTAGAGGATGCAAAATCGGTCCATTAAACTCAAGTGGTAGAGGACATAGTCAAGAGCACAATCATAATCATTTTTAGATCGAGACAAGATAAGTCACATGTGTAGTTTCACTATTGCAAGAGATATGAGAACTATGCTTATGAATGCAGGAAAAAGCACTATGATAAAAAAGTAGAATCAAAATCATGTTGGGAGCTCTACTTCAAGCTCCATGTTTATTGCATGCAAAAATATTTCCTAAGCATCACCTATTGAGTGTAATCTATCATAAGATATACCTAGTGATGTGTGGTATTTGGATTCCGGTTGTAGTAATCACATGTCAGGTAACTTAGATTTATTTTCTAATTTGGATGAGTCAGTAAAGAAAGAAGTTACCCTTGGAAATAATAATACGATGGATGTAAAAGGAACAGTAACAATAAACATTTTAACTAAAAAGGGGGAGCATAAGATTATGTAGGATGTTTATTATGTTGCAGGTTTGAAGCATAATTTTATGAGCATTGGTCAATTGGTACAAAAGGGATAGAGAGTTCACATAGAAGAAAATGAATGTGTGATCATGGATAAAGCTCTAAACACCTAGGTGATTGCTAAAGTGAAGATGAAAAGCAAAAGAATGCCTCGTTTCAAGATTATTCGGGCCACATCCGGAGTTCATACTACGGATCAGTCCAGAGCTAAGGAGATTGAATAACCTTTTCAATCAGCTGAAAATGATGAATTGTGGCTATGACATCTTAGGTTTGGTCATTTAAAATTTGGTGGTTTGAATTTATTACACTAAAAAAATATGGTGAAAGGTTTTCCTTTGATCTAGAAACCAAATAGAGTTTGTGATAGTTGTATTTTGGGGAAGCAACATAGAGAGTCCTTCCCAGTTGGAAAAATAAAAATAACAAGTGCACCAATTGAAATTGTCCGCTCAGATTTATGTGAACTGATGCAAACAAATTCTATTAGAGGTTGCTCATATTTTATGAAATTCATTGATGACTATACAAAGAAGACATGGTTTTACCTTTTGAGACACAAATCATATGCTTTTAATATATTTAGGTAGTTGAAGGCTTTAGTCGAAAAAAAAAGTGGGTAGTACATCAAAGTTTTAAGGGTAGACAAAGGAGGCTAGTATATTTCCAATTCTTTTATAAATTTTTGCAAATATCATGGTAAACAAAATCAGTTTACTTCTAGGAATACACCACATCAGAATAGTGTAGAAGAGAGAAAGAATAGAACCATCATAGAGATGGTGAAAATTATGATGAAGGAAAATCATATTTCAAATGAGTATTGGGCAAAAGCAGTGACAACTGCCGTTTACATCATAAATAGGTGTCCAACAAAAATTGTTCAAAACATGGTTCCTCAACAAGCTTGGAATAAGAGGAAACACAAATCCTTAAAGTTCCATTGAAAATAAACAATAAAAAAATAAAGAAAATTAGTTCATCTATATTCCACAATTCATCTGAGTGCCCTAGCAGATATATGTCGTAGAATATGGAACCGTGTGAACTATTTAACAAAACACTTGAAAATATATGGTCTCATGGACTTTAATGAATTTTGGATATACATTAAGATGGGTTTCCCTCACGAAGGATTGACATTTTCTCACCAAATGGAACTAATAGGTGTCCACTCGATCAATTCACTTTTTCCAGCATACTCCCACTCTATGCACACATACGAGCTTCAAAATAAGGCGTGGACATTCATCAAAGCATTAGGGAGAATGGAATTTTGGTAGGTGTTCATGGTACATGTGCCATGGTAGACATGTCTAAAAAACATGGAAGCATGTGAACTATTCGACACAATCCTTGAAATATGTATGGTCTCATTGATTGTCATGATTACAAGATATGCAAAAAAGGGGATTGTACACAAAACAATGACATTATTTTACCAAATGTAGCCAATAGGCATCTGCTCTTGTTAGTTAAACTTTTATAGCATACTCCCATCCTATGAAAAAATAGGAGATTTGGAACAATGCATGGACATCCCACAAAGCATTATGGAGAAGGGACTTTCGGTAGACGTTTAAGTTTCATATCCCATGACAAATATGTTTACACAATGAGGAAGGATTTGAAGCTGTTTGACAAAATGCCTAAAAGGTCTTAGAAACTTTCAAGTAAATGCAATTGGCATATGTAAATTCATACTCCACAACCTTTTCAAGTGTCCTCCCAACCTCTATCAAAAAGGGAGATTTAGATCACGATATTTTTGTAGTGTTTTCTTCCCGCTCTATCAAATTACAAGAAAAAGGTTGTTGGTATCCTTGAATTTCCCGTCTGTCAAACCAACACCAAAACCAAACAACCTTAGTTGAATGTCATGGGAAGCCCTATTGTGGTCATGTAAAATATTTGACTAAATGTTAGGTAGGGGCCATTGAAATTGTTTCACCAAATGCAAAGGGATAATATGAAGCATTTTTTATAGATTTTGTTGAGATATTTGTATAATATTATAATGATTCAAAATTTTAAGCTCGATTGTCGATTATTGTTTTACTTTGTGGCTCAATAATATTTGTTGCTTCCCATGTTTTTTTCTGAATGGTTGTGTATTCATTTTCCATTTTGGATTTGATGTGGCATTTTTATCATCATTTTTCATTGTTTCATTAAAATAGATTTTTTTGCACTAAACATTTATTTAAAATCCTTTAGAGTTATTCAAAATCTATGAAGACTTAGAAAATACGGATGGTTTACACTTGATATATAAAATTGTCAAAGTAATTAGTGAGTACGAGTCCCTTTTTTTATTTGATAGACTTATTGTAAGAAGTCGATTAGCATAGCTTAAGTTGTGAATATGTTAAGGATTTTAATTCCATTAACTCATGGGCATCGTTCACATCACAACATATATCACATTACTCGTCCCATCTCAATCACCACCATGCAAGAGCATCACAACTCCAATCTATCCCAAAGGTTTGAGAGCATGAACCTCTGTTCTTATACCATATGTAACGCCCACATTTTAAACACACATATACTGTGAGAAAAAATATGAAATGATTTTTTTATTTCTCATTGCATTTATAACGCAACACCACATGGGCTCAAAAATAAAAAAGTAAACATCACATAAGAAACTTACATAAGCATGGACCCACATAGACAACATGATAACATAGGGTATCATTCAATGTCTTACTCAAATGACGTAAGCAAAAAAAAAAAAACAACTACGCTAAGGCAAACAAGATAGGCATACTCCACAACACACCCATTTTATTGTTAACAAATTTATTACATCTAGTTTTCGATTATATAACCTTGTAGGTTTTCATTGAATTAAACTGGTAAGGGTGTAAAATTTCCTTTTTTCTAAAACTTAAAATACTTTATTTTTTGTATAACATTGGCCTTTAAAAGAGAATGCATTGTTTGTTCCTTCCATAATTTCCATTAATTATCCACAGCTCATTTGTTAATTAAATTCATTTCAAACAACTACGAGCCTCCTAATATTCATTCTTACATTAAAGGTTTGTTTCTCAAAATATGTTTAATTGACGTTAAATTTTATCCTCACTATGAGAAGGAACTAACAAGAAGTTAAGGTTACGCTTTTTTGAGAGGTATATTTCATGTTTAAATATTACCTTTGCTAGACATGGGAAACTATCGTGAGGTCAAGGAAGATACATTAGAGTTTAAAGGAAGATTTAGATTCAATATATATCTTCCCATAAACATCCTTCCATCATAGTACCCTATTTTTCCTGTTACAACTGATATAGTTCAATAACTTGTTTGAATCCATTCAAGTCTTTCACATAAGAAATTTTATTTAGATTTATATATCTATTTTATTTTTTAGAAATTTTGATCTCACTAAGGGAAATTCATATTTATTTTTAACCACATGAAAGTGTCTAGTTGAGTTTTAAGGACTTGAGCATGACGTTATTCCTAATCCCAAATTCTTGTTAACTCTTGTACTCTTTACACTTACGTCGTACTTTGGGCTAACGATTGGCATTTTTTTAGAAAAATTGTAATTCAAATAACTCATAATTTACAATAAGGGGTTCGTGACTACAAGGAGTGGTGAATATGAACCTAACTACTCGTTTCATTTCTCTTAGACCATCAAGTATTAAATGCATATTACATGACAAACCTGAAAACTATACACTTTTCAAATTCCAAGGAACTATCGCTTTTCAAATTCCAAGGAACTATTTAAATTGTTTAGTAAAACGCATCAATGTTTCTTTCACTAATACCCTTAAGAGAGGCTCCATGATCTATTAACTTTAGCAACAATCATTGATGGGGGAGCTACACCCTACGAGAGAGCACATGGTAATCTGCTACTAAGGGTCACAATTATCTAGAGGGATAAAGCGAGTTCAAATACAAAAGTTATAAAATTTAAAAGTGTTTCAAAATCCTTCTAAGGTAATATTTACTGTCATTGGTTGCAACACATCATAGTTAATTTTTTCATTAGCATCATAATAGGTCACTTGATGTATTACATTCATTTCTAATTGAGGGTTTCTACACCCTACCACAAGTCAAATTAAGAGTAATCAAGTGTCCATGTATTGCAAGGAATTCATGTCACTCGAGGTATCTTGAGAATAAATTTTCTCACTTTTGTTTAACATTTATCTTATAAAGGGTTCCATTAACTTTGGTTCGTTTATTTGACTGCAAATAAAATATATTACTCGATAGTTAATTTCAAATATCCTATCATATACACATTTTAGGTTTGATTCTTAAATAGGAAACGATGTTTTCTTATTCACTTGTTCTCGAGTGGATCAATTCACATCCACCTTCACATCATAAGAAATATTTAATACGTTGCAAGCAATCTCCATGACCCTTGAAATGATTAGATCGACATCCAAAGGGTATGTTCCCAAACGAGGAAAGTTACAAAAATTCCTTTATAATTAAAAACTTAATAGGGAATTAATACACAACCTAACTATCTTTGTGGTCCGACGCACCTTGTTCATTACATTCCAATTTTAACGTTATTTAGTCTCTAAAAACAACCATGAGATTTCAAGCTCAACATGTCATCTTGTATGCCATTGAAATGATGTTATGTCTCGCACTAAGGAATCTTACACACTTTCATACCCATGTGAATGCTCTCAACTAGGTTTGTAGGGAGGAATACAAAAATGCATACAATACCTCTAATTCTCTAAGACTATGAAGGATGTTTGGAGCTATCCTAACTTGGAGCTTACTTAGAGGGTCATTACATTCAACACGGGTAAATATTGTGAGCTATATGAATATTTGGTTGCTTTCGCTCAATAAGAAAAACACACACAAATGTAAGTTGATATTTTTATTTGAATATTAAGTGATTTCCTAGGGCATTGCAACACTAGCAGATAGGTAAAACCACACCATTTTAAATAACTTGCTAACAATTTTATTGGCACAATCATATCACAATTACGATGACACTAAACATTTTAAATGATAAGGTTCCAGTTTCATCTTCATATATTTATTTTGACACTAAAAGAAGGGTTCTTTGGCATCATTTTCCAAATCAATATTATCCAATCAACTTCATTTACTTAATACAATATACACCATTACCACCAAGAGTAATGATTGTTAAATAGGCAAAATTACAACTATGCGACATAGTACATTTTCCCAATACGCAACACTATCATTTTCATCATTGAAATAATGAAAATAATACATCCTATTCATAAAAATATAACTGAAATATTCTAAACAATTACATTACCTTCAAATAACATGCTAATAAAAGACACGGTGTCATTTTTACAACTCCTTTTTGCTCGGTATTCATGCAACCAATGTTGTGTTAGTCCTAGGATTGAGTATGGAAACCCTTACACTCAAGCACAAACAAAACATTCATCATTTCAAGTAATTTCAAAAAAGTACAAAGAGAGGTAGAGATAAGGAGAGAGAGGAGAGATAATTTCCTCACACATTCATTTACTTATTTTTCAAGAGAGAGACAATACGGAAAAGAGAGAAACTGTAAAACATTTTCTTTTTTATTCATAATATTTTGACCATTTCTCAATTCATACCCATTTTCATACTATTTAAAACTCATCTGCATTTTAATCCATTCATGTTTCCAAGACCAACCACAATTTCATATTTATATTAAGAGATAGAGAGAGAGGGAGGAGAGAAAGAACACATTAAATTGCAAAATCCTTTCATACAAAGTAATTGATTAAATAATGCTCTACACACACTGTAACACTATAAAAAGGGGTTCACAAGCAATTCACAGAACCTATAGGATCCTAAGAAATATTTTCTATATTAAGTTGCGAGTGAGTGAAAACTAACCAAATCAACTAAAGTGCTTATAATATGGTTTCCAAAACCACTCATTTTACGTTCAAACATAAATTATATCGATTCCTACCTACTGCCCTATAAATAAATAACTTGCCAGATTCAAAGGAATTTGATTTCATCAAACAAGGTTCAATTTAAGAAGGTGACTTCGAGACCAATTATCGTAAACACATCAAACACTTATGTTGTATGACGACCGATGACTCCAACATCCACTTGAAACTCTAACTTAGGAAATTATTTTTTATTAAACTGAGAGTTGGTTTTAAATCTTGCGTAGGAGTGCTAGAGGAAGATGAAGGTGTTTTCCAGTTACACCAAATCGATAGGACATTTGTAAGTGAAAACCGATCACAATTTCATAAAGTGGGAATGTCACCAAAAGTGACTGAAGTGTTAAAAGGGTATCGAATCTCACCTTGTTAAGGCATATAATTGAGTTAGTCTCGATCGGTTAAAAAAATTCTTGTGTCTTGGGTCGAGATGGAACTTGTTTTAGGTTTTGGTGCCCATTAACCATTTGACATGGTGCTCCATGCACGTGTTCCAAAGGCCTTATTTATTTATTCTTAAAAGTTTAAAGCAAAATATTTTTGAGAAAGGTAAAATCCATATAAATTCATTCCAATTTGCATCCTTTCTTAATATATATAACTTACGAAATCCAACACTAAAAATATATTAAATGTTTAGTTTGAATCAAGAGTAAGAGTGATCCATACCCGAATAATCCCTATGGAGACAACGCCCAGTCCTAGGGGAAGAGTATGGTGTTACTGCAATGAGGAAGAACATTTCTCCACCATGTTCAAAGTAAATTTTCACCAACAGTTACCCGTATCATACTTGCCTTCAACTTGCACATTCTTATCTGTAACTTGCCAATATGAGTCAAATTGATAACCACTTCCAAGTGTACTTTGGTAGTTTTCCATATGTTGCCTCCTACTCCCATTTCAAAAATCCATTTTGTGTAAATCCAACAATCTTGGCATTCCATGAAACTAAACATTTTTTTCTCCTTTAACATTCCCATATTTGTGAATCCTGTAGTCATAGCAGGCCACATTCCCATAATATAGTGTTGCCCAGTAAGCCAAAGGACAAAGAAAAATAAAAAACTTAAATTATGATTTCGTCCCATGCATCCCCTCTAAAATCAGACACTTGGTAAAACAATCCGCGTGCCTTAACAAAGAGTGCATCCCAAAGAATATGTCTATGTTAAATCCCTATAACCACAACATTTAACAAGGGCCTTGTCAGAATCGAATGAAGCAACATTTATTTCTTGTAAGGCACCGAATGGAAGACTAGAGGGTTACACACAGAGGAAGAGTAAAGGAGAAAAATCTAGAAGAGACAGAAGTGGGATAGCGAGAAAAGGGCACTTTCAATGGCTTAATCAATATAAACAATACTTGAAATAAAAGATAAAGAGTAGGAAAATGAATTTGCAGGAACAAAGGCTACAGTGCACATAACACAAGAGATAAGAAGAAGAAGAAGAAGCCAAAATAGAACAACTCAACATTACGCTTTCTCAAGCGCCTCCTTGATCCTCAATCCTCTCCTTCTTCTACATACAACAACAAAATAATGGCATGCATCAGTTTTCATTTCTCTCGGAGAAAAACAACACCGCTTCTGTGAGATAAAGACCCACATCAATCATTTTGTATAAATTAAAATGAGGAGGAATTTGGGCTCCATATTATCCTCCATGTGCAAGGCTGAATTAAGCCATGATGGTGCTTGATCTTAGGACAGCTATTGGTGATAATCTTGTTTAGCATAGTTTTCCCTGTAGCTTTTTGTTTATTGAATTATGAGAGGACATAACTCTGCTTCTGCTGCTGCAACTAAGTCAAATTAAGCTGTTGCATTCTTGTTGCCTTCCCACTCTGTCAAATTACCAGAAAATGGTTGTTGGTAGCCTCGACTTGCCTGCTCTGTCAAACCAACGCCCAAACCGAGCAAGCTGTAGTTGAATGTCATGGGAAGCCTTGTTGTAGTCATGTAAAATATTTGAGTAAATACCGGGTAGGGGCCATTGAAATTTTTTCACCAAATGCAAAGGCTTAATAGGAATTGTTTTTTTATAGATTTTGTTGAGATATTTGTACAATATTATGAAAGATTCAAAATTTTAACTGATTAACACTTCTATTGTTTTATTTTGTGGCTCAATAATATTTATTGCTTCCTATGTTTTTTCTCAATGTTTGTGTATGCATTTTCCATTTTGAATTTGATGTGGAATTTTTATCATCTTTGTTCATTGTTTCATTGAAATAATTTTTTTTCTGCACTAAACCTTTCTTTCATATCCTTCAGAGTTATTCAAAATATATGAAGACTTGGAAAATACGGATGGTTTACACTTGATATATAAAATTGTCAAAGGAATCGGTGAGTACGAGTCCCTTGTTTTTATTTGATAGACTTATTGTGAGAATTCCATTAACATATCGTAAGTTGTGAATATGTTAAGAAGTATAAGTCTATTAACTCAGAAGCATCATGCGTTTCTAGGGAAAAAGTTTTATTCAAGGAGGTAACACACATGTGAATTTTTTTTTAGTTCAATATTAAATATATCGGGAAAAGCTAATTGGAAGAACATGTCCATTTTTCCACATATGGCTAACACCATCCTTTAGTTTGCTTATCACACTTGATAGGCAGTTCCTATCAGAGATCCTTCATTATTATCAAAAATATATCAAACATATAGGGTTGGCTACATAAAGGTGACTTTTTTACTAATTCCAATTTTGGATAGACATTTTGAACGCATGCTCCCATCATGTCTCAAAATCGGAGCTTTGGATCGAGGGATGGACATTAGTCAAACCGTAATACAAAGATGTTTTTTGTTAAATGTAGCTGTAGGTGCCATGGTAGACATGTATGGAAGAAGAAGAATCATACACAAGGTGGGTATGATTCTTGACAAAATATCGTGCAATGAGAAGTGATCTTGTGGACTCTGATGAATGGAAGCCTTAAAATAGAGTATGGACATCCATTAAAATATAATAGAAAGTATATTTTTGTTGATTATTTTACTTGTTAATACTTGGATAGACATCTATACATAATTTATAAGCATACATAAAGAACAAATTCTCTCACAAAATGACTAAAGTATATGGGGTATATCTATTATAGGAGTTAATGACTCAAGAAGCACAATTAATGGCATACTAATAGAGGGCGAGTCCTCGAAAAGGGAAGACTATATAAATGTAAGGGTACCTAGTCTCCTAAAACTTGGAGGATTAGAACCAGGTGGATAGGTGGCAAACCGAAGGCTCACCATCAACCCACACCCTTTCTATATACAACTTAATATCACTTGCTGACAATTTAGAACTCGTATACAATTGCCGTATCTTAACTAACTATTCTAAATCACCACCACCAAAATCCTTCATCATCATCACAGTCTCCATCGAAGACATCCCCAACCTAGGGGCCAACAGCTACCCTCCACTCAATTTACACCCATGTATGTGGGAAAAATGATTATGCTTCATGTGTTGACATAGCCCATTGCCTCCACCGGAAAGGACTACTCTCACCGGAAACTATGATGTGATATTGACAAGACATGAGAGTTGGATTGAATTTAAATTTTGATATTTCCCGCCTGGCCATTTCAAATTACAATAGACACTGCCCCTCCCAAGCATTTCAAATTATGGATGATGCGGAACAGAAAAACCACACAGAAATACATTTGTTTTCCGCGGAGGTTTCCATACATCGTGCTTTGTTGGGAAGCTCTGTGTGCGTGTTCGATCCTCTGGAAGCTAATTTTGTCTTCGTTCTCATGTATGTTTCGTGTAATTTTATCTTCTGGTATAAATAAAGTTGAGGGGCTCTATTGCATTCCGTTTCCTGTCCTGTTACGATTAATTTTATGGTTTATATATTTTGCAGAAGGATGTTGCTATCATGGATGGGATATCTCCATTTCTAAGGAGGTCTATAATTCTGCAGACATTTGGTGTGAAGGGAAAACACCCATGTCAAGATAATAGAGCATATACAGATTCCTCCTTACGTGTCTCTGAGATCATAGAACCAAGACACCAAGACACTAAGTGTCTTAGTGTGGGCGTATGTTTTATCAAACCCCTCACCATGTTTATTGCTTTACAAGGTTTTCTTCAGAGGCATGATATTTGGGTTTGATTTTGTTCACGTGTTGGTTTACGTATTTTGGCAGTGGATCTTATGAAGGAGGGATCAACAGTAGTGTTTCACAATGCAAACATGATATGTTTAGAGGATCCATGCAAAATTAGGGTCACGGAGCCTAAAGATTTCGATGTGAGGGAGGACAATAATTTATCTCTTGTTGAGTACAAGTTGGTCATTGTGCAAGAGTAGACTATAATAATTTATGTATTGCAAGGGATACGATGTATCCCTTGCATATTGTGATTATGCTAGTAGATAAATACAAAATAGGGATTGAAGGAAAGTGGTACTTAGATCACACTGGGTACAAGGTGACACTTTTCAGCTTGGTTTTGAATTTAACAAATTTACTTTTCTAGTAGAATACCGTGCAAATTTTGGGAGCAGTTTCTAATGGGTTATGTTATGAGACCATCATGAGAACATTGAGTAAATGTGGGAGGCAAAAATACTTTGTACATGATTTCAGACTTTCTTTTCAGTGAATGCTATTTGGGTTGGTTTGGGCACATTCTCCACAAGTGGAATACTTTTTTTTTTTTCCCTGTGTTATGCAGGTGATGAAAGTTTATGATAGCAGCTTTTAGTGAGGTGTTGCCTTCTGTTTACCAAAAGTTGTTTTAAACAATTTTCCTTGTTCCAATGGGATAGAAACGTGAAAAGTCAAGAACACATTCAGCTCTTAAATTTCTGTGTAGTTTGGACCATTTGGGAGAATCTTTAATGTGCAATAATATGTACATGCTTACATGGAGTATTTTCCTATTTGTTTGTCTAGGCTATTCTAAAATTTTTGCAGTTTTTCAATTCAATAGTTTGAGATTCAATATTCCTAGGGTTACTTAAGGATGAGACCTCTTGAATCTACAAGTAGTCTTATTTTTGCTGTATTAAAACAAAGAAATTAAACTAGCAAATTAAGGAACTCAATAGTCCATGTATTAACCAACAATATGTCCCTTAAAGACACAAAATTTGCATCTACAACCAATTTTGAAAAGACAATCAAATTGATTACAAAAAGTAGAACTAGGAAATATCAAGAAGGTTTTGATCTAAAAACTACAATTATTGCCAAATCATGGCAAGTAGAACAGTTTATACTTGTATGAAAAACCTATAGGCAATATGGAAAAAAATAATATGTTACCGCAGATGATCTTGAATATAATAAAAATAATGTATTTACCATATCTTGTTAGTATATTTTTACAATGTATTATGGGTACACAATATCATTTAGTGTATGGACAGCTGAAATTGATTTCAAGCTTTTGGTTTTGAGCCATATTTGTTTTCTTCCTTACTTATGAGATTTTCTAAGTTGGGGGCGCTAGCTAAGGAAGAGTCAAATAGGGTTATGTTTTGATGGATGTATACTCTTATTGCTTTTTATAATTATTTTACATGATAGAATCCATATGATTTGCTTGGAATGGGAAGCTGGAAATCTAATCATTGAGTTTATTTTTAAAAGAGTGTTCCATATCTTGCATTCTCCGGATATTTTTGGTTTGGCGGGGTAGTTGTGATCTTTGAGTTTGTTATTTTGGGCTTATGAACTGGCCATTTAAGATAACTATTGCAAGGAATACTCCCATATCTTTGTTAATCCTAGACATTTATTTGCAAATCTTTGTTTCTCGCCCTTTGTGATCCAATGGCCCGCCAAAAGTTTTAACTGGATGTATTAGTCTCCCTGATAATTGGTAGCACCAACATCACGTGTTTTCAGTTTTCTAAATGATTCTAAAACTTTGTCCCATGTATTGAAGTGAATGGAATTCATTAAATTCATGTCCCAAGACCCAGGGATTCTCCTTGTGTATAGGATAACACGTGTTGTATGTTGAAAGGGAAATTTTGAGAGTTTTTTTGGAAATTATTTGGTTTTCCTAAAGTAGCTAAGACAATTTTCATTGATGTATTCTCTTGATTGGGTCATGAACTACTAGTTAGGATGGATGGTATTTGGTAATTGTTTTTACAATTCTTTATATAATAGAATTAATCTTGTTTGCTTGGTATGAGAATTGGAAAGCTTTCTTGCTGCAAATTTTGCTTTGAAATGAGTGGTACAATACATTGTTCTACAAAATCTATTGGGTTAGCAGGGTATTCATGATATTTGAATTTGTATTTGTAACTTGGATTGGCTAACGACAAAAAATATGTAGCAAGTATCCATTTCTTGCCCCTTTTATCCATTGGCCAGCCAAAAGATATCTAACATATGAAATGTGTAATTTGAAAACTTTTGAAATTGCATAGGAACCTTATTGGCAATCTAGTGGTGAAGTTATTTGAATGGAATTTTTTTTTATTTGCATGTCTCTTAATCTATCGACAAGGCTTGCAAAACTCTAGATTTGATAACATCATCAAGTGCCAATGAGTTAAAATGCTAGAATGTGTTTGAACCCAAACCTTCGACTACAATCAAAAACACAATGTCATACTCCTTTTTTAGGAGAACATTGGTTTAGCTTTAGAAATGTGGTTGAGATAGAGATGCTCTCGAAGTAATTATAGTGTTAAATTGTTCATCTTATGATGATGTTATTTTGAGTGAAGAAGGGTCTATCACAGTAGAGAGAGATATGCTTTGGTCTCACTTTGGAAATGTGTTAGAGAGACATATATACTCTCAAAACAATTATAGTGTCGAATGTTTATCACATGGTGTCATTTTGAGTGAAGGGGGTTCATCATAGGGGAGAGAGAGATATATAATATGCACTCAAAGTAATTATTGTGTTAAATGCTTATCATATGGTGTCCGTTTGGGTGAAGAAGGGTCCATCATAGCTTTACTCATTTACTCGAAAACAACTCTTACCACCATGAGCAATACACTAGACACAAGCTTCTTATTGAAAAACATCATATTAATTGTCCATTATTATCTTCTATATATATTTTATAATGGTTTATTCAGTTTTGTTCACAAAGAAAGAACTAATTTATATGATTGAATTCAGTTTTGTGTACATGAACATGCACATTTAAAGTAATAAGATCAAACACTATTTTGTAGTGATGAAATGAAGAATTCCATACATAGAGCAAATCAGTTTAGTTATTTTAGCTTAAGCCACATAACGGGTATTCAAATGCATTGCTGGTCTTAAATTAGAAATAGTCAATCGACTTAATTTGCCAGCCATTTATTATCTTCATTCATAGTTGAAGAGGCCATACTTTTTTTAAATCTTCTTGCAAACTTTTATTTGAGATATGCTTTTCTTCGAGAAAGTTATCATGGTTACTAATTGAAGTAATATATATTTATATCTATGAATAGTTAAAACAAAAATATATGTTGTATTATATAAAGATTTGCATATTGATATGTTTATAATTATATTGGTGATATAAAATATTTGTTTTCATTTCGGTATACACACAATCTTGCATCATTTAAAAATAGTTTGTCGATAAATTTACAATTCGACATGTGTTATATTGAATTTAGTTTTAGTACACGATAGTAAGCTTGTTTGTGACCCACAATATCTCTCTAATTTGGAGAAATTCTACAACAATATCTAATAATGTGCATCTAAACTAACCATATATGATTAAATCAACCTTCCATTACTTTTCCAGCTTTTATATTATCAACTAATCCCTCTAAGAGGAAAACCTCTTTCAAGTATAAACATGTATTTATAAAAGTACATGATTCACCTACTTACAATATTGCTAGATAATCTACATCCCAATTGTATAACATCAAACAGATCCTTCGACCCATGCCCCATTAATAAATGTGTTACGATTATTAAATTAATGTTAATGACCGAATGTTTCATAATGAATCACAAGCATAACACAACTCAAGGAAACAAAATTCAACTCAATAACCACAATATTGAGTTGGGTAAAGCCTCTATGTTGGATCTTTATCGTTATATTCCCTGTACTTTTGAGTAAGTTGTTAACACTCTTGTACTCCCCGAGGTCATGTGTGCACAATGCACATTTGTGCGAAGTAGTTCACTGGAAAATTTTCAAGTTGTTTCCCTATGCATAAGTTCTAATGATATTTAGTGATTAGTAAATAGATGCATACCGAGAATACCGAGTTAGGTAAACTATCTTTATTGGCTCCCTCTGGTTACATTCCCTATAATTCTTAATAAGATATTCCAAACTCTTGCACTCCTTGACGTCATGTGTGTACATCACACATCTACACAAAGAAGTTCATGATAAAAGTTTTAAGTTGTTTCCTTGTGCAAAGTCCAAATCATCTTTAGATATTGGTAGATATATGCACTCTACCAAGATGAGGTTATGCACATAATGTGATACTCTAAAAAGGAATATGTTTATTATGTGCATAATTGATGATTCTTAGGATTGTGTAGTGTTTCCGAGTCATTGAACATTCCTACCCCACGTCAAACATAGAAGTATTAAGATAGTTCACAAAATATCGCCATATCACCATTTGTAGATGACATATCGCCATTTGTACATTACACTATTAAATATATAGTTGCATTGACTACTAGGAAGTATTTTTGAATGAAGAATCTACTACAAACCTTGTGGATCATTATTTAAATGAAATAAAAATTAAGTACAAAAACCCACGATACTACTTATTCCTACTTGTGGCCTACTCTAAGTATTTTTGAAATTCTTTGATGGCCATCAAATCTGATTCATTATAAAAAATTCCATCCAAATTAGGTTGAAATTTAATAACTAATCATGTAAAGTTTGGTAGAAATTTATCACAATTATACTAAATAATAATGTTTCATTATATTTTAATCATATCCAAATTGGTTTGTTTGTGGCATATTTAGATATTGATTGGCTTCTTCATGGAATATTTCGATCAAAATTTTAGGCCATGGGACAAGAAATAGGACATAAAATTAATAGTGGATAAAATTAATATGGTATCCGATCAGTGCATATTATGTCAATTGTGTCCAATGTACAATTTGATTTATTTTTCAACCAAAATATACTTCTTTTGATTGTATATGTGTTTATAAATTTGTCTCATGTTAATATATTTACATGTTAAATTATTCTCTTAAGGTTTATGTCTATGCGTGGTCTTAATTAATATATGGCGGAGGGATTTGAGTTGTTGGGGGATTTCAATTGGGCTTTCCATCTCCCTTGAATTAATTTATTAGATCCAATCATATTATGTGCACCTCAATCCATGTTTGATAGGATTCATTAGAAATATCACTTATGTCACAAATTATAAAATATTGCATCATCAAATTTGTTGTTATCCGTGAAACAATTTTTCTTCTATCTTCCTCAAATTCATCTACTTTCTGTGAGTCCAAATATGCATTTCAGGTATCTTATCTAAAAGACAATAGGATTCATGAATGGCTAAAACGCTCATGAAAATGCATACAATTCATAATATTAGATTAAGCACAAATATATATGGTTTATTCATAACTTTTTTAATCAAAATCCTAGAATGAACATTTAAGACGATGTTGCATTGGTATGAATTACCTCAAATTTTTATGATGTATGATTTGATTGAATTTTAATCATTGGTTTTTTGAAAAACATATTAATTTATTATCGATATACTTATTTTAACTTGATGTGTATGTGAATTTATCTCCTACTAATATACATGTACATGTTATAATATTCTCTTAAGGGTTATGTGTGTATGTGGTATTCAATAGATGGTGGAGTGGTTTGAGTTGTTGGGGGATTTCAACTTTGCTTACCATCTCCCCAAACTTCATTTTAAATCCCTTGTCATTCCACAACGAAGATCAAGAATAATTAATTATAATTGTTTATATATATAATAATTAATATTATGAATATCTTAAACACATCTATCGAGAATAAGCCTAAAGATATAAATCTCAAAGTTATTTTATGATTTTTCAAAAAACTACACTAATCACTAACTCCATTATGTTTTCCTTAGCTACAATCATTGATAGAGACATCAAGTAGGAACACCAAAAGTGAATTGAAAGGACTAATTGAGAATGAGTGGGTTCAAACCTTGCAAAACATATGCCCACACCAAGACACTAAACTTGGATGTTCGATAAAACAATAACAATTTTGATTTATCAACCCTCTCTTGAGTAAGGTTTAAGTTCGACTTACGTAAATAAGTCATTTTCAATTGAGATAATATAGAACTCGGGAAAATTAATATGTAAATGTAATTCCACACCAAAACACCAAATTACAGTGATGTGGTGTAGAGTACTAAATTATATGTGGAGGTATATTGGTGTTGTGTACAATTATAGGAAAGTTCACATCTTTTTTTTAGGATTAGTCTACTTATCTTATTTTTGCACCTTCATGTGTTTCTTGTTGTTGAAACTTATCTTTCCATTGGATTATTATATGGGAGAAAATTCACCAAGATTGTGGCATGGTTTAATCAACTTGAAGGTCAAGGGAATAAGAGGCCATGAAGCTAGAAAAATGGGCAATACATACAAAAATTTACAGGGATAGATAAAAAATGAGCCATGATTTATAAAAATATCAAATTAGGCACTTAATATCTCTCTTGCGCAAGGATAGGAACCCCCAGTGGGTGCCACAAGAGCCACATAAACAATCATGTGTGGAGTAGGAAAAGTGCCTAATCGATTGTGTAAGGAGACACATAAAAATACACATGGTTATTTGCAGTTCAAAACACCATGACTCCAAGAGCAAAAGAATGGATCACAATGGATCAAAAGGAAACATAAAAAAAAGAAAATAAAGTACAATAGTGAAAAAATTGTAATTTGTACAAAAAATACAAGCAACCACATAATAAATCCCAAAAATGTTTTAGATGTCTTCCATTAACACGTAGATAAAGTAAATCTCATTCTAAATACCTTAAGAAGATGGTATTTTATATAATCCCGATGTCATGTCAATGGAATAACGACCAATCCATAATTCATAATACTTCTTATGCTTTCCTTTATCTTCATGTATGTTATCCCATAGCAGGACCAAATTACCAAAATCAGGTAGCAATTTTCAATTCTGTTCTTAAAATTGATGAATCTCACAAGCAAGTATGGAAGAAGTTATACACACAGGCCAAGGCTTCAACTAAGAAAAATGTACCAATCACTCCAACCAATAAAACAACTAACAAAGGAATATATAGATTTTTAAAATGACACTGTTTATGCACCTTTTGGAGAACCAGATTGCATTTTTCAAAGTGCTAAAAAACAGTGTGTTTTTCAATGTGGTAAAAAACACACTCTTTTTTTCAACGATTTAGAAAACTTCAACCCCTCTCCACCTGATAAGTAGTTGATGTGGAGTCAATGTTTACAATAAGGAGGTAAAGCACCGCGGGTTGCATCTTTTGGTGGATCAGATTACATTTTTCGAAGTGCTAAAAAACACCATGTGTTTTTCAACGTGGCGAAAAACAACCTCTATTTTTCATCACTTTGGAAAAGTTAAACCCCTCTCCATCTAACAAGTAGTTGATATGGAGTCAATTTTTACAACAAGGAGGAAATGCACCGCGGGTTTCACCTTTTGGAGAACTGGATAACATTTTTCAAAGTGTTGAAAAACACCCTACGTTTTTCAATGTGGCAAAAAACACACTCTATTTTTCATCACTTTGGAAAACTTTGGCCCCTCTCAACTTGACAAGTATTTTATGTGGAGTCAATGTTTACAACAAGAAGGAAAAGCACCATGGGTTTCACCTTTTGGTGAACTGGATTGCATTTTTCAAAGTGCTAAAAACACCGTGTATTTTTCAACGTGGCAAATAATACACTTTGTTTTGCATCGCTTTGGAAAAATTCAAACTCTCTCCACCTAACAAGTAGTTTATGTGGAGTCAATTTCTACATTAAGAAGGAAAAACACTTTAGGTTGCACCTTTTGGTGAACCGGATTACGTTTCAAAGTGCTAAAAAACAACATGCGTTTTTCAACGTGGCGAAAAACACCCTCTGTTTTCCATCTTTTTGGAAAAATTTAACCCTTATCCAACTGGAAAGTAGTTGATTTGGATTCAATTTTTACAAGAAGAAGAAAAATAACCGAGGGTTGTGCCTTTTGGAGAATAGGATCACGTTTTTCAAAGTGCTAGAAAACACAATGCATTTTTCAACGTGGTGGAATACACGATCTGTTTTTCATCGCTTTGGAAAAATTCAACCCTTATCCACTTGCGAAGTAGTTGATGTGGATTCAATTTTTACAATAAGAAGTAAAATCACTGGGAAATACCCCTTTTGGAGAACGGGATCATGTTTTTCAAAGTGCTAAAAATCACCATGTGTTTTTCAATTTGGCGGAGTACACGACTTATTTTTCATCACTTTGGAAAAATTAAACCCTTCTCCACCTGAAAATTATTTGATGTGGATTCAATGTTTACAAAAATAAGGAAAAGCACCAGGGGTTGCACGTTTTGGAGAATGGGATCACATTTTTCAAAATGCTAAAAAACACCGTGTGTTTTTCAACATGGCGGAATATACGACCTATCTCTCATCGTTTTGGAAAAATTAAAACCTTCTCCAATTGATAAGTATTTGATGTGGAGTCAATGTTTACAATAAGAAGGAAAACCACGGGGGTTTCCCCTTTTGGAGAACGGGATTGCGTTTTTCAAAGTGCTGAAAAACACCGTGCATTTTTCAACGTGGTGAAATACACAACCTATTTTTCATCGCTTTGGAAAAATTCAACCCTTTTATATGTGAAAATTAGTTGATGTAGAGTAAATGTTTACAACAAGAAGGAAAATCACTAGGGGTTGCCCCTTTTGGAGAATGGGATCACGTTTTTCAAAGTGTTGAAAAACACCGTGCATTTTTCAACATGGCGGAATACACAACTGTTTTACATTGCTTTGGAAAAATTCAACTCTTCTCCATGTGACAAGTACTTGAGGTGGACTCAATGTTTACAACAAGAAGGAAAATCACCGTGGGTTGCACCTTTTGGAGAATGTGATTGCATTTTTCAAAGTGCTGAAAAACACCGTGCGTTTTTCAACGTGGTAGAAAACACACTCCATTTTCCATTGCATTGGAAAAATTTAACCCTTCTCAAATTGATAAGTATTTCATGTGGAGTCAATGTTTACAACAAAGAGGAAAAGCACCATGGGTTGCACCTTTTGGAGAATGTCATTACGTTTTTCAAAGTGCTGAAAAACACCATGCGTTTTTCAACGTGGCAAAAAATACACTCCATTTTCCATCGCATTTGAAAAATTCAACCCTTATCCACCTAATAAGTATTTTATGTGGATTCAATGTTTACAACAAGGAGGAAAATCATCGTGGGTTGCACCTTTTGGAGAACGTGATTGCGTTTTTCAAAGTGTTGAAAAACATTGTGCGTTTTTCAACGTGGGAGAATACATACCCTATTTTCCATCGCATTGGAAAAATTCAACCCTTCTCCACCTTATAAGTATTTTATGTGTAGTCAATGTTTACAACAAGGAGGAAAAGCACCACGGGTTGCACCTTTTGAAGAATGGGATTGTGTTTTTGAAAGTGTCGAAAAACACCGTTCGTTTTTGATAGTGTTGAAATATTTTATATAGTGTTGAAAAAGGTTTATTTTTCAGCACTTTGATAGTAGCAATTAAAATTTGACATGATAATTTGAAATGCCTCGTTGATTATTATCTTTTCTAAATTACTACTTATCACTTTGGGTAAGATTTTCAGTTGTTAATGAAAAATTCAAATAATGGAATCATATATATATATATATATATATATATATATATATATATATATGAATTACTCATTATTATTAGGGGCTAGTAAATTTGGGCTATTACTTCCTATCTACTAATTTGGAAAAGAGAAACATTCAAGCATTACATTTGGACTACATCATTGATGTGCATAGGAGGAGTTATTCACAACTTCCATCTCACACACTCATCTTATTGGAAAAGTAGATATAGTTTGCCATTTTCATGCGATTGACACAAGGGCAACCTAAATATAAGGGACACACACACACACACACATCCACGTGTGCACATGCGCGTGCACGCACACACACAAGAACTACATTGAGGCTAAAATGGAGTGTTGAACTTAGTGACAATCACATTTGGGTGACCGCCGAGGTCAGTCTAACTCAAAGACATGTATTATTTATTCAATCTACTAAGTGTTTGAGCATTGTGGAGGAAACTAGGTTTTTTTTTCCAGGTTCATGCATGAAAGTGAACCCCTATAATGAATCTAGAGAAACAAAGAGCAAAAGGAAGAAGACAAGTCCAAACCCCGAAAAGACAAGATACATAGTTGTTCACACTTTCTTATCTTTTGCATGATAGATCTTTCTTGTTACTAAATCATATCCAATCATATTTAGTAACATCCTCAAGCATTATCCACTCAAAATCATGTGCAAATAAAATTAGAAAAACCTAAACAACAAAATCTACAGTCCCCATCTTACACTAGTCAAGTTTAACCACCTATGAAACCTACCAAAATCACTCCTCAAATAACCAATCCCAATCTTAACCTATCAAACTACACATCTCGACTTCTCTAATTTGTCACACCATAATCCCCTGAAATCCCATGACACTATAGTTAAAAATAACAATTTATCTCTTCTTATCCATCCCAAATTTGAACTGCTGTCTAAAATCACTAGCGATTCCCTAAATCGTCGAAGATTCTCTCCTATTAACTCTATAAATACGAGTTCTATGCCTTCTTCCAGGTTAACAAATAATCATTTGGGATTGGCCTTCTATAAGAGGTCTTCACATAATTCTTGTTGTATTATATCCCTCTTCAATTATTTTTTCTTCTTCATCTATTGGCTCAGCCATTGACATATCTAGGAGCTCAACTCGGTGCATCAACTACATCTTTCTTCTGACAGATCCATGCAGACTCCTCTCGTATGGTAATATCATCAATTCTTACTCTGATACATAGACTAGAATGAGGTAAGTACCATACTTTTGCATTATGTCATTAACCATTCATCATTTAATAACTTGAATCAATTCTATCTTGACTCTCATTAACCTATCTATATTCTATCTCGACTCTCATTTTTTCCCTATTGTAAGATCAAACCAACTTTAAAGGTTAAATGATCAAAAACATATGCGGCCCCAAAAGAGGACCTACTGCACTCTAACTTGTAAAACTCTACCCTACAGGGGGAAAGGGAAAATGTTTGGTAGAAACCAAGGTGCACACAAAATAGGATGGCTAGCCAAAACAGGTGTTATTCCAAAAACACATGCATGCAATAAGACACGTGAAAAATAAACAGACAATGTAAAAACTACCAAGCACAGTAGTGTAAAAATGCAAGAAAACAAGTAGACCACACAAAATAGGTTGAAAACATGGGACATCAATCACGATGTTGCAAGACGCGCAAGTCCATCATGGCCGCAAAAATAAAATAATTGTATATGCAAGCAAAGGGCAAAGGGCACAATAATAGCAAATAGTGGAAGACAAGTAAAAATAGTCAAATAGGTAGTCTTGGAAACATGTAATCCTTCAAAACAAGTGTTGTAAATGGAACAACCATTAGCTTGTTAGATTAATAACCAATATCTCAAAGTGTGTATGATCAAGTAATAGAAGATGTTAAGTAAAAAATTAAATAATAACACCTATATAAGATGAATGCGGATGCCTCCAGAGACTAGTCTAAGAAGGGTAGAAGGTGAGCATCCATGTCGCTTCTAAAATTCATGTATCTATGATCACAAAAATGAGGGCATGAACGTGCATGTGTGTATGTTTGATTAATATTACCCCCAAGTTTTTGAGTGGTGGTGGTCGCTAAGAAATTTCATCAAGGAGATAATCATTATCATGGTCAAAACCTACTGGAGCTGTATCAGAAACATAATAAGTGATAGAGTGGGGTGGATCATATAAGGACCCATTCTGGTGAAGTGTATAAATGTTCACTGTGTATTCTTCATTAGTAAAGGTAATTACAATTATTCCCTTTGGAGTAAAAAAAGAAATTAGTAGTGTTCTCGCGCATAGTTGTGCAGGCCTTTCAAAATTTTATTCACAAATTCTTGCAAGTGTATTTTGATGATTGGATGGTATACGGCTTAGTAAAATATCACTGTGATAATATGAGGCGTATGTTTGAGAGGTGCATGCAGTTGAGCATCTCTCTTAACATTTAAAAAGTGTGTCTTTCCTACACCCTTTGGAACCTTTCTTAAACACATTATTTTTGAAGGATTGTTGGTAGACCCAAGTAAGATAGTTGTAATATTTGGCTTAGAAGATCATGTTATCCCAAATTCACCCCCAAGTTAATTTGGATAACTCATTATAAATGGAATTAGCCATTGAAATTATGGGACGTGTGGGAGGCCATAAAATTCGTCCTCGGGATATCGAAGAGAGAGACAACTAAGGATGGCTTATAAGTCAGAATTTAGAATATATGAGTTATCTAGAAGGTCAAGTCTCGCTGTGAGCTAATGATCCGTGGCGAAGGTTTGGAGCCATTTCATATCATGTGTCAACTCCCTTTTCTATCGCGCATCAACCACCACCCTCTTGTTGCACGTCAACTTTGTTGATTCAGCAATAGGGGTGGAAGCCTGATTAAATTTTATTAATCTTAATCAACCAAACTTACAGAGAATGGGCTAAAATATTTATAGATATTGCACACCAAATACAAACAGATATTAAGTTGCATGAGTGCAACCAAATTCCAAAATACACAAGCTTCCAATAACCTCCGGGAAGCAACAATTAAATAACAACAAATATATTGTTCAAAACAATATAACGACTTACGAAATAAACAAATACAAAAAAAAAGGATGGTTATAATTAAATATAACCATAAAACAATAATTAATAAATTTATTAATTATGGAATGCATAATTAAATAGGATAATAATTATTTTATCCTAACATTCCCCCCCTTAATTGTGTATTGTCTTGAAGAGATGAGGAGAGGAACTCTCTGAACAACTTGAACTTGTCATGTGCAAGTGAATTTGTTAAAATATCTACTCATTGTTCAGCAGTTAGAAAAAATTGAAGTTGGATGTTGTGCTTCAACACATGTTCACGTATGAAATGAACCTAAACCTCAATGTGCTTTGTTATCTCATGAAACACTGGATTGCGAACAAGTTTGAGAACACCTTCATTGTCAACATACATGGTGGTCGGTTTATCCTGTGGTATTCCAAGTCCTTCTAGTATGCAACGTAGCCAAATCACTTCACAGATAGCTTTTGTGCAGAATGATACAGCTTCTATGGAAGAGTGAGAAACAAAGTGTTGTTTCTTACTTCCCCATGATATTGGTCTGGATCCCATAAAGAATACAAATCCAAAAGTGGATTTTCTATCATCAATGTTACCTGCATGATCTGAATCCGAATATCCAGTCAAGAAGAAGTTTTGTTCTTCTTGTATTCTAGACCAAGATCCACTGATCCTTTGAGATATCTCAAAATGCACTTTGCTGCTTTCCAATGACAAAATTTGGGTTCCTGCATGAAACTGGATAGATAGTTCACTGCCAAGATGATATCTGGTCTAGTGTAGGTTAGGTAAATGAGACTCTTGATCAGCTGTTGATAGAGAGTGGCACTTACCTCAGGAGATGGATCTGAATGAGATAGCTGCAATCTGTACTCCATCGGTGTAGCAATTGGTGTGTAATCCATCATCCTAAAATTCTCAAGCATATTCTTGGTATATTTTATCTGAGAAACAAAAATATGATTCTCTTTCTGCCACACTTCTAATCCAAGACAATAGTGCATCGGCCGAGATCGGTCATGTCGAACGATCGATTAAGATCTTTCTTCATTGCATCGATCATCCTCACTGAACTACTAGTGATGACTAGATCATCGACATAGACAACAACAATCACCATCTCCCCCCCTTTCTTTTTGAGGTAGAGATTGGGATCGTATGGATTTCTAACAAATCCATGTTGTATGATATGCTCATCAATCTTGATGTACCATGCCCGGGGTGCTTATTTTAGACCATACAGAGATTTCCTGAGTCTGCATACCTTTACTTCTTGACTAGGTACAACATATCCCTCAGGTTGAGTCATGTAGACTTATTCTTGTAAATCTCCATTTAGGAAGGCACTTTTTACATCCATTTGGTGAACTTTCCATCCAAACTGAGTAGCTAGAGAAAATATCATCCTGATCGTTTTAATCTTAGTTGTGGGAGCAAATGTCTCCTCATAGTCAATGCCTTCTTTTTGTGCGTACCCCTTTGCTACAAGTCTTGCTTTGTACTTGTCCACTGTCCCATCTACTTTGTACTTCATTTTGAATATCCATATGCATCCAATGGGTTTCTTCCCTGGTGGAAGATTGACAAGCTGCCAAGTGTTATTCTTCATCACTGATTGATATTCAGAATCCATGGCATCTTTCCAAGATTTTGACTATAGGGCTTCTTGGACTGTAGAGGGCTCATCTTATTCAATAACTCTACTCATCAAAGAAAATTTAACTTCTTCTCTTGATTTATTGTGAGTCCGTGGGCTAGGGGTGGATGTATCCGGTGGAGCATCCAATCTTGCATCTTGTAATGTAATTGTATACCATTTAGGCATACACTGAACTGTTCCCATGGGTCGTGGTTCTATCTGATTAACACCATCATCCCCATCATTACTTTCATCTTTTGAGGGAACATCAGCTTCAATTTTTACAACAGGTGAAGAATCTAAATTTGTGAGTCTGGAGGAGGAGTTTCTACTTCCTTCTTCTCGAAAAACTCTACATCTATGCTTTGGTGTAGACTTTTCTGGTCTTAGGATCCATCAATCTATACCCAATAGTCTCTTCACTATACCCAATGAAGATGAGTTTCTGTGACTTCATATCCAATTTCTTTCTATTCTATTTGGGTATGTGCATGCTTGCTTTGCACCTAAATACTCTGAGGTGTGCAATGGAAGGTTTCCTTTTTGACCATGCTTCTTGTGGTGTTATTCCATCAAGAGCAGTTGTGGGTGCTCCGTTCAACAAATACATTCTTTGTCTTTCTTTGCTTCTACCGAAAATGTATTTGTAAGTCCAGAATCATTGATCATGCATCGCAACATTTCCATGATAGTATGATTTCTTCTCTTAAAAACACCATTTTTCTACGGTGTGTGTGGAGGAGGCATTTGTCGATGAATCCCATGAGTTTGTAGGTAGTTTCTAAACTCATCATTGGTGAATTCCTCCCTCGATCTGAGTGGAGAGTTCTGATGTGATGACCAGTTTCTTTCTCAACTGTAACTTTGAAGTTTTTGAAGGTTTCAAATGCTTCACTTTTCTTGCAAAGATAGAAAATCCACATTTTCCACGAATAGTCGTCAACACAAAGCATGGAGTACTTTGGAACCTAGAATGACTTGGCTGCATTGGACCGCAAAGATCGGTATGAACTAGGTAAAGTTTACCATGAGATCAAAATGTACTCCTCTGGAATGAAACTCTGTGTTGTTTACCTACTAGGTAGTGAGGACACTTTTCTGTATCCTTCTGAAGAGATGGTATCCCATGTACCATATTACACCATTGAAGTGTTTTGAGATATTTGAAACTTACATGACCAAATCTCCAATGCCACAACTGTGTTGAGTTGGAGTTTTTAGCCACAAGTTCTTGATCATCTTTGTGAACAAAATCGAGTTGGAACATGAATCCCACATTGGAGGCTTTTGCAATTAGTTTGGAGCCTCGTGATTTATCTCGAATCAAGCACGTTTTCTTGCTGGATTGACTATCAAAGTCAATTTTCAGGTTGTGAACTAGGAGTTGACTAACTGAAAGAATATTCTTTGTCAACCTAGGGACATATAGGACATCTGATAGTCTACATTTACATGAACCAAGGGGTAGAGAAATGTTTCCAATCCCCTGAACTGTATATGAAGGATCATCTCCCAATGAAACATGATTTTTCAATGGTGTGTACCTCATTGAAATAAACCAGTATCTGTGGATGTTCATGTGTCAAGTGGCTCCCGAATCAACATACTAGACATCACTAGATGACGTGGATGGTTCACTTGAGCGAGAAGTGAACAAGAAGTCTTCATTGTCTGACTGGTCTTGTTGCTAAGCAATATTACCTTGTTGGTGGGGTCTTCTTTTCCCCTTTTTCTTCCCGTAATTTTTCTTAGAATGTTCCTTGTAAGATTTTTGTTGTTGTGGTCTAGAGTTGTTGGATGAACCTTTCTTGTAAGTGTTATAACAACAATCTTTTAAGTCATGTCCTCTTTTGCAGATAGGACATTGCTTCTTCTGTTGATTGTCCCCGTGAAACTGATTTTGATGTTGGGACTTGTTATCCAAAATTCACCCGTCAAGGTAATTTTGATAACATGCATCAAATTATTCAATCCCGAGCAAGTAGATTGATTCAAGGCCCAAAATCATGTTTTTGGGCCCCTCGGCTTCTTTCTAACTCTCCCATCCAAGAAGAAAACCCAACGAGTTAGAAAAGGTGAAAAATTGCAAAAAAAAAAAAAAGCTTGGGGCCAAAAAAATGAAGAAAATCGGCTAAGTCCTAGTCCAGGCGGTCTGTGGGACAGTTGGGACATCGGGGTGTGAATCAGCCGAAAAGCCACCAGGTGGTCCACGCAGCAGTCGGGACAATTGGGACGTCGGGGACGAAAAGCCGAATCGATCGAAAGAGGAAAAAATGTCTAAGTCTTTTGTTTCGCGCGGTTTGGGACATCCGGGCCAAAGGTACGCGAGGGACGCGGATCAGCCGGTTTGGCGCAAGTCAGTCCATTTCGGGTGGTTCGGAGATATTTGTCCTAGGTGGTCTGGGATAGTTGGGACAAAAGTACATGGAGGACGCGAACCAGCCGATTCGGCTGAAACAGGGACTTTCGTCCGGGACAGTTGGGCCAAAAGTACGCGTGGGACGCAGAAAGCCAAAAGAGCCGCCAACGAATGGAATCTCGCCACATGTCTTCACCTCAAATAGGAACAAGGAAGCCCGAATCGGCCGAAGCAGGAGATTTTCGTTTGGGACATCCGGGACAAAGGTACGCGCGGACGTGAAAAGCCGAAACGGCCGACAGCAAAGAAGAAAAGTCAACGTTTGACCCGTGAAACTTCAAATGGCCATAACTTTTGACTCGAGCTCCGATTTTGATGGCCATAATTAAGAGAAACATATTCGGCTCCAGTCAGTTAATGCTCATTCCCGTCAAATGACAGAAAACGCCTGCCAGACCCAAAATAGCTTCCCGCACTCAGAAGGCCATAACTCTTGCATTTCTCAACGAAATCACACAAAATTGGTACCGTTGGAATTTTGGCTCTGAGCCCGATGCATAGAAATCAAGAAATTACAGATTTGATGAGAAATTGGTCAAGTTTTTTTAGAAAATGTGGCTGGGTTCATAACAGTGTTTTATTTGGTGGTTGGGAGTGCAATTAAGAGGCATGGTCATCATTCTTTCTCTATTGCAGCACATGGGACAGTATGGGGAGCATTTTGCAAGTAATATATAATCATTTTACTCCATTTAATGCCTCTTACAAGTGGTTGAAGGACAGATTTCAGGATTTTCATTTTCCCTTCTCTTTCCCTTCTCATTTTTCTATAAATTGGAGTGTTGGGCTCATTGTAAAGGGGAGAGTTTTCAGATAGCAAAGCTCTGTCAAAATTGCTTTGTGAAGCCAATGTGTTGTAGGCCCTTGTAGTGGACTCCTTGCATGGTGATCCAGGCCCTTATCTTGTAATAGATTGAACTGTGCATATCATGAAGCAATAAAATATCAGTTTGTGGATGTATCTTCCCCTGCTGTGTTTTCTTGCATTCTTCTTGCCCCTTTAATCTTTCTACAAGAATATTGTGTCTATTATTATGTTCTTGTAGGGATCCATTATCATTGTGTATGCTTGGAATATCGTTGTGAATGCATTTTGCTAGATTATGGAGAACTATCATCACCTCTTCTAGTGTGCACTTTGCTTCTGTATTTCACGCATTTGGAGACTACTCTCACACCCTCCTTTTCTGGTGTATCACCGCTTTAGCGTAGGCTTTCATTTTATGCATTCTCTCTCCCTGATCCCTTGGATATTAAGATTATAATAGTTAGTTTCTCTCGTATTAGAGTAGACTGTGGTAGGTAGTTTAGGAGCAAGGACCAACTTTCTCGGAGGTCTATCTTAAGTAGCAAGTCCCACAACTTGGAGATAAGTACCCATGTTATCCAATCACACCGTGAGTTTAAGTATATGCACTTGTATAAACATAGGGGTGCAGTGATTCGGTGATAACAGGACTTCTTATAGGAATTAGGTTTTCCTTTACCTTTTCCTTTCCATTTTTGATGTGAAGACATTTCCTGCTCCTCTTCATCATCCTTATTGTTCATTGCTTCCTCTTGTTGCAGTAGGTTTACCAGTTTGTCAAAACCAACTGTCGTATCTGTCACATTTAGTGTTGTGAAAAAAATGCGGTAAGAAGAGGGGAGTGCTCTCAGAACAATGGGAATGAGAGCATCATCTGTGACTGGTTCCCCTAGGGCTAAAAGTGAAGCCCTCAATTCTGCAACTCTTCTTAAAAAAGCTTCAATTTTCTCATTCTATTTAAACTTCAGTGTATGTAACTAACTCTGCAAATTTAGTATGACATTCTTGTTCTTGGCCTCGTATACTGTGCTCAATTTATCCCACACTTCTTTTGCTGTTTTGGCATCTCGAATGTGGGGTTGCACATCATCAGACACTCCAAACAAGATGATGAGTTTGGCCTCCGATCTACTTTATCAATCTGTCATTGTTGTGTTGTATCAGTGGTTGATCTAGTCAGAGTACCATTCACAACAGACCAGATCTCTTCAAACTCAAGTTGTGTCTTTATTTTTGTCTTCCATGCAGCATAGTTTCTTCCTCTGAGCAATTGTGAATCTGGAAGAAAAAATTTGGGGGCATTGGTGCCCATTTTACAAATATCATTGTGGGGTTTGGCTCTTATCACTCCAAGTATTAGGTCTCCCAATCTATATCTTGTCATCGATATATCTTGAACCTTTCTATATACGCACCCTTCGAATATACCCTTCGGTACGTGGAAGAAGCTCACCCTTTCTATATACCCGGTGGTACGTGAAAGAGGCGTTAACGTACGTGAAAGAATTCAATATGTGGTACAAAGACAGTACTGATGGGGTTTGTGTGATTATTGACACCAGCTCAAAGAAATATCCTCATATGCACGTGTAACATTGGTATATACTCAGATAATTTCTTAGTCCAGATTTATGTTTTCCAATCGTTCACAGACGGATGGGATGGTTCATAGTGTGTGCACTGTGACCTTATTACTCCTCGTCGATTTATAGGGACGATGCCTAGATGACATTGTTCTAGCTATATTAGGCATTAAGTGTAGTAGTATTCATGATGGCTTTACCTGTAAGCGCTTCCCAGAGGCACCGTATATACCAAACGTTGCGAATGAGATCTAGGATCTCGTGAGTGTTACAAAACCAACTTTTTATTGTTTTTGATTACAATTCTACTAGTTTCTGAGCAGTTACAAAGTTTGTCAGTTGACTATGGCAACCTGCAAATTAGTACAATATCAAGTAGTATACAAATTACATTAAAAAATCTATAAAATTTGAATGACAAGCAATTTTTTTTTGGTTTTGTGGGCCTTGGTGGCCTCTGGAGCCCAAAATAACCCAAAATGCAAATAATGGTAGAAAACCAACTAAAAATGAAATTGTAAGATGGGTCTCCTTTTGCAAAAAATGTTTAAAATGAAAAACCAGGCCGAATGGGAGAAAAAAAAATAACCTTGAAATAGGGATTTCTCCGCTAAATTTAGTTAGTTATAACTAAATTCAAAATTTATGGTAAATTTGGCGGTTCCACCAAAAATTCCACTAAATTCGAAAAGAGAAGTTGGGGGTGGGATTTGAACCATGCACCTCACACTTCTAAGACTTTCCCTCTATCCAACTTGGCCACCTAAGGGCGCTTGTTATGGAAATGAGCAAACTTGTATTTAATCAAAGATAAAATCGACTAACCTTTTGAAAATGTGACATGGCATGGGCTCCACGTGTCTGTAGCTGATATGAGGTAGTTTTAGGGTTCTTTTCGTGCAAGAAAAATGGATCTGAGATGTTTTTAATCTCCACGCCTTTGTATTGTTTTATATTCTCCTATGGCCGCCATTTTTTTGCATTGATCTTTGCTTGGTCACTTTTTTTTTGCTTTGGCCGCTTTTTAATGTGTTTTCCGTTGTTGTTTGTGTGCAGTTCATAGGATACGCCGGTGGGCTCCTGGTGTGGATGGAAAATGACTGTGTGAAGGTTGCATGTCCGGTGTGAAGGTGCAGGTATCTCCCTACCTTTGCTATTTTGAATGCTTTTTATTTGTTTTTGCTTTCTTTTGCTATTTCTTCACTGTATTTTCTTTTTTTGTGCAGGCCACTTGTGCGTGGATGGAGGTGCAGGTTGTTGTGGAGGGAGATGCTTTTGTAATGATTTGCACACCACCTCCTTTGGATTTGCATACCCACCTAGGCTCTGTTGGTTTAGGAGGAGAGACCACAGTCCACGCAGGAGGAGGAGGTAGGTGCAGGTTTCTTTGGATGTAGGTGCAGGGTGCGTGAAAAAGAGCAAGAACAGGCTCTCAAATGCTCTCAAATGGCCCAGAATTTGGTGCACAGGTCTCAATATACCTTGGTCTTCTAAGTAATGTTCTTCACAGACCACCAAATGCAACTCTAAATTTTGATAGTAAACAGACAATATTATCTGTAGCTAGACAATTTAGAGGCAAAACCCTTGATGGGGAAAAATATATTTTTAATTTTTTTTAATCTAATTGCTATAGACTAGAAAATGCTTAAGAAGCTAATTTTCCTGGTGCAGAGAGCACCAAGGTAAAAAAATTGCTTTCCATTTACCTAGAGAATACACAGGAGGTTGTGAGTTTGCAGGGGGTTCTGGGAAGCTGCAGGAGACAACACTGGCTCTCCATTGAAGCAGATTTCTTCTCCATGAATTCTCCTTCTTCTACAACCTTCTCCAACCTTTCCAGGAGCTTAAATTTTCTCTAGTACCAAATGTTGATTCAGCAACAGGGGCGGAAGCCTGATTAAATTTTATTAATCTTGATCAACCAAACTTATAGAGAATGGGCTGCAATATTTATAGATATTGCACAGCCAAATACAAACAGGAGATTAAGTTGCACAGGTGCAACCAAATTCCAAAATACACAAGCTTCCAATAACATCCGGGAAGCAACAATTAAATAACAACAAATATATTGTTCAAAACAATATAACAACTCCCGAAATAATCAAATACAAACAAAAGGATGGTTATAATTAAATATAACCATAAAACAATAATTAATAAATTTATTAATTATGGAATGCATAATTAAATAGGATAATAATTATTTTATCCTAACAAACTCCATTTAATTTCATGCGTCAAATGTCACCTTTTTGTCAGTGTCAACGCCTTTGCAAGCATGCGTCAACCACCACCTTCCTATCGCACATCAACACCTTTGAGTCTTGTGTCAACCACCACCTTCATGTCGGGCGTCAATCGACTTCCTGTCATGTGTCAACACCTTTATTATCACATGTCAGTCATGCATCAATGCCCTTTGCTAATGTGTCTTAGCCATCCCTTCCTGTCACATGTCAACCATTCTTCTTGTCGTGCCACAAACCTCCTCCTAGGTGGATGAGTCTTTCCATTCTTGTTGGGTGTCAGCAAGCAATGCCATCTATAGACTGGGAATTAATGGTATCATACAAGGTAGTTCAACAATCGGTTTAATGAGGTATGGCACCCCTATTCATTGTGCAAGAAAAGTACCATTGGAAAGCAAACTGGTATGGCTACCCATACCTTTGTACATTCAATTAATGAGGTCTATCGATAGGTGAGACAAATTTTCTATATAATGTAGTTGACCCCTCATTTTTAAGGGGAGACATTCTGGGAACTGGGAAAACTCTTACAAATTTTCCCTCAACTCCATTTGAGATGTGAACCTTCTCTTGGGCACAGGAATGTAATTATGCCTTTGTGCATGAAATGTAATGGTACATGCATAATTTGAAATAATAAAAATTGTGTTTTTGGTGTTCGTTTAACCCTAGCTCATTTTATTATATTTTCTTGCCTCCCATTATTATTTCTTTATTTTGTGTATGTTATTTCACTTCTAGGTTTATGATGTTGTGCTCCATGGGGTTTTGATGATGGATTAAGATTTGGAGTGCATATCGCATTTTTCTAACCTCCCTTAGCCCCTTTTTCCTAGTTTCATCCTCCCTCAACATAGTACCTCACCCCTTTCTACGGTGTTATCAACCCCCAAGATACGATTTCCCCCTTTTCATGCACTTTCTCTCTCCCTATTTCCTAGGAATTGTTAGGATAGGCTTAGTTAGATTCATTTTTCCTTCTATGAATAGTGCTAGTAGTAATAATAGGTAGAGGATCCATCTTTCTTCAGAGGGTTATCTCAAGTTCGCAAGTCCCACATCTTGAGGGATAACCCCATGTTAGCAGAATTACACCAATTGCCCCAAACACAGAGAAAATCAGGGGGTGTTGTAATTTTGACATAATAGTTTTAGTACGCATGGTGTTACCAGTAGGTGAAAGATTTACATTTCAAAAGTGTTCCACTATAGATATTGGTTAGAATATATTTTGTAGGTATGCATTTCAACATCTTTTAATCATTCATTTCTTGTGATTTGCCTATATTTTTGAGATAAAACACACATTTTGAGATAAAACATTTCTCAAACATTTCTTGTGTAGGCCATTTCTCAAACATTTTGAGATAAAACATCTTGAAACATTTTTAGAGACATTTTATCAAACATTTCACAACATGCAAATTGAGGCATTCGAGTCAAATAGTTCCCTAGAGACCGTATTTCGCAGAGACATTTTGTCAAACAGTTTATGAGAATGGAGCTACATGGAAGACGCTTTGGATAAGTGAAAACGTAAGTGAATATGGATCTACACTTACTGTAAATGCTTTGGATATGGGCAGGATCCCTTACATGCATCTCCGAATCTCTTGCTTGCGTCTATGCCTCTTTGGGATCCATTTTTTGTGGCGTTTTCCTCTACAAATTGTTCCTCTAGCCTTTGGCTTTGACCCCCATAATTAGAAAATGAACCTTAACAACAAGGCGAATGAACACAAGCTCGGAGATAGTGATAGTTTCAAAGGTTCACTTGTATCAATGAGGGAATGGAATGATTCAGAGGTATGGCAGCTGGTTCAAGGGCACGGGGGAACATACTACCATAATTCAAATTTTCCACATCAACTCAAACAAGGCACATCAAGCAGAGGAAGGTGGGGGGACCATCATGTCACTTCATGTTTTTTTTTCTGGTAGTGGGCTCCTTTCTGGAGAGGAGGATGGTATGGTTGCATGGAAACATGGGATTTTGCACCCACATGGATGGGTGAAAATTGAGTGAAGTGTAGCCTTTGCTTGCACAACTATAGGGTACTTTCCCCATTGTACTTAACATTTGTTGGTTATTGAACCATATTATATTTTTATTGGCACATGTCTTATTTATTTTATTTCATTTTTTAACACATTTCTTTCTTTCCTTTTCCCCGCCTATTCTCTCTTCTATTTTTTTCACTCTTCGTATCTTTTTCATGGTTCTACGTTTTCCTCCAAATATATACATGCATTATTTTGGGTCTCACGTAATTGTATTTATAAATTAATTTAGACATTTTTCAAGCGAGTTCTTATATCCTATATTTGAGTCCTTTTGATCATTTTTCATTCTTTATTGTCTTTATCTTGTTATTATGTGCCGATATACACACCAATAGGCTTATAATTTGCATTCAATACATATATAAATACATAAATTAAGAAACAACCCGACAATGTTGATAAATTAAGAAGTAAATAATATAGAAGAATCCTTATGCCAAAAGTAATTACAAGTATTTAGAGTATCATTCAAACACTTTTAGAAATCTAAAGATCATCTTATAAATCTATTATTTTGTAATATCGATTAGATTATTGAAAGTGATATGAATTTTGTGTTTGTGCCACTATGTACACTTGAGAATGATAATTCATTTGCATCATACTTGATGTGATCAATTCAAAAAATATTTCCAACAAGGGGCATGATAATAATGACAATATAACATAGGTGAATAAAAGCATGGACCTCATTATTTAAAATATGTTCCTAAAAATATTCAAGCTACTTTGTTAGGGCTCAAAGGAAGGTAACAAGTTTCTGAAAAATTCACAAAGAATTTAAGCAAATAGAGTAACATTTTTAGATCCCCAATATTAACAAATAAAATTGTGAAATTATATTTTCTGCGGTTGAGAGTTGCCTAAACTAAACTATTAAGGTATTGAAAGAGGATTAAAATTGTTTTAAAAAGATAATTATTCAAATTAATATGTTGGATCTTTGTCATCTTGATGTTCATTTATGATGTCTATCTATAAAATTGTGATAAATACTTCATTTCCATTATTTCAATTTCAACCAAAAAAATAAATAATATAATAATATAATATAATTTTGGATTGCAAGGGTTATCCATAAATATATATCATCAATTTTAATAAAACACACACCCACTTAACAATATAAGTTTTCTTTCAAAATTATTTAGTTATTGCAAAATTAAGAATTAACTTAGACGAACTACATGGTGGAGTTGGTAAATATAAGAATCAAATCTATTAGCATTGCCCTTTAAATAAGTAAAAGAGAGATTTCAGAAACTAATGTATGCTGCTAGGATTTCACGTGAGGAGGACGAACTGTGGAACAGGAAAAACTACACAAAACATAATTGTTTTTAAGGAATGCATTACAATCTAAGTTTCCACTAACATGTTATTTCCAATAAGGTTTACACACTACACATCTCTCCTAAAATAAATGAGGTGGGTGTATTTGAAAGAATCATAATCCAAGAATAGTATTGACCCTAAACTATATTTATTATATAGAAAATAAATATAGTTAAAACCAAAGAAGGGTTGAAGCCAAAAACAAGAGGGTATCTTAGATCAATATTCAATTGCATCTGTCAAAAGTTTTGGAAGTGATCTATATTATTAGAATGCATTGTATTCTTAGGACGAAGACTAACTGAGATGAAGTAATTATATGTTAGAGAAAACATTTTAACGTAATCAACATAAATTTGGAAATGATAATGTATACAATATTGTATAAATCAAGTGTGCTATATCATCTTATACCTGTAGCTTTTGATATTTTTGGAATAGGAATGTTTTTAGGAAAATATATGCTAACGCTTTTTATTTGAAATTTTTCCTTTTTGTGTCAGGGGTTTGAGATTTTCCACGAACATGTCCACATTCTGATGTGTCAAATATAGAATGGGAGCATATTTTTTTAGTTTGCCTAATTTGTAGATGCAAAATGATATACCAATGATACAAATGAGTGAAATTCACCCATCCTAACCTATATTTGATAATTGAACCATCGATAAAATACAATAATCATATCCAAATTTTCTGCTATGTAATGGCTACGTAGTTGTGTAGTGCACTAGGTGTAGTAGGAAAGATCCACCATTGAATTGAGATTTCCTAGCTCTTGCCTCTGTCATGGGGTTGAAGTCTCTATCGTATTTGTTATTCATTTGTCTCGAATCCTCTAAATTTAGCTTATGAAATCTAATGATCTTATGATTTAATGTCTTTTGCATTTTCTCTAGTTTTACTTTGACACAATTGCTCCTATCATTCCATCAAATCTTATTCAACATTTGCAACCCTTGGAACATCCTATTCACCTTTGGCATATAGGCTTGCAATATGTAAAAAGGATGATGCATCAATTGCCTCTATTAAGGGCAACGGTAAATAATGTCTCAAAGTTTATCAAAATATTCCATGGATATAATTTCTTGTGTTTCAAGTTGTTAGAATCTCCTTTGTGGAAGATCTTCCTTCTCAAAAATGTCATTACAAGATCCCAACTTCAAACTTTGCTACTTTCCTTGAGAGGTCTACATCCTCATTGTGTTCATCATTATTATGCGTAATCTGGCTTCTGACCTATTTGTGCATTTTTCTTACTCTTGTATGGTAGAGTATTGTGGGTGATAAATTTTAAGCTATAGAAAAAAGTGAAAAGGAACAAATAGTAAAACAAAGATATTAAATACCTAAATAGAAAGGTTTTGTGACATCATTGAGCAGGTCGATGGGAAAGCTATAGATGTAGTTCTCACCTCTAAATCTAAATTTCCCTAATTATTGCCCAGCCAACATATTGACCTTGCAGGGAAAAACTAGAGAAGGTCAAATTTGAAGGTATTTCTAAGGAATTTTCCCAAGTATGCTTGCTAACAAACATGAAAACATTTGCAAATGCCCAACCTCATTTAAACTCCAACTATAGTTATGCTGGAATTGAATATTTTCTTAGGTTTGTTACTTTATAGGGAAGGGGTTACACCCTTGTATTTGAAATGGCTATGTATATCTCCTTATGATCATGTGATTGGATTTCTACCCATTACAAAAGTAATGTCGTAAACTTCAAACCAATAGTTGGGGAAAACCTAGAGGTTTTGCATAGAATGAGGATTTCCTATCATCCTTTGGTGCATATCCAACAATCGTGGTATTAAAAGATGTTGTAATTGGTTACGGCATTCAGTCAAACACTTGGCGAGACATCATTCCTGAGCTCTCATGATGGCCAGGGTTTGATGCCTTTTTTCAAACACCTCATGTGTGTCATGTTCACCTAAAACGTGTGTACACACACACACATGCCAAGTTTGAATGTTTAGTGGATTTTCACTTGTATGACTATGCCTCTTGGAATATCATAACTGAAGCTTTGAATAGACATGGATGTGCTCATAAGGTATAGACATTGTTGCAAATCATTTTCTGATTTTTCCTATAGTACTTTTCTCTAGCAAGATGAAAAGATTCATAAATCTGGTGATTAATATTCCTATACATGAAGCAAAACTAAATCTACGCAGGCATAATAAAATTACACAATTGGAGGAGAAACTAAAGAAGATGCCTCATGAAATGGTAGATTTACCATTGTTTGGCTACCATAGATCTTGGAGGGATCAAAAGGCAACACATAACATGCTAATAAAGTGGACCGGAATTCCAATATGTACAAAAAAATGGATATACATGGAAACAGGGTGACCAAATAGTAAAATGAGAGAACATGTATCTGCTGGGCACCAAATTGAAGACATCAACAAGTAACAATGTCCATAAAGGATCCAAATTACGGGACACCACCGTAGTTCTTCAAAATTAGAGTAGAATTTATTTGAAGGTTTACTTCCCACTCTGCCAAAGGCAAAAACTATGAAATTGAAGTGCTGGAAGCGTGGTTGTAGAGCACCCGACAGGGTTGATACAAGTCCTAGGTTCAAGTCCTAGCTATAACATGTCTTACAACAAGTTTCAAGTGCATAGCATTGTTTGGATCTAGGATATTTTTAAAAAATGGACGAATGAGCAAAGAACATGAAGTAAAATCAATTATGACACGTAAATAAGAAGACAAAACAAATAATGGGATAGAAAAAATGATTTTAGTGAACTTTGAGATAGATAATCAATGTTTGCACCTAAAATATTTGCATAGAAATGGAAGAATGGGTAAAGAAGTTGAAGCAAAATCCAATTTTGACACATACGCAAAAAGACAACAAATAACGGGGTGGAAACAATGGCTCTGGTGAGCCCTCATAGAAATTTTATCATCATAACGATTGTAGTCATTTTTACACCCACCAAAGAACAAGGGAATCCCATGCGCACGGCCATCACCCAATGGGACTCTCGGGGCACTCACCCGAGGCACTCGAGGGTACCGAGTCTCTCTTTATGTGAATTAAGAGGGAAAACATCATCTATGATCCAAACTTTAAAGAAACTCAGTAGAAATGAGACATGCAAGCATCATAGACTTCAGAATGACTTCTAGATCAATGCAGTCATTCCATATAGAAAAGTACTTAACAGATCAAGAACTGAACCAAAATAGAAAGGGAAATGTGCAAGGATTCAGACTCATTCCATAAACATGGATAAAATAGAACCATGAAGATATGTAAATGTACCAGAATCATTATTGATCATATTCATATAAACTGGTAACCTCATTACATTCATTAGATTCATTATAGAGCATCGCAGAAAGGAAGACCGAAGTCATGCATCATAACTGGATCCATATCATTTAGCTCTCAAAAGAAATTTTATAACCCCAATCCCTTGATACATCCTTCTCCTATGTTTTATCTACCCAACCCAAACAGAGTTCCTTGTAGCATTTATGCAGAGCTCCGCTCTCTATTAATCTCCCTATTATATTCGATCATCTGATCATCTCCTCATCTCATCATCTCTTTTTCTTCCACGAGCGCTTGTATATATAGGCATCTTGAAGTGCCAACTCATCATTTAGTGTCCTCAGATTTCGTCGCCAAGTTTCTGAATGTGGTCCTCCATGGGAGCATGCTCCTTTAGGCCTGAGCTCTCCACTTTTTCACATGATGTTCTTCTAGAAGCTTCTATCGTAGGGCATATTCCTTCCTGGGCTAACCTGTCTCCAGGATGGTACCTTATCCACTCCGCATGCACAGTCTAGTCACATTTTTCCTTGTGTGCTGCCCGATATGCCAAATATGGCTAAGTCCCGAGACCTTGTCATGCGGGTGCGCAACACGTCCCTTCTAAAACCCTCCTAGAACCATGCCTTGCATGCCTTCTTCTTGCGCACCTATCCTTCAACCTAGGCCTTGCGCGCCCATGTGCCTTGGTGCACTTAGTCAATATTTTAGGGGCCTAACATCACCCTATACTACACTTATTCTCCGCCCATGAGAACACTTCTCTAATGAATAAAGAATCATAAAAGACTTAGCGTCTTGGGAAAAGAATAAGGGGATTCCTAATTGACGCACTTAAACTTAGTTGTTTGACCCACTTAAAATCATCCGTTGTCAATAAAATTTAGTAGCTTAGAAACTAGACTTAAAATGCTACGATTCATATTTCTACAACATCTTCCAATTTTGAGTGTAACTATTTCGAAAAACTTGTACAAATTGAAGTTTTTATTTTAGAAAAATGCGTCCACTTAAGACCCCCTTATGGCCCCCCAGCTTGGTGCACTTACCCATAAGTGGGATAGCAGAAAAGGGCACTTTCAATGGCTTAATCAATACAAACAATACTCAAAATAAAGATAAAGAGTAGGAAAGTGAGCTGGCATGAACAAAGGATACAATGCACATAGCATGGGAGATCGAGAAGAAGAAGAAGCCAAAATAGAACAGCTCAACATTATGCTTTCTGAAGCACCTCCTTGATCCTAAATCCTCTCCTTCTTTCGCGCATACAACAACAAAATAACGGCATCACAGTTTTCATTTGTCTCGGAGAAAAAACAACATGCTTCCTCCGAGATACAAACCCACGTCAATCGGTTTGTATAAAGTAAAATGAGGAGGAATTCGGGCTCTATATTATCCTCCTCATGTAAGGCTGAATTAACCCATGATGGTATTGATCTTAGAACTGCTATTGGTGAGAATCCTATTTAGTACAGTTTTCCCCTGTAGCTTTCTCTTTATTGAATTATTAGAGGACATAACTCTACTCTTGCTGCAACTATCAGATCACTACTAAACTCCAAATGTTAACCTAGGTTGCTCGGGGTTGATTCTTCTGGACCTCAAATAAAGCGTTTGTATTAATATGCAAGGAAATGACAGTTTTCAGGCCCTTTCACTGCAAGTGCCTTGTGACAAAGGAGGCTCGATGTTTGAATCGAGGGGGCATTATAGTTGCCTTCCCACTCTGTCAAATTACTAGAAAAAGGTTGTTGGTAGCCTCGACGTGCCCACTCTGTAAAAGCAATGCCCAAACCGAGCAAGCTGTAGTGGAATGTCATGGGAAGCCTTGTTGTAGTCATGTAAAGTATTTGAATAAATGCCAAGTAGGGGCCATTGAAATTGTTTCACCAAATGCAAAGGCATAATAGGAATTGTTTTTTTTATAAATTTTGTTGAGATATTTGTACAATATTATGAAAGATTCAAAATTTTAACTGATTAACATTTCTACTGTTTTACTTTGTGGCTCAATAATATTTATTGCTTCCCATGTTTTTTTTCTCAATGTTTGTGTATGCATTTTCCATTTTGGATTTGATGTGGCATTTTTATCATCATTGTTCATTGTTTCATTGAAAGATATTTTTTTTTGCTCTAAACCTTTCTTTCAAATCCTTTAGAGTTATTCAAAATATATGAAGACTTGGAAAATATGGATGGTTTACACTTGATATATAAAATTGTCAAAGGAATCGGTGAGTACAGTCCCTTGTTTTTATTTGATAGACTTATTGTGAGAAGTCCATTAACATATCGTAAGTTGTGAATATGTTAAGAAGTATAAGTCCATTAACTCAGAAGCATTGTGCATTTCTAAGGGAAAAAGTTTTATTCAAGGAGGTAACACACATGTGCAAATTTTTTTTGAGTTGTTCAATATTAAATATATCGGGAAAAGCTAATTGGAAGAACATGTCCATTTTTCCACATATGGCTAACAACATGCTTTAGTTTGCTCATCACACTTGGTAGGCGGTTCCTATCAGAGATCCGTCATTATTATCGAAAATATATCAAACATATAGGGTTGGCTACATAAAGGTGACTTTTTACTAATTCCAATTCTTGATAGACATTTTGAACGCATGCTCCCATCATGTCTCAAAATTGGAGCTTTGGATCGAGGGATGGACATTAGTGAAACCATAATAGAAAGATGTTTTTTCTTAAATGTAGCTGTAGGTGCCATGGTAGACATGTATGGAAGAAGAAGAATCATACACAAGATGAGTATGATTCTTGACAAAATATCGTGCAATGAAAAGTGATTTTGTGGACTCTGATGAATGGCAGCCTTAAAATATCGTGCAATGAAAAGTGATTTTGTGGACTCTATCTACAACTTAATATCTTAACTAACTATTCTAAATCACCGCCACCAAAATCCTTCATAATCATCAAAGTCTCCATCGAAGACATCCCCAACCAGGGCGCTAATCGTAACCAAACCGAGGGTCCTCGCCAACCATCCAACCCCGTTCCGTTCCTCCTCGGCGGCTCCACCTGTTGAGGAGCTAGCGCAGGAGGGTAACCGTGGTAATGCTGCGGCGGCGGCGGATAATGCCCTCCCACCGCAGGGTAAGGAGGTGGCGGGGGCGGAGGGTACTGTCCAAGAGGCTGAGAGTATAGCGACGGTGGAAACTGTCCTCCGAACGCAGGGTAAGAACATCCCGGAGGGTACTGTCCGGGGTATGGCAAATAGTGTCCTGGTGGATACTGTCCTGGAGGTGGCAGTGGCAGTGGCGGTGGCGCCGTGTACTGTCCGGGGTATGGCAAATAGTGTCCTGGTGGATACTGTCCTGGAGGTGGCGTTGGTGGTGGCGGTGGCGGTGGCGCCGTCGCCGCATACGGAGGGTAAGCAGATGGCGGTGGCGCCGTCGCCATGTTGATGGATGAATTAAGCGTCCCTCTGGCCTCCTTTCGCCCACACAGCAAGTCTCGACTTCCAAACTCTATTCAGTTCAGTTCTATTTCTTTTGACGTGGTGTTGAGTTCAGTATGGCCCAGTATTTATAGCTAATTGAGTAAAGGGTCAGAGAGTCCGCAGTCCGTTTGTTTGGGAATGGAAGTTCGACGACAACCATTCCAAGACATTCCACCACGACAACCATTCCAGGCAGGCGCGTTGGAAACGTCCACAAGAAAATTCGACGACAACCATTCCAAGGACTCCCAGGCAGGCGCGCGTTGAATATTCAAATTTCATGAACATGTCCGTTTGTTAGGGGTTTGAGATTTTCCACGAACATGCCCACATTCTGATGTGTTGAATATGGAATGGGAGCGTACATTTTCGTTTTCCTAATTTGCAGATGCAAAAGGATATACCAAAGATACAAATGAGTGGAATTCACCCATCCTAGCCTAGATTTGATAACTGAATCATTGATGAAAGACAATAATCGTATCCAACTTTTCTGCTATGTAATGGTTACGTAGTTGTCTTATGCACCAGGTGTAGTAAGCAAGATCCACCATTGAATTGATCTTTGCTAGCTCTTACCTCTATTATGGGGTTGAAGTATCCATTGTATTTGTAATTCATTTTTCTCCTAATCCTCTAAATTTAGTTTATGAAATCTACTGATCTTATGATTTAATGTCTTTTGCATTTTCTCTAGTTTTACTTTGACACAATTGCTCATGTCACTCCCTCATATCTTCTTCAACATTTGTATACCTTGACACATCATATTCACCTTTAGCATATAGGCTTGCAATATGTAAAAAGATGATGCATCAATTCCCTCTATTAAGGGTAACCAGTAAACAATGTCTCCAAATTTTATCAAAATCTTCCATGGATCTATTTTCTTGTATTTCAAGTTGTTATAATCTCCTTTGTGGAAGATCTTCCTTCTCAAAAATTTCATTACAAGATCCCCAACTTCAAACTTTGCTACTTTCCTTGAGACGTCTACATCCTCATTGTATTCAACATTATTATGTGTAATCTAGCTTCGACCTATTCGTGCATTTTCTACAAAGACAACTCTACAAGTTCTTGGTATCATCACTTACCATCCTATTGTAGGGTATTGTGGGTGATAAATCTTTAACTACGAGAGAAAAGTGAAAATGAACAAATAGTAAAACCAAGATGTTAAATACCCAAATAAAAAGGTTTTTCCACATCCTTGAAAGGTGTCGAAGGGAAATCTATAGTTTTAGTTCTCACCTCGATATCTAAATTTCCCTAATTATTGCCCACACAACATATTGACCTTGCAGGAGAAAACCAGAGAAGGTCAAATTTGAAGGTATTTCTAAGGAATAATCCCATGTATGTTTGCTAAAAACATGAAAATGTTTACAAATTCCCAACCTCATTGAAACTCCAACTATAGTTATGTCGGAATTGAATATTTTCTTAGGTTTGTTAATTTAGAGGGAAGGGGTTACACCCTTGTATATGGAATGGCTATGTATATCTCTTTATGCTCATGTGATTGGATTTTCTACCCATTACGTAAGTAATGTCCTAAAATTCAAACCAATAGTTGGGGAAAATCTATCGGTGTTGCATGTAAAGAGGATTTCCTATCATCCTTTGGTGCATATCCAACAATTGTGGTATTAAAAGATGTTGGAGTTGGCTGCAACATTCATTCAAACACTTGGTGAGCCATCATGCCCGAGATCTCACGATGGCGTGGTTTTATGCCTTTTTCAAACACCTCATGCGTGTCATGTTCACCTTAAACATGACACGCATATACATGTCAAGTTCGGATGTTTAGTGGATTTTCACTGCATGACTATGCCTCGTGGAATATCATAACTCGAATATTTTTACGAGACACGGATTTCCTCATGAGGTATAGACACTATTGCGAATCGTTTTCTGATTTTTCCTACTATACTTTTCTTTAGCAAGCTGAAAAGATTCATAAAGTTGGCGATTAATATGCCTATACATGAAGCAAAACTAAATCTACACAAGCATAATAAAATTTCATAGTTGGAGGAGAAACTAATGAAGATGCCTCATGAAATGATAGATTTACCGTTGTTTGGCTTCCATAGAGACTGGAGGGATCAAAAGGCAACGTATAACATGCTAAAAAGTGGACCAGAATTCCAATATGTACAATAGAAATTAATATAAATGGAAACAAGGTGAACAAATAGTAAAACGAGAAAACTGTATCCATCGGGCACCAAATCGAAGACATCAACAAGCAAAAATGTTGGAAAGGATCCAAATTAAAGGACACCACGTGTAGCTCTTCAAAATTAGAGTAGACTTAATTTGAAGGTTCATTTCCCACTCTACCAAAGCCAAAAACTATGAACTTGGAGTGTTGGAAGCTTGATGGTAGAGCACCTGGAAGTGCTTGATACAATTCCTAGATAGAACATGTCTTACAACAAGTTTCAAGTGCATATAAGTGTTTGGATCTAGGATCTTTACAAAGAAATGGATGAATGAGCAAGGAACACAAAGTAAAATCAATTGTGACACGTAAATAAGAAGACAAAAAAAATGATGAGATATAAAAAATGATTTTAGTTAATCCGAGACAGAAAATCATTGTTTGCACCTGAAATATTTGCAAAGAAATGGAAGAATTGGTAAAGAAGTTGAAGCAAAATCAAATTTTGACACTTAAGAAAAAATATAACAAATAGAAGGCTAGATAAAATGGCTTTAGCGATCATGTGATATAAATTTTATCATCATACCGATGATGGATTTCAATGTTTCATAGAGTGATCTCGAACAACATTCCGGTGAACTTGTGAGAGAAATTTTCCCTGAACATAGAGATGATGGATCGCTCTTAAAAGTTCTATCGATGGTTTTTTCGAAGCATTCTTTTTATTTGTTGTGATTCATGGAAGATTTAAAACACTACAATTGAAGGATGTTAATTTAGATGTCTGTCTACAAGTGGTCCTAAAACAAAAAATTTCCATCTCCACTCGTACTCCTTACCAAAGATCAAAAACATTTCTTTTGTTGGAAATAGATAATTTCTTCCATGTATGCATTTGCTATTTTTAGGAAAAGTAAAAAGCAAGCTGCTTTTCTATGCATAGTTTAGTTTTAAATAAGTGTCTCTATTTTTACGAAAAGAAAATAAATCAAAAACCTTTTTATTAATTTACAAAATCATGCACTATTTTTAGTTGATAGTTCTACTATTAAGATGTTCTATTCTTAGATGAAATACCTCAATATAAAGGAGAGATGAAGATCGACATGGAAGAAGACACACAAGTTCTCTAGGGATGAAGATCCACATGAAGAAGAGACATGCTGTATTGGGACATATCTACGAGATAACATGAGGCACACAAATACAACACATGGTTCATCTAAAGTATGCAATTTTAAAACAAGGATAATTTCTTTAGACTTCTTGAAGATAATGCTTTTACACTTTACAAGTTCTCTAGAGGAATATGATACCAACTAAGTTCATGCTTCCACAACACGGACCCACATTGTTAAAATATAAACATGAGGCACACACTAAGGACACACTTGGTTCATCTAAAGTATGCAATTTTACAAACAAGAATCTTCCCACAACGGTTTCTTTAGAATCATGTTTTAATAAGTGCTTTTACATTCTTTACTTTCCCCAGAGAAATCATGATAGGAGAATTAGTTCATGTCTCCTTTGAAGAATTTTCTCCTACCTTGTTAATGTTAATATAGTGTAAACCAATTATTGGATGGCAAGAGGTTACTTCATTTACTTGATTAACTTATTCATTGGTTAGGAGAGGTTAGTTTCTCAAGGCTCTTAACTTCATCAAACTGCTTTTTTCAGCGTTGTGCTTTTAAACATGTATGTTTTACCCTTTTAAGCGGTCATATTTTTATTTTATTTTATTTTTACAACATACATGACTGCCTAAAACTTGGATTCATCATTAAGATCTTATTAGTGGTTAAAAAGGATTACATTGGGGTCAAGAGTCTAACAAGAAATATTATAGGTTTTGACTGGGCTTCACTTCAAGAGAGATATAAGTATATCTTGTTTACTTTTTCAACGGGTAAGATAGATCGAAGAGTTTCTTAGTCAAGTTCCTTCTTTTTATTATAATCTTATTATCTTCCAAGAATTCAATCATTGATTTCACCTTAAGACCGTTCTAAGGATTACCACAATAAGAGATTGTTGATTAGTTTAAGTGGGATCACAAGGTATATTTGTTTCTCTTGTTTTCTTTTTGCTAGGTTCAAAACATAGTCCTCTACCAAACGACACATGACCAAAGGTAACCAAAGTGATGTAAGTTGATTCAAGTTTAGATAATTATAATTAGGTTGACAATTCAAGGATAAATCATATTCTGAAAAGTGAAAATTCAACAAAGGATACGCATGTCAAAACAAGTTCATTTAATCTTATTGACAATAGTATTTCTCAAATTGACTTTCAAACGATAACAACAACCTACATGAGAACAATACAAAATTATAATGCAATGCCTTCTAGATAGTCTCCACAATTTCCATACCAATCTTTGTAAAGCAAAAGAAAAACATTCCAACAACAGTTCCTAAGAAGGCTGGAATCCACTTTCTACACGTGTTTCTTTTTCTCTCTCTCTTTTTTTTTCTTTTCTACTCAGGAAATCCTCAGGCACATTTGTTAGCACATGTGTTTCTTAAGAACTGAGCACGATAAAAGCTATAACATTAAGACAATATGTTGTTATCTAACTGTTTCAAGGAAGAAAAAGACACCGTTGATTATGAAAAATAATCTAAGAGTCTAAACAAGAGCAATTAAAGAGTTGTCCAAAAGCATAAAATGTCTAAATAAAAGGGACGGCACTAACTCTATTTAATTATCATTTTCTCATAGGAGCAGTTAATAAACATCATAGTGAATTTCACCCATATCACAATAATGATCGTCATTTTAACAAGATAACATTTCGAAACAAAAACAATTACAAGAAGAGAATTAATTTCAAACGTGATCTGTCCCTATTTGTTTAAGTTAGTTCACCAAGCCAAGGATCCACTATGCCACTGGAAGATCCCAAACAATCAATCGACATGAGAATATCTAAACCAACATGACTTATTAATATTAAGATGATGTGCCTATAACAGTTAATTTTATGTCAGTACCGAATAAATAAATTGGAAAGAAAAGGGATGAAACGCACAAATGACCTCGTATGGGTCACATCCTATCCTAACAATCCTTCTATTAAACTTTCTTCTAATCAAGAGAGTGTCTTAAGAAAAAGGACAAACTTGGCAAGACCAAACATAACCATTATAAATCTTACAGGAGGGTTACTCAATCATTCACAAGAACACAACACAGGATACATAGCTTCCAAAGGATCTGTCGTCAACAACAAGTTGACTTAAACCTTTCTGGTCAATACATAACCATTCTACTACAATGACAGCAAGGAGGTCGTATCACAACGATCATCACAAAAACCAGTCAACCAATGAGTTTCCAAACACACCAACCTCTAAGTCACAGAAGAATGAAATTTAAGCATCTTTACGGAGCAAAACGTAGAGTAATTTCTTACGCATAAAACCAACATCCCAATTTTAAGATTTGAAAACTTCCTCACTAATGATCAAGTAGATCTTGTATCCTCCAACATGTGTGAAACAAAATCAAGGTAAGAAAAGAGTATTTCCTCTGACATTTTAAGCTATCAAAAGAAATGTGAGTATCGTCAAAAGAAGACATTCCATAGGATCAGCTACATTCCTCAAAACATACAACAGTCACCAAGGGAGAGAAGGTGATTCCAAAGACAACAATCTCCAAACGGTGAACATGAATTGATATCAAATTATGACGATCAACCATGACACTCGAAGAATAAAAGTATTTCTTCGAGCGATTCATAACAAATAACAAAAGCAACTAACCTAGTTGAAAGTAATATCAACTTGGCTCAATTCAAAAATCAGTCAAGCTAAGCACACACCAAGCCAACCGGGAAGGGTTACTAGAACCTAAAACAACTAAAAGAAAAGGATAGAGACAGGAATAGCATCATTCACCTATACACAATGCACTCGCAGTACTCAATCACCAATTCGCAAATACCCAACATAAACCAGAACTACAGATCTCGAACCGAAACAAGAATAAGAACAAAACAGGAACTATAAAGTTGAGTCCAACGACAATGTTTGATAAAACATTCAAATCGTGAGACCAACACAAAGAACTCGGGAATTTTCATTACAGGAACCCCACCTCTTTTGTTTTATTAGTCTTAAGAACAAAGTTCACCCAACTAATATTTATTAAAACCCAGAAAACAATATAAAGGCTTCAACCAGCGCAATCATTTCTAATGCCAAAAAAAAAAGAATACAAACGAGCAAGGGAAGTGGAAACCAAACAACATACCATCACACGAGACATTTATATGAAGAGTAGAGTTATTTAATGATTCAGTTAAATAACAGCATAAGAATCAATGGTATAGAGAATATCGTGCCTGATTAAGCTCCCGCAGTCGATAACAAGATGGACGGGGGCCTGAATAACAAAGAACCCAACCAGCGCAACTTCTCTTCCTCAGCCTGCTAAAGGTCCAAACTCTATTAATGGCCATGCTCTTGTCTTCATAAAATCAATTGTATAGTCCGCAATGTGCATCTCTGCCCATAGTTCGGTCGGGTCGCATATTCCTCTCGGCCATGGTCTTCATATATCTCAGCTTTGACTGAAACAACACCACCACCAAGATCTCCCATATGCATCTGATTGTTTATGATTTGGACCTCCTAACCTTGGTGCTCTCATAATAGGAGCAGCCCTAGTCTATTATTAAATAAAATCCCGTCTCTGACATAAGGCAATGGACCACTGTAAGCAGCCTGCAACCCTGCCCGATCACAATCATAGATAGGAACGACATGGAACTGATACCGATGGTATGTAGAAGGAGCATGGCAAGCCCCTGTTTCTGCAAGTTTTGAGTTCAGCCAGAAGAATCTGAACTCAGCACTACAGTCATATAATGAGTATCCCCGCAAACAAATAATGTCAATTATGTAGTAAATTTGATCTGACTCATGAAAAAAATACAATCAAGAATACAAAACATGTGACTGGGGCCAGAAACATTTTTTTGTTCTTGCACCATTTGGCAAAGCTGATGGGAAGCAATGTAAAACCCGTCCATTGTGAAGCCTGCTTATTGTTGTACCATGAGAAGAAACCACAAGGCATCGTTTACCTGTAGGTCTTGGCAACACATACCATTCATGCTTGAGGCGGGGAGGAATATCCACCATCCACTCTGGAAGCATGAACTGGCGAGAGAACCACTGACGTGCCCTCGCACCCTTTAGAAATCCTAATGTTTCCACTCACTCCCGTGGAAGATACAAAACAACTCACTGTAAAACCATCCATTGTGTCTCATGTGGAAGTAAAAGCGAGCTAATAAAGGATTGGTAATGGCCAGATACAAAACAGATGACAAAGCTTCCGAGGAGAAAGGCTCCTCCAATCAGTAAGCGAGAGAATCCCGAATTTGAGGATGCGTTGATACTGAACAGAAAACAACCTAGTTGGACAGCCTGCCTGTTGGAGGCACTCACGAAGGCTTCTACCAAAGCTGTAGTAGCATGCCATTGCCCTGCTATTTTTATTGCGGGTAGATTCTTGTGGATCCCTAATCTCGAATCGAGGATACAGGAAGGAAAAAAGAAACCCAACCAATTGTAGAAAATGGGTGAGGCGAGAAGAGGCGCGAAGCATTACCCGGCCTCAAGATTTGATCGAGCTTCTTCCTTGTTAAATTCACCACCTGGACAAAAGTGACTTTCCAAAATGAAAAGGCAAGACAGCTCAACTAAAACTTTATCTCGTCCTTACTACTATACCTGCAAGATTTTGCAACCACTGATCACGACTGTGGTCGCGTGCAACCAGAACATCAGGTTCAGCACCAACGGTTCCTTGGGATCGCCCTGCAGCAGCTGTCGCACTTAGCTCTCTCTGGGGCCACTGATTTTCTGGGATAAGTTTACTTCTCTACCCTGTAGCTGCTGCATAAAGCCAAGCACTTCCTCACGGCACTTTCCTAGGAGAATTTTGGTTCTACGCTCCACTGAAACCGACCTGTACAACACGATTTTTGAGACCCACACCCACCCACGCAACATCAGGGCGGTAGACCTTCATTTCACCATCAATGAATCCACTGTCCAGAACGCGCCAATGCAATTCATCTGTTGCAGCATTAGAACACGCCAAGAAGGAGCAGGTCAAAATGAGGTGACAGGGTTATAAATTATGGTAGGTTGGTGACAGTTGGTATGTTGAACAATGAAGATAGTTGGTGGAGGCGCCCAACCACACACCACTTGCCAAAAGGACAGAACAACAACATCCCACGGAACAGCTTCTCCCTCACGCCAGGCAGGTCGCAGAAAAGGAAGCCCATGCCCAGCGGGGCATTACATTCTCCTCCCCTTAAGAAAGCATCGTCCTCGATGTGACATAACACAACGGAAAAGAAATGGTTCGCAACCAAGAACAGGTATAGGAGAAAGTACACTTTATGGTTTAAAATTTTAGTTGATTAAAGCACGGCCACAGGGTAGCCTTAGGAACATTTGGTAGAAATTTTAACTTTCAATGTTCTGTGAAGATTGGCAGTTCTTTCTTGTTCATTATTTCATTTGTCTCTTTCCATTAGCACTATTCTTAGTTTAATTTCTTTTAAAATTTCATCATTGCAGAGTTTTGGTTCATTCTTTATTGTGGGTGCCCAACATGAACTGTTAACACAACACCCTATCGGTTCACAAGACACTACAGACTCACAAGCACGCAAGTATATACTTCAAGGCTGTATTACACCACAAAAGGTTACTCAAATACGGAATGGATTAGGCACAGTCCACATAACATAGTACACGTCACACATCTATGACTGACATATAAAATACTCAAACAAAAGAGTACTACAATCCACCAGACATTTCCTCAATTTGCATCAATGAAAACTCACATAACACCAAACCATGCTACAGGTACGTAGTGTCCACAAGGGAATCAATGACATATCTACAACATCACAACACATATCCATCTGACATGAGTAACACATACATCAAAAGAGTAACACATACATCAAAAAGACCACTACCAAACATCACAATAACTCAACATATATCCTGAAACATCAACCATATAGACAAATATCATAAGCCTCCCTCAAACTCTTATGCCTCCCTCGAAGTCTCTTATGCCTCCCTCAAACTCTTATGCCTCCCTCAAGTCTCTCAAACTCTTATGCTCCCTCAAGTCTCTTATGCCTCCCTCAAACTCTTATGCCTCCCTCAAGGAGGCCGGTTGACCCTATGGCCCAAGGCACATAGAGTTCGAACACTCCTAACCCAAGTGACATAATAACGCGTGGTTCAACAACCCACTAGTTATCTGTAACTCCTTGGGGCGTACCCCTATACAACGAAGCGGGTCCATAGGTCCAACCATCCATGGTGCATCCTATGACCCTATTCCACACATCACGACAATAGAACCAGCACAACAATCCAATCCAAAGTGCCAAGTGGCAAAGTACAAGCCTTGGGCAAGGCGGTAAAAATTCCAAATTTAAAAGAAGACCCCAAATCAAGCTAAATAAATGGCCAAATAGCCATAGTTAGTATCAAAATCCCCATGTTAGTGCCACAAACCAAGGAAATGCCCAAAATTGTAAAGCATGGCAATCAAGAAAAGTTGCTGGTCCTCACAAAATAAAGTAAAAAGCTCAATTTACGAATAAAATCAACTTATAATAATGTCACATTACGATAACTGTGTGGCCTTATCTAGCCACCAAAGGGGTACTCAACGAGTTGCTAGCACTCGGAACATCGAGCCTCAGCTCGTAAATACATATCAATAATACAACTGTCATCACCTCCATCTGAATCATCCCGCCACCACTTCGACAAGGCTAAACATAGTCATAGATACACTAAGGTTGCATACATACAACCACATAGGGAGAGAGGAAAGAATCACATGTTATCTACTAAACCGAGTTTTGGCTCGAGTTATTGACCCATGGTACACCATTCCTCACTCTCAACATACACTTCACCGATTCCCTTTAGGGTCGGTTAGCGTAAGGTTCACAACATAACATACAACAACATCACTAACATAATGGTGGTACACACATAGCTACCATAACGTCCTACATATGGTACATATACAGGGTAGATCACGATCATACATTCACTGAGTGTAACACATCACTTTACCACATTCTGCACCCAAAGTGCAAGCACCATACGATAGGGTTCATACACTCACCGTATGACCCAAAATCACAACATGAAGCATTACATATTTGCACAGTCATACATACGATGAACATAGTACATCTCAACATAACATCTACTGCTGCATAACAAGGTGGTACACACATTTCTTCAGAACATGGTAAAAAAACATCATGATACAACTCATTTCTTTTAACATCAATCTAGTCATACAACACATTGATACACCCATATATCACAATATGCCACAATGCCACAATGCTCTAACACTATGTCATCCACTATATAATTCTTTTCACACGCCACAAAAACATTCTTTTCACACGCCACAAACAATTTCACACGTGAACTCTTCATAGAATCCACAAGAAGGAGAGAGAATGCTCCCATCCCCAACATATCAACATGATCACAAACACGCACAAGGTGACATACACATCACGTGCGTTCACAATATCACAATTATGACAATAATCACATCACATTTAAAGCACATTACTCTTCCAATATCTACCACCATCATGCAACATCATCATCATCATGCAGTATCATCATGTAACACCACCACCACCATGTAACATCATCATACAACACCAATCCGGCCCATAGGTTCGAGAGCATGAACCTACGCTCTGATACCAAGTGTAACTACCCAAAAATACCAACACACACGAACAACACCGTAAAAGATAGGATATATTTTTTTTGACTTGCTTGAAGATAATACGACACTACACAAGTTCTCTAGGGAATACAACCAACTAAAGACATGCTTTCCACAACACGGACCCACACTGGTTACAGATAAACATGAGGCACACACTAAGGACACATGGTTCATCTAAAGTATGCAATTTTACAAACAAGGTCTTCCCACAGAAGGTTTCTTTAGAATCATGTTTTAGCTGTAAGTGCTTTTACATTCTTTACTTTTCCCAGAGAAATCATGATAGGAGAATCTGAAGTTCATGTCTCCTTTGAAGAATTTTCTCCTACCTTGTTAATGTTAATATACAGTGTAAACCAATTATTGGATGGCAAGAGGTTACTTCATTTACTTGATTAACTTATTCATTGGTTAGGAGGCAGTTAGTTTCTCAAGGCTCTTAACTTCATCAAACTGTTTTCAGCGTTGTGCTTTTAAACATGTATGTTTTACCCTTTTTAAGCGGTCATATTTTTATTTTATTTTATTTTTACAGTACATGACTGTCTAAAACTTGGATTCATCATTAAGATCTTATTAGTGGTTAAAAAGGATTACATTGGGGTCAAGAGTCTAACCAGAAATATTATAGGTTTGACTCGGGCTTCACTTGAAGAGATAGACATAAGTATACTGTTTACTTTTTCAACGGGTAAGATAGATCGAAGAGTTTCTTAGTCAAGTTCCTTCTATTTATTATAATCTTATTATCTTCCAAGAATTCAATCATTGATTTCACCTTAAGACCGTTCTAAGGATTTACCACAATAAGAGATTGTTGATTAGTTTAAGTGGGATCACAAGGTATATTTGTTTCTCTTGTTTTCTTTTTGCTAGGTTCAAAACATAGTCCTCTACCAAACGACACATGACCAAAGGTAACCAAAGTGATGTAAGTTGATTCAAGTTTAGATAATTATAATTAGGTTGACAATTCAAGGATAAATCATATTCTGAAAAGTGAAAATTCAACAAAGGATACGCATGTCAAAACAAGTTCATTTAATCTTATTGACAATAGTATTTCTCAAATTGACTTTCAAACGATAACAACAACCTACATGAGAACAATACAAAATTATAATGCAATGCCTTCTAGATAGTCTCCACAATTTCCATACCAATGTTGTAAAGCAAAAGAAAAACATTCGTACAACAACAGTTCCTAAGAAGGCTGGAATCCACTTTCTACACGTGTTTCTTTTTCTCTCTCTTTTTTTTTCTTTTCTACTCAGGAAATCCTCCTGCACATTTGTTAGCACATGTCAGTTCGCAAGAACTGAGCACGATAAAAGCTATAACATTAAGACAATATGTTGTTATCTAACTGTTTCAAGGAAGAAAAAGACACCGTTGATTATGAAAAATAATCTAAGAGTCTAAACAAGAGCAATTAAAGAGTTGTCCAAAAGCATAAAATGTCTAAATAAAAGGGACGACACTAACTCTATTTAATTATCATTTTCTCATAGGAGCAGTTAATAAACATCATAGTGAATTTCACCCATATCACAATAATGATCGTCATTTTAACAAGATAACATTTCGAAACGAAAACAATTACAAGAAGAGAATTAATTTCAAACGTGATCTGTCCCTATTTGTTTAAGTTAGTTCACCAAGCCAAGGATCCACTATGCCCTTTGGAAGATCCCAAACAATCAATCGACATGAGAATATCTAAACCAACATGACTTATTAATATTAAGATGATGTGCCTATAATCAGTTAATTTTATGTCAGCAGAATAAATAAATTGGAAAGAAAAGGGATGAAACGCACAAATGACCTCGTATGGGTCACATCCTATCCTAACAATCCTTCTATTAAACTTTCTTCTAATCAGGAGAATGTCTAAAAAAAAGGACAAACTTGGCAAGACCAAACATAACCATTATAAATCTTACAGGAGGGTTACTCAATCATTCACAAGAACACAACACAGGATACATAGCTTCCAAAGGATCTGTCATCAACAAGTTGACTTAAACCTTTCTGGTCAATACATAACCATTCTACTACAATGACAGCAAGGAGGTCGTATCACAACGATCATCACAAAAACCAGTCAACCAATGAGTTTCCAAACACACCAACCTCTAAGTCACAGAAGAATGAAATTTAAGCATCTTTACGGAGCAAAACGTAGAGTAATTTCTTACGCATAAAACCAACATCCCAATTTTAAGATTTGAAAACTTCCTCACTAATGATCAAGTAGATCTTGTATCCTCCAACATGTGTGAAACAAAATCAAGGTAAGAAAAGAGTATTTCCTCTGACATTTTAAGCTATCCAAAAGAAATGTGAGTATCGTCAAAAGAAGACATTCCATAGGATCAGCTACATTCCTCAAAACATACAACAGTCACCAAGGGAGAGAAGGTGATTCCAAAGACAACAATCTCCAAACGGTGAACATGAATTGATATCAAATTATGACGATCAACCATGACACTCGAAGAATAAAAGTATTTCTTCGAGCGATTCATAACAAATAACAAAAGCAACTAACCTAGTTGAAAGTAATATCAACTTGGCTCAATTCAAAAATCAGTCAAGCTAAGCACACACCAAGCCAACCGGGAAGGGTTACTAGAACCTAAACAAATGAAAGAAAAGGATAGAGACAGGAATAGCATCATTCACCTATACACAATGCACTCGCAGTACTCAATCACCAATTCGCAAATACCCAACATAAACCAGAACTACAGATCTCGAACCGAAACAAGAATAAGAACAAAACAGGAACTATAAAGTTGAGTCCCACGACAATGTTTGATAAAACATTCAAATCGTGAGACCAACACAAAGAACTCGGGAATTTTCGTCACAGGAACCCCACCTCTTTTGTTTTATTAGTCTTAAGAACAAAGTTCACCCAACTAATATTTATTAAAACCCAGAAAACAATATAAAGGCTTCAACCAGCGCAATCATTTCTAACGCAAAAAAAAGAATACAAACGAGCAAGGGAAGTGGAAACCAAACAACATACCATCACACGAGACATTTATATGAAGAGTAGAGTTATTTAATGATTCAGTTAAATAACAACATAAGAATCAATGGTATAGAGAATATCGTGCTTGATTAAGCTCCCGCAGTTGATAACAAGATGGACGGGGCCTGCAACAGCAACCCAACCAGCGCAACTTCTCTTCCTCAGCCTGCTGAAGGTCCAAACTCTGTTAACGGCCATGCTCTTGTCTTCATAAAATCAATTGTATAGTCCGCAATGTGCATCTCTGCCCATAGTTCGGTCGGGTCGCATATTCCTCTCGGCCATGGTCTTCATATATCTCAGCTTTGACTGAAACAACACCACCACCAAGATCTCCATATGCATCATCGATTGTTTATGATTTGGACCTCCTAACCTTGGTGCTCTCATAATAGGAGCAGCCCTAGTCTATTATTAAATAAAATCCCTCTCTGACATAAGGCAATGGACCACTGTAAGCAGCCTGCAACCCTGCCCGATCACAATCATAGATAGGAACGACATGGAATTGATACCGATGGTATGTAGAAGGAGCATGGCAAGCCCCTGTTTTTGCAAGTTTTGAGTTCAGCCAGAAGAATCTGAACTCAGCACTACAGTCATATAATGAGTATCCCTGCCAACAAATAATGTCAATTATGTAGTAAATTTGATCTGACTCATGAAAAAATACAATCAAGAATACAAAACATGTGACTGGGGCCAGAAACATTTTTTGTTCTTGCACCATTTGGCAAAGCTGATGGGAAGCAATGTAAAACCCGTCCATTGCGAAGCCTGCTTATTGTTGTACCATGAGAAGAAACCACAAGGCATCGTTTGCCTGCAGGTCTTGGCAACACATACCATTCATGCTTGAGGTGGGGAGGAATATCCACCATCCACTCTGGCAGCATGAACTGGCGAGAGAACCACTGACGTGCCCTCGCACCCTTAAGAAATCCTAATGATTCCACTCACTCCCGTGGAAGATACAGAACAACCACTCTCTGTAAAACCGTCCATTGTGTCTGTGTGGAAGTAAAACGAGCTAATAAAGACTGGTAATGGCCAGATACAAAACAGATGACAAAGATTCCGAGGAGAAAGGCTCCTCCAAACAGTAAGCGAGAGAATCCCGAATTTGAGGATGCGTTGATACTAAACAGAAAACAACCTAGTTGGATAGCCTGCCTGTTGGAGGCACTCATGAAGGCTTCTACCAAACTGTAGCATACCTGTTGCCCGGCTATTTACTATTGTAGGCAGTTGCTGTGGATCCCAATCTCGAATCAGAGGATACCCAGAAGCAAACAAGAAACCCAACTGTAGAAAATGGGTGAACTGAGAAGAGGCGCAGAAGCATTACCCAGCCTCAAGATTTGATCGAGCTTCTTCCTTGTTAAATTCACCACCTGGACAGAAGTGACTTTCCAAAATGAAAAGGCAAGACAACTCAACTAAAACTTTATCTCGTCCTTCTACTACAGCTGCAAGGTTTTGCAACCACTGATCACGACTGTGGTCGCGTGCAACCAGAACATCAGGTTCAGCACCAACGGTTCCTTGGGATCGCCTGCAGCAGCTGTCGCACTTAGCTCTCTCTGGGGCCACTGATTTTCTGGGATAAGTTTACTTCTCTACCCTGTAGCTGCTGCATAAAGCCAAGCACTTCCTCACGGCACTTTCCTAGGAGAATTTCGGTTCTACGCTCCACTGAAACTGCTGTACAGCACAATTTTGAGACCCACACCCACCCACGCAACATCAGGGTGGTAGACCTTCATTTCACCATCAATGAATCCACTATCCAGAACGCGCCAATGCAATTCATCTGTTGCAGCATTAGAACACGCCAAGAAGGAGCAGGTCAAAATGACGTGACAGGGTTATAAATTATGGTCGGTTGGTGACAATTGGTATGTTGAACAATGAAGATAGTTGGTGGAGGCACCCAACCACACACCACTTGCCAAAAGGACAGAACAACAACATCCCACGGAACAGCTTCTCCCTCATGCTAGGTAGGTCGCAGAAAAGGAAGCCCATGCCCAGCAGGGCATTACATCGACAAGAAGAATATGTATGCATAGAGACCGTATTTAGTCGTAGCTCGACATAGAAGAAGATATAACACATTTAGAGAGATTGTATTGAGTCGAAGCTCGAGAAGGAAGAAGAAATATATGCACGAAGTGCTGATTTGAGTTTGTAATAATCTATTTTATTTGCAATTATTTGTTTTATTTAGGTTATTTGTTATTTTATGTGCCTAATTTCTACAAATTGGTATCAAAACAAGGATTTTTTGAGTTGGTTTCTAATTGATAACATGTTATGGCTTCTATATCTAGTCTGCATACACCACAATTCATAGGAAATAATTACGAGTATTGGTCATTAACTATGAAGCACTACTCAAATCCTAAGATGAGTGGGAAATCGTAGAGAATAGATACATAGATCCCACAAATGCAGCAATATATAACACACTCTCATAGGCAGAGAAAGGCACTTTGAAGGAATTAAGAAAGAAAGACGGAGAAGATCGATTATTCGTTCATCAAGCCATGCATGAAAGCATCCTACCCAGAGTGACAACAACCAGTAAATCCCAAATTGCGTAGGAAACTCTCCAAGTTGCATATCAAGGTAATGAGAAAGTAAAAACAACCAAACTATAGTTACTTCATAGAGATTTTGAAAATATGTCAATGAAAGATTTAGATTTCGTAGAATCATTCTTTACTTTTGTAGTTGGTTTGGTCAATCAAATTAAATCTTATGGTGAAACTATTGAGGACAGAAGGACTATTGAAAAATTGCTTAGAAGTTTGCCTACAAAATTTGATCCTTTAGTAGTTGCTATTGAAGAAACTAAGGATCTAAGTCAATTTTCAATTGATGAGTTGTGTGCATCACTAATAAATCATGAACAGAGGTTTAATAGATAACATGCAGTTGTAGATCAAGCTTTTTCATCATAGGTATCTGGAAATCGTGGAAGAGGAAGAGGAAATTTCAGCCCTAGAGATAGAGGAAGAACTTCATCTAGAGGATGAAGAAACGGTCCATCAACTTCAAGTGGAATATGACATAGTCAAGAGCACAATCATAATCATTTTTCAGATCAGAGACAAGATAAGTCGCATGTACAGTTTCACTATTGCAAGAGATATGAGAACTATGCTTATGAACCTAGGAAAAAACAGTATGATCAAAACAAGCAGAATCAAAATCAGTTTGGGAGCTCTACTTCAAGCTCCATGTTTATTTCATGCACAAATATTTCCTAAGCATCACCTATTGAGTGTAATCTATCATAAGATATTGCTAGTGATGTGTGGTATTTGGATTACAGTTGCGGTAATCACATGTCAAGTAACTTAGATTTATTTTCTAATTTGGATGAGTCAGTAAAGAAAGAAGTTACCCTTGGGAATAATAATACATTGATTGTAAAAGGAACAAAAACAACAAACATTCTAACTAAAAAGGGGGAGCAGAAGGTTATGCAGGATGTTTATTATGTTGTAGGTTTGAAGCATAATCTTATGAGCATTGGTCAATTGGTACAAAAAGGATAGAGAGTTCACATTTAAGAAAATGAATGTGTGATCGTGGATAAATCTCTAAACACCCAGGTGTTTGCTAAAGTGAAGATTGAATGCAATAGAATGCTTCCTTTCAAGATTATTCCAGCCACATTCGGAGTTCATACTATAGATCATTCCGGAGCTAAGGAGATTGAATCAACTTTTCAATCAGTAGAAAAAGATGAATCGTGGCTATGACATCTCTGGTTTGGTCATTTAAACTTTGGTGGTTTGAATTTATTACACTTAAAAAATATGGTGAAAGGTTTTCCTTTGATTCATAAACCAAATAGAGTTTGTGAAGGGTGTATATTGGGGAAGCAACACAGAGAGTCCTTCCCAGTTGGCAAAATAAAAAGAACAAGTGCACCAATTGAAATTGTTCACTCAGATTTATGTGGAATGATGCAAACAAATTCTATTAGAGGTTACTCATATTTTATGACATTCATTGATGACTATACAAGGAAGACGTGGTTTTACCTTTTGAGACACAAATCATATGCTTTTGATATATTTAGGTAGTTCAAGGCTTTAATCGAAAAACAAAGTGGGTAGTACATCAATGTTTTGAGGGTAGACAAAGGAGGTGAGTATATTTCCAATTCTTTTCTAAATTTTTGCAAATATCATGGTAAACAAAAGTAGTTTACTTGCAGGAATACACTGCAGCAAAATAGTGTGGAAGACAAAAACAATTGAACCATCATGGAGATGCTGAGAAGTATGATGAAGGAAAATCATATTTCAAATGAGTATTAGGCAGAAGCAGTGACAACTTCCGTTTACATCATAAATAGGTGTCCAACGAAAATTGTTCGAAACATGGTTCCTCAACAAGCTTGAAATCAGAGGAAACACAACGTTCCTTATTTTAGAATCTTTGGTTGTGTGTCATAAGCACATTCCTTATTTTAGAATCTTTGGTTGTGTGTCATAAGCACATGTGCCTGTTGAACTAAGGAAGAAGTTAGTCAACAAAGAAGAAAAGTGCATATTTGTTGGATATTCGAGAGAATAAAAAAAATTATATAAATTGGTGTTAGAGCATGGTTTATCGGATGGATGTATAATAAGCATTCTTGAATGGTTTTATTCAAAATGAACTTTATGAGAATCAGCTAGAAGGTTATGAAATTGAAGGTGATGAAGGAAATTTTATATACATGTTTAGAAAATTGGTCTATGGTTTCAAGCAAGAACCTAGAGCTTGATCCGAAGATCAATTTGCTGATATTTTTACGGAGGATTTGGAAAATGAATTTTTTTGAGTATTTGATAATTTGTTTGGGATTTTGTCTTCAGGAATATGTCAGATATGGAAGTGCACACTCGATTGGAGAATAATAAAATTTTGAAGGTTGAAATTAACGGGAGTGTTGGAAATAGATAATTTCTCCCATGTATGCATTTGATATTTTTAGGAAGAGTAAAAAGAAATTTGTTTTTCTATGCATACTTTAGTTTTAAATAGGTGTATCTATTTTTAGGAAAAGAACCTTTACTTGAGAGATGAAGTGATGGAAATCGCGGATCCTGATCAGAATAAATAAAAAACCTTTCTATTCGTGCACAAAAGCATGCATTATTTTTAGCTTATAGTTCTATTATTAAGATGTTCTATTCTTAGATGAAAGACCTCAATATAACGGAGGAAATTGTAAGTGTTTTACTGAGATAGAGATATTTTATTGAGCCATTATTCGACATGGAAGAAGAAACACGCATATTTTATTATTTGAAGCTCGGACATGGAATAAGACAGAGAGGACTGTATTGAGCCATAGCTTTGACAAGAAGAATATGTACACAAAGAGATTGTATTGAGCCGTAGTTGTGACATAAAAGAAGATATAACATATTTAGAGATATTGTATTGAGCTGAATCTCTTACAAGGAAGAAGAAATATATGCACAAAAGTGTTGAAATGAGTTTACAATAATCTGTTTTATTTCCAATTCTTTATTTTATTTCTGCTAGTTGTTATTTTATGTGCCTAATTTCTACATCTTCTCAGAATCACAGGTCTTATAGAAAATTCTCTACCAAATATAGTGGCATGGGTTTTATGAGGCATTCAAATTCAGTTCCAAGAACAAGGTTGCTCATCTCGTACCTCGTGAATAATACATTCAACTTAACCTGCAAAAATATTCACACTACTTTTCCTTAAAATACTCCTAAAGTGTTTCAGAAAGCCTAGGATTTAATGATTTCAACTCCATCCTAACCCAAAACCACCAAATCCAGATGAAAACAACTTGGTAGGAATGATGTACATGCACAAAACGTTTCAAAGACGAATGTAAATTTCTTAGTAATAAATTTCTGCATGTCTAAGATGACGACTGTCTCACTAGGAACAATATGAATGGGTAAAACTCAGTGGAAGTTTAAATTGGAGACTATTGTTGAAAGCGTATGACTGCAATTTCCATTCCACCATCGATTGTATATAGCAACATAAACCATGGGAACTATTATGTAATTTTTTAATGCAATTGTATGTGCATATTTAATTTAAATGGGATTAAGAGAAGTAATATGAAATAAATGAAGTCTTGATCTATTCAAGAGGACTTGATTCACCACAATCTAACTTAAAAATAGTTTCTTTCTGTTTAAGCTGTTTTGGTGGTTAAATATCAATACAAGAATGTGATACCCTCATGTCAAGAAATATTCACTACAACAAACTTGACATTTTGCTACAATTTTTCAACAACTTTTTGTGGTTACATGGAATTACAAAAATTAAAATTGTGTCATTGGAATTATAGACAACCTACACTTTGATAAATTATTGTAGTTTTTCCATAATTCATGATAACATGGATAGTCCACAATTTATCAAATTTATAGCTAATCTCCATTTTTTAAATTGTACATTGTCCACATTTATTAATGTTTGTAACATTTCTACAATTATTTTATTTGTTAGTATTCCACAATCTTCACAAAAATGTAGTTTTTCTATTTATTCTATCTTTGTAGAAATTTCACAATTTACAATTTTGTAACTCTCATCAATACTATATTGTGGCAATTCAACAATTTATTTCTACAATTTTTGTTACCACATAAAATTTGTAGGTGGAAGCTACAATTTGATTTCCACAATAATTAATTGTGGAATTACCTTTTCTTAAATATAGAAATGTTACTATTAATAGCTAATTTGGCATTCAATTAGATAATTCTTTATGTGGATTGTTTGTATTTAGAATACATAAATATTATTTTATTATTAAATGTAAATATTTTAAAAAAAAAATCATTAGAATATATTGGGAAATATTTATTGTTTATTTAAAACGATCCAAATATAATTATTTAACAATCTAAATTTTTTTTTCTCTTTTTACACACTCATTTTAAATTTCAAAATTGGACATTTATTTAGAAAATTTATAAGTTGTCTACATTATTAACATACATATGCTAAATAATAATACGATTACTTACATAAAATTAATCCAATAGAATAGAGCTTCTTATTTTTAGTAAAATAATAAATTTATATCAATATTATTATTAAATTTCTAATCAAGATTAATTAATCACATATAAATTAGGTATACATAAAATTAAAACTAATCCTATAACTATGTTGGATAGTGAAACCAAATTAATTTTTTATTATTTTATAAATTGAAAAACAAAAAAATTGTTATAAGCACTAAAGGAATAAGAATAAAATGGAGGAAAACAATAGAAACAGACTAACACATACTATGAAAAAGTTAATACAGGTCCATAGATGAAGTATATAATTATCAATGAAACCTGTTCTCTTTGGGTAATAAAGGTGCAGTTAAATAGTATTAGCTATCATCCCTCATAAAAGACTTGTTAATAGAATGGACGTTAATTAAATTATATTTAATAGTAGTTGTATGGATGTATTTAACAATATCAAAATTCCATTGAACGATTGTATATATTCACGTTATTGACATCAGCCTGAAACTCCATAAGATTCTTAGATGTTTTCTTTGAATTGACGTATTGTGTTTCATGTGAAAGCCTCATTATAGACTGCAAAAAAACTCAATTTTTCCTCCATTTCATATACACCCATCTGTACTGAGATCCATATCAAGTGAACCAAATCATACCATTGAAGAAAATAAATAATACTATTTATGAATTTAAACTAAAAAGAGCAAATCATGAGGTTTGATTTGATTTTACTTGGCTGCAAATCATTCGAGTAAGAGTTAAATATACAACACAGATCTTCCTACACATTAGCAGTAGAAAACCCTGACATGAATAATAAATTATTATTATATAGCAAAACCAGATGTGGATACAGATAATGCCTAAAATTATAAGCAATCTATGGCACTTGAACTGAAACTGCATAAACGCTCTTATAAGATTGAATGATTATAATGAACTACATTTAAATCATTAACATTAATATTACTAATTTTTGTTAAGTTGTACTTAATATATTATTCCTGCAAACACCTCCTTGAAAATCATGCCATCTTTTGAAATGAATAGTTTTCTCATCAAACTTGTATAGTGCTACATCAAAACTATGAGTAGGCAGGAAGGAATACTTGAAGTATGCAAAAGAATTTGCAGTCAATAAAATGATAAACATTTATTTATAAATTTGACAAAACCCTATCATCGCCAAAACTGAAATCTCAAATTTAAGGTATCATGATCTCCGAGATTTAAGAGACTTACAATTTTTTTGGTAATTTGGTTAGAGAATAAATCACAACATTAAATGATTATGATAGCATTTTTATTAGCTAATCCACCTAATCTAAGATAACTAATATCCACGTGTGGTGTTCCACATAAGTTTAAATGAAATGGGCGAGTTCTTCTAAACATGGATTATATATAATATAAAATTAAAATGTATTCTTTAAATCTATTTTATAATAAATTAGTCTTTTAACACGATTCCCTATTTTTTTAAATCATAGTCTTTATTATCATTTAATAATTCACCAAACCTATGATTTAAAAATAAGATTTAAATTATATATACAGATAGATATCTCTGCCCCATCTAGATATAGATATCTAGATAGGGTTCCTCTCCTCGATCTCGAGTGCCCCCATTTTCATTATATTAATTTTGAATTCAATAAAAACAATTTTACACATTTTAGATTAAAGGTATATCATGGCAAGATTTATGATTTTCTATAAATCATGCTAATTTTCTAGTGGATTAGAGAGTTGACATTACTATTTGTAGTTGATTCAACAACCTTATATTTTAATGTTAATAAGATAAGAAATATTTATCACACAATTTTACATATTAATATTTTAATAAAATATTAAATAATAAATACAATAAAATATATCATACATTGTTTATAAGTTAAATTAAAAAATATGTTTTATATATTTTAAAGAAAAGAAAAGAAATATTTTAATATATCATTAAAATATATAATTTAATATATCATAATTTTTAGAAATAAATAAGTTTACAATAAAATATAATATATTGTAGTTATTATATAATTTTATTTTTTTATAAAAAATCAATTTTATTTAAAACTTTTGGAGATGTAAGTTTCATACAAAATTATTATATTATAAAAAATTGTAATGATAAAAATTTGAAGTGCATTTTAAAATAATTAATCTTTATTTTGTTTATGTTGAATTTACACATTACTATTCTATTCATGAATGATATTCGGATTGTGTGGCCTTTCCACAAATGTTCTTTAAGCACTATTTAATGTGGCATCTCCACATAATTTTATTCTAATTTATACTATTTTTAGAAAATATTCCAAAATAAATATAAATATGGTAGATTTCTAAAATTTCAAGGAAATGTGGATTTTCCATAATAAATGTTTAGAAATATGAGTTTCCTCCAAATTTTTATAAGTGCATTAAAATTGTGGAACATCAACATAGCCTAAACAAACAAATTACTGTAGAGATGCTACAAATATATTCTCTTAAATAATTGAAGACAACTCAAGATCTAACAAAAGTGGTTTAAAGTATGATGACGTAACATGTGGTAGGAATTATACTATTTTATCAGTGTGAAACCTCGAATCTATTGCATTTTGTAGTTGAAAAATCTCAACTCATTATTATAATTGGGGAAATTTGTGGAGCTAAAGAAAAGCCAGCCAAGTGAATGATGGGGTTTCACTAGCACCACATTCAAGAGTTGAATTTACATGGAGGGTGCTAGTTTAAGCATTGCCAAAAAAACTTATTAGTTGTTATTATTAGTTATATATTTATTAATTATCAAATGAAAATTATATAATGAAATAAATAACAATTTTTAAAAATATATTAGTATAATTTTAAGTTTTATTTCTACAAATTGTTGTTTTTCTACGAGAAATGGTTGGATATGTGAGTTATCTACAAATTATTATTAATATATGTAAATTGTAGAACATCCACAATATTAAAACATTAATAAAAAACAATTTCATTGAAATGCCACAAGTATTCTACAATTATTGTAAATTGTAGAAATTTTGTGGAATAATTGTGGTAAAAAGGCTTGTTTGTTATAGTGATTGAGGAAGGGTTATGAGTAACCTTAGACCTTTTTTATCTTTATGACAACACCCATTTGGTTTGTCATGACCATGTAGTTTACATATGTATTTACATATAATGATTACCGAATTAACATACAAATTCATTACTTTCAAATTGATATAGAAATATAGTAGAAAAATAGTTAGGCAAGAGAAATAAGGGTGCACGCAAGTTGACCTATAGACTTTGTCTCTGCACCAAGCAATGGTGAATTGGGAAAATCTGAAAAATAAGTTGTAACAGTACCTGCAAAAATAAAAAAACACAAGCCTAGAAGTGCAAGAAAATGATGACATCACAACATGTGAGGGTAGGTGTCAGGATGGTAGACCACATGTACTTGTAGTGGTGCTCTTATCAATTGATATTATATCGTCAAATTGCACACGCAAGAAAACGCAAAACAGGAACATTCAACTTAGTACAGAGCTGATTCTTTTAAAATATAAAACCATAATGTTGATAATTATAGTAAACAACAAATTTAGAGAACTAGCACAAGACCTAGAACGATGAACTAACTCTCGCCTTGATCTGTGCAGGAGGTGCGGATTGGGCGAGGGGTCTCTTCATATAGACATAGACATACCACTACCAGAGCAGGCCGTAGCAGCCCTTCTACTTCAGATCTTGCAGACACTCGGGATGTCATGCCGCTATACGCGGAGAGCCCTTGGGAGGATGACTTGCTAGAAATAGTTTGGAGCCATCGGTAGATGCTCAGGCATCCCCTCGACACGGCGAGGAGCACATAGAGAGAATTTCCGTGCGCAAAGTCGGCTAGGCGAGTCACCACAGAGAGGACATGGGGACAAGATCTCGGGACATAGGGACAGTCTTGGAGCCCTAGGCAGAGGAGGAGCATTCGAGATAGACCTAGGATTCGTCATACATCAGCTACGAGATCATATCGGGAGATCCTGAAGCTGCGACCATCTCACTATTTCGGGTGATCTGGTGGTTTTCGGGCAGAGGCTTGGTTGGTGAGCTTGAGCGGATGCTTCAAGCTCTGCCCTTGCACTAGCAACACGAAAGCTCGTGTTGCAATCCATCTTCTGAAGGATGGAGCAGGAGTCTAGTGGAGGACCGAGGAGTAGAAGCTCCATGTTGACTTGGAGACGATTACCTGGGAGCTGTTTGAGGAGTGTTTCAAGAGCAGGTATTTACCCAGGAGATTTATACAGCAACACATAGACGAATTTCATGACCTCCGTCAGGCATCGATGTGATGCTGAGTATGAGAGTCGATTTCTGGACCTACTCCAGTACGTCGACTATATGCAGGATGAGCAGGTACAGATTCACAGGTTCATCCGGGGCCTGAACTTAGATTTGGGTGGCGCGGTGCGCATTCACTGCCCACAGACATTAGCAGAGGCTGTGGAGAAGGCCTATATTGCAGAGGAGACATGGGGAAAGACGCAGCAGGCTAGAGACAGAGTTCAGAGCCATATCCAGCAGATGCAGGATAGTAGGTCGAAGGGGTCAGTTCCTCCTCCACATGGTGGATAGAGTTCGAGGCAAGCTTTATTCGAGGCCACCACGGCGGCAGCAATGAGCAAAGCGAGACCCACCCACCTTACAGACCTCCTCAGAGATTTGATGCGCAGAGAGGACGTAGTATGGGGCCTCCTCCTAGGGGTCCCATCAGGACACAAGGTGGACCGAGAGCTCGGATCGGCAGGAGCTCGTCAACGAGGCCTAGCGAGTCCATATTTGGATCGTCAAGATCTGTATCTCGAGTCATCGAGAGTACCAGTGGAGTGCTTCCCACCTTTGGAGGGGACTAGGCAGTTGTTATGGTTGTGGTGTTGTTGGACATCATTGGAGAGATTGCCCACAGAATCCTAACAAGGGTAAGATGCAGAGCTCAGAGCCTCTTGTTGGAGATATGGCACGGAGTCATCGGATCTACGCAGCGGTCGAGAATCGCCATGTTGAGCATCAGAGTACTGTGATTGAGACAACAGGTAGTATTGGTGGTATTTCCACCTCTATATTATTTGATTCGGTTCTTGATTCTTTTATTGCACCATCCTTAGTTGAGCGTTGTAGGTTGGTGGCGGTTAAGCGAGGCCGTAGTTGGGACGTTGAGATGGCTTACGGAGCCAAAATTTCTGTAGATTCCTTAGTCAAGGAGTGTGTAGTGGATTTGGGACCCTTCACCACCACTTCGATCTTGAGATCCTCCCATTAGGATCTTATGGCATCATTTTAGGCATGGATTGGTTGTCGCCCACGAGCTAGAGTGGATTGTTACCACAAGATTATTGCTTGCGTAGATGATCTTGGAGTAGAGTCGAGTGATATCAGGAGTTAGGAGGGCCATATCCATTCTCACCATCTCCGCTATACAGCTTAAGCGGTGTGCACGGCAGGGTTGTCGGATGTTTGCTATTACGGTCAGTGACAGATCAGAGGATGAGTCGAGAGGACCTTCCCTCATTGATCATCCCATCTTGTCAGAGTTTTCGATGTGTTCCCAGGGGAGCTACCGGGATTACCTCCCCCACGTGAGATCCACTTCCATATAGATATAGTTCCGGGCGCAGAGCCTATCTCACGAGCACCTTATCGGATGACTACTCCTGAGTTATGTGAGCTCAAGTTATAACTTGAGGATCTTTTGGAGAAAGGCCTAATCCGTCCTAGCGTATCCCCTTGGGGTGCACCAGTTATCTTCGTAAAGAAGAAGGATGGATCTCTTCGGTTGTGTATTGACTACCGTCAGCTGAATAAAGTAACGATCAAGAATCGTTACCCCCTTCCACGCATTGATGATTTATTTGATCAGATGAAGGGGGCTACAGTTTTCTCTAAGATAGATCTTAAGTCAGGATACCATCAGCTCAGGATTGCGGAGACAGATATTCACAAGACAGCTTTCCGTACGAGATATGGCCACTACGAGTTCACAGTGGTACCTTTCGGTTTGACGAATGCCCCGCAATGTTTATGAGTTTGATGAATGGGGTATTCAGGACCTTCCTTGATCGCTTCGTGCTCATCTTCCTTGATGACATTCTGATTTACTCATGCACACGTGAGGAGCATGAGGAGCACCTTCGCCAGGTTCTTCAGTGTCTTTGCGACAGCGCCTTTACGGGAACTTGGAGAAGTGTGCGTTCTTTCAGCCTGAGGTGTAGTATTTGGGCCACATCATTTCTGGGGAAGGTATCGCAGTCGATCCTTCCAAGATTCGAGCCATCATGGATTGGCCAGCACCCACTAGTGTGACCGAGGTGCGTAGTTTCATGGGTCTAGCAGGTATTACAGGAGGTTTGTTCAGGACTTCTCTCGGATTGCACACCCTATCACTTCTCTTCAGCGGAAAGGGAAGAAGTTTTTATGGTCAGATAGATGTGAGCAGGCCTTCAGTACACTGAAGGAGTGCCTCACGAGAGCACCTATTCTTGCAGTGCCGGATCCTCAGGGTGAGTTCTATGTTTGCACAGATGCTTCCTTGGCAGGACTTGGAGGTGTGTTAATGCAGGAGGGTAGAGTAGTTGCCTTTGAGTCTCGCAAACTCAAAGATTATGAGCTCAATTATCCGACCCATGACCTTGAGCTTGCAGCAGTTGTGCATGCCTTAGTGCGGTGGAGACATTTTCTTCTTGGCCGGAGATTTACACTCAGGACTAATCACTTGAGCCTTCGCTACCTCTTCACGCAGCCCAATCTCAACGCTCGTCAGCGGCGTTGGATGGAGTTACTCTGTGAGTATGACATGGAGATAGAGCAAGTGAAAGGGAAGGAAAATGTGGTTCAGATGCCTTGAGTAGGCGGAGACATGTGGCTATGGCCACTGCTGTGGGTACAGATTTGCGGAGTAGGATCTTGCAGCAGCTTCCTCAGGATAGTTTCTACCTTGCAACTAGAGCAGAGATTGAGTCTCAGATACCCCTTGAGGGGAGATTTGATGGATTTTCATTAGAGGCAGATGGTCTTCTCGAGACACGGGGTCGGATATATGTTCCTAGAGATGGAGGCTTGAGACATGACATTTTTGAGAGGCTCATCGTGCACCTTATTCAGCCCATCTTGGGGTGAAGAAGATGCACGCCACCCTGAGACAGTTGTATTTTTGGAGAGGACTTCGGAGAGACATAGCCTCATTTGTATCCTGCTGTGTAGAGTGCCAGAGGGTGAAGGCCAAGCATCAGCATCCAGTTGGCCTTCTCTATCCTCACGCCATACCGGAGTGGAAGTGGGACACCATTTCCATGGACTTCATCGTTGGGTTACCTACGTCGAGATACCATCACGACGCCATCATGGTCACGGTGGATAAATTGACGAAGGTAGCTCACTTTTCTCCAGTGAAGACCACCTATATAGCGAGTGTTGTGGCACGAGTATACCTTGATGAGATTGTCAGATTACATGGGATTCGCGGAAGATCATTTGCGACCGCGACCCTTTGTACACCTCCCATTTCTGGACCACCATGCAGTATGCCCTCGGGACGAGGATTAATTTCAGCACAACTTATCACCCTGAGACAGATGGACAGACAGAGAGGGTGAATCAGATTTTGGAGGATATGCTCAGGATGTACGTGATGGATCATCAGTCAAGATGGGAGGAGTATCTGTATTTGGTGGAGTTTTCCTACAATAATAGTTTTCAGAGTTCTATAGGCATGGCTCCTTTTCAGGCTTTATATGGTAGAGAGTGTAGGACACCTCTCAGTTGGGACAGGATTGAGGATAGGGTTTCCCTTGGGCCAGCTTTATTACAGGATATGGAGCAGCAGGTTGCCTTGATCAGACAGAGATTGCAGGAGGCGCAGGATAGGCAGAAGAAGTATGAAGACCAGCATAGGACAGATCGCAGTTTTGAGGTAGGCACGAAGGTGTTTCTTCATGTCAGACCACATAAGAGCCCTATCCATTATGGAAAAGGTTCTAAGCTTGCTCCTAGGTTTGTGGGTCCCTTTGAGATCTTGGAGCGCCTCGGTCCCTTGGCCTATCGTCTAGCACTGCTACCTAGCTTATCGCGCGTCCATGATGTGTTTCACGTTTCTGTGCTTAGGAGATATATTTTTGATCCTTCTCATGTGCTAGATTGGACTGCATTACAGGTGTAGGATCAGGGGTAGGTGATGGTGGAGCCCGTGCACATTTTAGATCGTAGGACCCTGGGCCTTCGCGGCAGAGAGATTGATCAGGTTCGGGTCCAATGGGACAGGTATGATGAGACTGCAGCTACTTGGGAGGATGCTACTTTGCTACGAGGACAGTTTCCACACCTTTTCCAGTGACTTCCAGGAGGAATTCGAGTCTAAGGGGAGGGGGATGTAGTGCCCACTTCCCTTCGACCTCATTTTGTTTTGTCATTTTCGAAACTGAATACTTCACTTTTGGATTATTATGACTTCTTGTTTTAGCATGCTAGTAGATATCATAGACATTGGACTGTTATTGATTCGACCTTTATATGATGCATATGGTTTACTGGTGGACATTTGATGACGATATTTGTATACTTTGACAGGGTTATTTATCTTAATTATGACATGTGATATGTTTAATCATTTTGAGTAGAACTTGATAATTGGACTAATGTGATGATCGTTTTGACATAACTGAAATGTGGAATAGAAATGTGCTAGAAAGTGTTAAGTGATATCGTACTTGCATAGATGATAGTAAATCAGGTGTTGTTTATTTTAGATTATATTGTATATTTGGCATGAATGTTTTAATGCGGCCAACAGGCCGAAGGAGGTATTTTCTGCTCTGCAGGTATATTATATTCACAACAATACTGGGGAGTGGAGACCAACCACATCGGAATTCGAGAAGAATCCAGCTAAGGTCACCATGGCAACAAGTAATTGTGTGTGTGTTAGAATTATCTGGTAAAGGGAAAATTGTGACCTAGGGATCATGTGTTGTTTTGTTTAATTTTTCCCTTTTTACTATGTTAGTATGTGTTACTCTTAGTAAGTGGAATTTTTACTTATGTTATTATTCATATTTCTTGGATTTGAGTTTACCCCTTTGTTAGCCATGAGTTGTAGTGGGTTAATTAAGTTAATTTGAGATTTTCCTAAACTAATTAAAAGATGTGACCTAAGAGAGTTCATTTATTAACCTTGATTTACTTTGGATTTTGTGTGGATTGATGTGTGCTTGAGTTTGAGTGTAATACACTCTACCCCACTTGGGAAACTCGAATTTGGCCTTGGAGGCCAAATTTCAAAGCTTGTGGGACAAGTCAAACTTGTCCCACACCTCTTAAAACCCCATGCCAACCCTACCTATGGGTTGGAAGGCCAAATTTAGGGTCTTTTAGGTGTTTTGGGGGGATAAAAGGGTAAAAATATTAATTGCACTTTCTTTCAAATTTAATTTTGTCCTTTGAGGGAGTGGGCTTAGTTGGAGTGTGCAAGTTGCTTGCCTTTCTTTCAACCACTTATTAATGGTGCATTGGAATTTGATGTTGACCAAATGATGTGGAGTGGAGGGAAAAGGAGGTGGCATCCTACTTGGAGCCACATCATCCCTCCCTCTTTTTTTCTCTATTTATTTGAGCCTCTTGTTTGTTTTGGGGGTTGGAAGTTTCATGTGTTAGCCTTTTTTGTATTTTGGAGAGGAGAGGATTTGGAAGGAGCTTGTGAATTTTTTTTTGAGCTTGTAGATACTTGTGAGAACTTTGTTGGAGCTTGTGGATGCTTGCTTGATCCTTGGAGGGATTTGAGACTTCATACTTGGAGCAAGCTCTACCATGGAAAGGTAGGAGCTTCCCCTTTCTTTTGCATTTTGTTTCCTTTTTATTATGTGAGTGTATATTTATGTTGTGTTGAATGTTGTTGTTTGAAATGCTTGTTGGGAATGGGTAGAATGCCTAAGTTGGGAGTGAGAGGAGACTATGGGGAGCTAAATTGAGGGAGGCATAAGAGATCATGTGCTTGAGGAGGGAGCTTGGGTTGGGTGTCCACCTTGTAAGAGAAATGCTTGCATTTCTTCTTGTTTTACTTTGAGGGAGCCATAAGAGTTGAGGGAGGCATAAGAGTGAATGGAGGGATAAGGGGTACTTGAGGGAGGCATAAGAGTTGTTAGGGGTATTGTGTTTGCATTGGAGGATTTTAGGTGGCACCCATTCCCATTGGGAGGCATAAGTGGCTTCCCCATATGTCTTACTCTTGTGGCTTTCTTGGTAAGCCTTGTGACTAGTTGTTGTGATTGTTTTCCCTCTTGTTGTGATTATTGATTCTCTTGTTTTGAAGGAATATGGAATGCATGTGAAATGTTATGTTTAGTCATGTGGAAGCTTGTAGTTGCCATGAGTTGGATTCTCTCCCATTGTGATGTGGTTGGGGCTCGGGGGCCAATGGAGAGGATGGCTTCTCTTCTCCATTGGGTATTTGGTTGGGAGGAGAGCGTTGCCTCTCCCCTTATTTTGTTGTGAATCAAGCAAACTATGGAGGAGCCACCTTGTTGATATTTGGAGCACAAGAACCTTGTTGTTGACAATGTAAGAACACCATGTATTTACCCACCTTGAGTGGAGGAAAAATGTAATAATGCTTTGCTTTCTCTAGCTTCCATTATTGTAAATTTGTTTCCACATGAAGTAGGATATGTTGTAACAAGATTTTGAAGGAAAATTGCATTGAAATGATAGTATTTCTTACTCTAAAATTTATTGGAAATGTTGTTGAATTATTTTGTGGAATGTTGGAAAGAAATTACAAAAGAAAATATATTAAAATTTTGTTTGAGTACTTGAAAGTGATGTGTTGAAAGGTTGGAAAAATAGTGCATTATCCCTTCTTTTATACTTGATGGAAAGACTTAAGTTTTCAAATGGCTTTTAGTATGACAATGAAACATTTTAAGCTCTAGCTCTCTTATGTCTTTCTTTATTTATGGATCCATTGTAAAATTATTGGCAAGTATAGAAGGAAATGAAATCAACTTACTAAAAACCCCATGCAATGTCTATCAAAGATGGATAGAAACAAATGTTGATACAAATTCTTAAAAACTTATCAAGACCATTCACACATGTCCTCAACGTTTAAAGAGGAAACCAATATTGTAAATATTTTCCATATGCAAGTATTCTTTAGACTAATGGTTTTACTATTACTAGATTTTATTAATCACAACATACTATTAATATCCCCTTAGTAATTATAAGGTATATTATTGTAAACCACGGCCAATAATAATATCAACGAAATATGAGATTAAACATACTACTGTATAGTTCATCCCTGCGCCTCTCACGGTATTCGCGTGTCCATTCAAAAGGCAAAGCAAACTGTTTCATCTTGTCCATGAATATTCTGATATGTAACAGATCCACCTCTATGCGTTGTTCTTCCACGAATAAATCGTTTCAGGTTTCTAGTTGTATATAGGACAAAAAAATATAGAACCGAGTCTTGTTGGTCTAATGCGCACTCCTTGATCAAAGGATCTGTCAATGTAGCAAGTTCTTGTGCTTCTCTATCTCTGCACGATACAGGAGATCTATGCAATGTTGGAGAAAATGTCTTGGGAGGTGAAGGTAGCAGGATATTTTCAGACCCAGAACAGTGTTCTGAGTTTTCTCTTCTTCAAATCGATTGTGTGACAGTGAGAGTGTCCCTTAATCGATTCTAATATAGTTGTGCGCCTTCACTGTCCCTCCATCGTTCTGATAAAAATACTACGAAGGAGGACCCCCAATTTGAGGATGCATTCAATATTGAACAGATAACAACATAGTTTTCGACAACCTACTTGTTTTTGCGCTCAGGAAAAAAAAAAAAGGGGAAACCTTGTTGATGTTGTTGCCTGGCCGACCTGCTGTGGCGGGCCGTGACTGAAATCCCACCGCGGACACACGTCGCAGCATCCAACGAAGAATGGAGTATTGAAACCCCGCCTGTACCTCACCTGTAACTTCTTCAATCTCCATCTTCTCGCCTGAGTGACCATAGCTGAAGGAAATGAGATTTCACGGCTGTCCATTGGCCAGTCGCTCCAACTGAAACCACCCCTTTCTCTGTTTCCACGCGGCCAGGGCAATAAAGAGCAGTAGGCCGACTGTGATGACTTGGATTTGCAAAATCTTAGTGAGTAGATGTTTACGCGGCCTGTAGGAGTGGGTTTTCACGCCAGACAGGGAGTCTTAAATGGAGACAGATGGTTGTTGAGCCACCCGCCGCCTCAACCATAAAATGTAAACTCAGTTTGAATGTCTATTAAATTGGGTTGGCTATTGTTTATCACCCAAAGATGTGGGTCGATCGATGATAGCCATAAAGGTGGCATTGGATGTTGAAGCCCCAATACTTTGGGCTGGTGAAGTATTATTTGTATAACTTTCAATCCAAAAATCATCTATTACCCTTCTAATATTTGACCACTGATTTTTGAAAAGACTCTTTTAAAAGAATTTTGTAGTGTAAAAAAATCATATTCCTCTCAACTTGTTATTGCTTTAAATATATGTAGTTTTTAATTCCTTATACCTATAGTACACCCTTGCAAAACAATGTAGTACCAGGGCTAAACTTGGAACTAGGAGCTAACTATAATGAGTCTACCAAAAAAAAAGTTAGTCACAAAAAAGTCAATAAAAAAAAAAGGGTTTGATAGCTTAGTAGTAAGGAACCCTAGCATGCAAATGTGAGACCTTATGTTTGATTCCTAGCTGGCCCATGCATTTTATCAAATCACTAACTTTTAAATAGGAGGTCATCGGTTTGAGTAACAACTAGTCCAACATTAGGCTAATTAACTCGAATGACGACCCTCTTCATCTTTTGTGAAACGTCGAATGAGTTTAAATTAAACATCTTTGATCACGAAGCTTTACCGTGACTATTGTAGTTCGAGCCTGTGTGCGGACTCACCCTGGAACTTATTTTTAAAAAAATAAATAAAATTTCTCGCCTTTTCAGTCGTAAGTTTGTGAAAGCAAGTTCTTTGTCGTCGTTGTCGTCATCACCGTCGTGTGTGTGGCGTCGTCATTTTGGTGGCGTTACAATGATCCTCGTGAAAAGGGAAGGATAACTCCATAAAATATTGCAGATCAGGTATTGAAAGTATTAATAAATAAGATAAACATAAAAAAAAAATCCATTGCAACTAGAATAAAAAATAAATTCTCTATAAAATTTGTGATTAGCATGTACTTCAACTTTAAAAAAACCCAAAACAATGCTTGGATTATTTATAACAAACATGCTCAAAACTGAAAAGTATCCAATCTGACCCAAGTTTCTCTTATTATTGCAAGTTCATTATTATGTAGGAAGGTGTTTCATTGCGAGGATGCATATGGCAGCCATTGTCTGTTTCCCAACATATTCCTCCCCACAATCTTTCCCGATGAACTTCCAATGCATGCATACTATAACAGGTTCTTCGCATAATTACAGTTGTAATTTTCAATTCTCTTATTGTGTCCTTTGAAGATGCACACCAGAGTGAATATGTAGCAACACAAGATATAAGGTGTGCATATGTGTCTAATTTTACTGATAGTGTTAGTTTATCCCTTATACTAAAGAACGAGGATCTACTTTCGATTGATGATCATTATTTATCACAAGCTACATTACAACTAAAAGAAAGTTGGAAGCTTATGCGCATTGGTTAAGACCTAGTGGTGGAAACTTTGTGATTAGCATGTACTTCAACTTTAAAAAAACCCAAAACAATGCTTGGATTATTTATAACAAACATGCTCGAAACTGAAAAGTATCCAATCTGACCCAAGTTTCTCTTATTATTGCAAGTTCATTATTATGTAGGAAGGTGTTTCATTGCGAGGATGCATATGGCAGCCATTGTCTGTGTTTCCCAACATATTCCTCCCCACAATCTTTCCCGATGAACTTCCAAGGCATGCATACTATAGTAGGTTCTTCGCATAATTATAGTTGTAATTTTAAATGCTCTTATTATGCCCTATGAAGATGCACACCAGAGTGAATATGTAGCAACACAAGATATAAGGTGTGCATATGTGTCTAGGTTTACTGATAGTGTTAGTTTATCCCTTATACTAAAGAATGAGGCTCTACTTTCGATTGATGATCATTATTTATCACAAGCTACATAACAACTAAAAGAAAGTTGGAAGCTTATGCACATTGGTTAAGACCTAGTGGTGGAAAATTTAGATAGCTTGATAATTTGGACAAAGATGCCACACTTAGGTTGGATCCATGTTGTTTATCAATAGATATTGTACATAGGTGGGAGCAAGTGCTAAAGAAGAAGGTCCAAAAGCTTGTTCAGCTAGAGATAAATAAGGTGTATGAAATTTGGAGGGATCAACCTTTTCATGGAGTATCTGCATAGATCATTCATAATTTGTTGGGCATTCTGTCTAATAAAACTTGTATGATTTTGAAAGGAACGATAACCAGATCATGCCAAGCCAAGAACACAGATGTTAATCAAACATCACGATCAATAAGATGAAAGTAATTCTCTAGAATAACTTTACATAAACCTTTGCAAACAAATGAGCAACAATATCATATATTATTATGGAACTCAATGCAATACATTGAGAATGGGCCTTGCTTAAATAGGCAAGGAATAACAATCTAAGAACCAGTCAAGGTCGTAGATCAAGCCATAAATCAAGGAAATAACTAGTCATCAAAGAACTAGTCAAGACCATAGATTTAGGAGAGAACTAGACATCAAGGATATAGTCAATACCATAGATCAAGGAAAGAACTATACCTAACAACTAGATAATATCTCCTAATATCTAAATAATATAAAAGAAATATCCACACACACGTAATTGGGTGAGGATAAATACAATAAAGGTAAATAAAGTACCTAGGTGAACATGAGCTAAGGTAAATAACTACTCTAACAGATTTAAGGGAAGAACTCCATTAAGAGAAATCCAAGGCTATCATCCTTATTGCACTTGATGAGGTTGCTTGGCTCTACAACATTCACGGATTTGATGTATCATAAACTCCGGTTGTACATGCTTTTGTGATTGTGACCAAATTCTCTACTTTTGTATATGTTGACAAGGGAAAAGTGACATCCGAGGTGAAAATGCTATAGAAATAAAGAATTATGAGCCATTGCTACCATATCGGAATAATTTTAATCTCGTCAATTATTGGGGTTTATGAAAAATATATTTCGGAGGTTCCTACAATTTTGGAGAAGAAATATGATAAATCTACAAATTATGAGAAAGATTAAAAACAAATCCTTAAAGTTCCATTGAAAATAAACAATAAAAAATAAAGAAAATTAGTTCATCTATATTCCACAATTCATCCGAGTGCCCTAGCAGATATATCGTAGAATGTGGAACCATGTGAACTATTTAACAAAACGTTTGAAAATATATGGTCTCATGGACTTGTAATGAATTTTGGATATACAACAAGATGGGTTTCCCTCACGAAGGATTGACATTGTCTCACCAAATGGAACTAACAGTGTCCACTGATCGGTTCACGTTTTCTAGCATACTCCCACTCTATGCACACATACGAGCTTCAAAATAAGGTGTGGACATTCATCAAAGCATTAGGGAGAATGGAATTTTGGTAGGTGTTCATGTTACATGTGCCATGGTAGACATGTCTAAAAAACATAGAAGCACGTGAACTATTCAACACAATCCTTGAAATATATATGGTCTCATTTAATGTAATGATTACGAGATATGCAAAAAAGGGGATTGTACTCACAAAACAATGACATTGTTTTACCAAATGTAGCCAATAGGCATCTACTCTTGTTGGTTCAAATTTTATAGCATACTCCCATCCTATGAAAAAATAGGAGATTTGGAACAAGGCATGGACATCCCCCAAAGAATTATGGAGAAGGGACTTTCGGTAGACGTTTAAGTTTCATATCCCATGACATATATGTTTACACAATGTGGAAGGATTTGAACTATTTGACAAAATGCCTAAAAAGGTCTTAGAAACTTTCAAGTAAATGCAATTGGCATATGTAAATTCATACTCCACAACCTTTTCAAGTGTCCTCCCAACCTCTGTCAAAAAGGGAGATTCAGATCACGATATTTTTCTAGTGTTTTCTTCCCGCTCTATCGATTATAAGAAAAATGTTGTTGGTAGCCTTGAATTTCCCGTTCTATCAAACCAACGCCAAAACCAAGCAAACTTAGTTGAATGTCATGGGAAGCCCTGTTGTGGTCATGTAAAATATTTGACTAAATGTTAGGTAGGGGCCATTGAAATTGTTTCACCAAATGCAAAGGGATAATATGAAGCATTTTTTTATAGATTTTGTTGAGATATTTGTATAATGTTATAACAGATTCAAAATTTTAACTGATTGTCAGTTCTATTGTTTTACTTTGTGGCTCAATAATATTTTTTGCTTCCCATGTTTTTTTCTCAATGGTTGTGTATTCATTTTCCATTTTGGATTTGATGTGGCATTTTATCATCATTGCTCATTGTTTCATTCAAATAGATTTTTTTGCACTAAACATTTCTTTCAAATCCTTTAGAGTTATTCAAAATCTATGAAGACTTAGAAAATACGGATGGTTTACACTTGATATATAAAATTGTCAAAGGAATTAGTGAGTACAGTCCCTTTTTTAATTTGATAGACTTATTGTAAGAAGTCCATTAGCATAGCTTAAGTTGTGAATATGTTAAGAAGTTTAATTCCATTAACTCATGGGCATCGTTCACATCACAACATATATCACATTACTTGTCCCATCTCAACCACCACCATGCAAGACCATCACAACTCCAATCTATCCCAGAGGTTTGAGAGCATGAACCTCTATTCTTATACCATATGTAACGCCCACATTTTAAACACACATATACAACAGAAAAAATACCGAAATAATTTTTTTGTTTCTCATTCACTCATAACGCAACACCACATGGGCTCAAAAATAAAAAAGTAAACATCACATAAGACACTTACGTAAGCATGGACCCACGTAGACAACATGATAACATAGGGTATCATTCAATGTATTACTCAAATGACGTAAGCAAAAGAAAAAAACCAACTATGCTAAGGCACACAAGATAGGTATACTCCACAACACAGCCATTTTATTGTTAACAAATTTATTACATCTAGTTTTTGATTATATAACTCTTGTAGGTTTTAGTGAATTAAACTGGTAAGGGTGTAAAATTTCCTTTTTTCTAAAACTTCAAATACTTTATTTTTGTATAACATTGGCCTTTAAAGGAGAATGCATTGTTGGTTCCTTCCTCAATTTCCATTAATTATCCACAGCTCATTTGTTAATTAAATTCATTTCAAACAACTACAAGCCTCCTAATATTCATTCTTACGTTAAAGGTTTGTTTCTCAAAATATGTTTAATTAACGTTAAATTTTATCCTCACTACGAGAAGGAACTAACAAGATGTTAAGGTTCTACTTTTTGAGACGTATATTTCATGTTTAAATATTACCTTTACTAGACATGGGAAACTATCGTGAGGTCAAGGAAGATACATTAGAGTTTAAAGGAAGATTTAGATTCAATATATATCTTCCCATAAACATCCTTTCATCATAGTACCCTATTTTTTTCTTATTCTGGCCGATATAGTTCAATAACTTGTTTGAATCCATTCAAGTCTTTCACATAAGAAATTTTATTTAGATTTATATATCTATTTTAGTTTTTGAAATTTTGATCTCACTAAGGGAAATTCATATTTATTTTTAACCACATGAAAGTGTCTAGTTGAGTTTTAAGGACTTCGAGCATGACATTATTCCTAATCCCAAACTCTTGTTAACTCTTGTACCCTTTACACTTACGTCGTACTTTGGCCTAACGATTGGCATTGTTTTTAGAAAAATTGTAATTCAAATAACTCATAATTTACAATAAGGGGTTCGTAACTACAAGGAGTGGTGACTATGCACCTAACTACTCATTTCATTGCTCTTAGACCATCAAGTATTAAATGCATATTACATGACAAACTGAAAACTATACGCTTTTCAAATTCCAAGGAACTATTTAAATTGTTTAGTAAAATGCATCAATGTTTCTTTCACCAATACCCTTAAGAGAGGCTCCATGATCTATTAACTTTAGCAACAATCATTGATGGGGGAACTACACCCTACGAGAGAGCACATGGTAATCTGCTACTAAGGGTCACAATTATCTAGAGGGATACAGGGACTTCAAATACAAAAGTTATAAAATTTAAAGTGTTTCAAAATCCTTCTAAGGTAATATTTACAGTCATTGGTGGCAACACATCATAGTTAATTTTTTCATTAGCATCATAATAGGTCACTCAATGTACTACATTTATTTCTAATTGAGGTTTTCTACACCCTACCACAAGTCAAATTAAGAGTAATCAAGTGTCCATGTATTACAAGGAATTCATGCCACTCGAGGTATCTTGAGAATACATTTTCTCAATTTTTTTAACATTTATCTTATAAAGGGTTCCATCAACTTTGGTTCATTTATTTGACTGCAAATAAAATATATTACTCGATAGTTAATTTCAAATATCCTATCATATACACATTTTAGGTTTGATTCTTAAATAGGAAACGATGTTTTCTTATTCACTTGTTCTCGAGTGGATCAATTCACATCCACCTTCACATCATAAGAAATATTTAATACGTTGCGAGTAATCTCCATAACCCTTGAAATGATTATATCGACATCCCAAGGGTATGTTCCCAAATGAGGGAAAGTTACAAAAATTCCTTTATAATTAAAAACTTAATAGGGAATTAATACACAACCTAACTATCTTTGTGGTCCCACGAACTGTTCATTACATTCCAATTTTAACGTTATTTAGTCTCTAAAAACAACCATGAGATTTCAAGCTCAACATGTTGTCTTGTATGCCATTAAAATGATGTTATGTCTCGCACTAAGGAATCTTACACACTTTCATACCCATGTGAATGCTCTCGACTAGGTTTGTAGGGTGGAATACAAAAACGCATACAATACCTCTTATTCTCTAAGACTATGAAGGATGTTTGGAGCTAGCCTAACTTGGAGCTTACTAGAGAGGGTCATTACATTCAACACGGGTAAATATTTTGAGCTATATGTTTGTTTGGTTGCTTTCCGCTCAATATGAAAAACACACAAAAATGTAAGTTGATATTTTTATTTGAATATTAAGTGATTTCCTAGGTCATTGCAACACTAGAAGATAGGTAAAACCACGCCATTTTAAATAACTTGCTAACAATTTTACTGGCACAATCATATCACAATTACGATGACACTAAACATTTTAAATGACAAGGATTCAGTTTCATCCTCATATATTTATTTTGACACTAAAAGAAGGGTTCTTTGGCATCGTTTTCCAAATCAATATTATCCAATCAACTTCATTTACTTAATACAATATACACCATTACGACCAAGAGTAATAATTGTTAAATAGGCAAAATTACAACTATGTATGACATAGTACATATTCCCAATACGCAACACTATCATTTCCATCATTGAAATAATGAAAGTAATACATCCTATTCATAAAAATATAACTGAAATATTCTAAACAATTACATTACCTTCAAATAACATGCTAATAAAAGACACAGTGTCATTTTTACAATTCCTTTTTGCTCAGTACCTGCAACCAATGTTGTGTTAGTCCTAGGGTGAGTATGGAAAACCCTTACACTCAAGCACAAACAAGACATTCATCATTTCAAGTAATTTCAAACAAAGTACAAAGAGAGGTAGAGATAAGGAGAGAGAGGAGAGATAATTTCCTCAGACATTCATTTACTTATTTTTCAAGAGAGAGACAGTATGGAAAAAAGAGAAACTGTAAAACATTTTCTTTTTTATTCATAATATTTTGACCATTTCTCAATTCATTCCCATTTTCATACTATTTAAAACTCATCTACATTTTAATCCATTCATGTTTCCAAGACCAACCACAATTTCATATTTATATTAAGAGATAGAGAGAGAGGGAGGAGAGAAAGAACACATTAAATTGCAAAATCCTTTCATGCAACGTAATTGATTAAATAATGCTCTACCCACACTGTAACATTATAAAAAGGGGTTCACAAGCAATTTACAGAACCTATAGGATCCTAAGAAATATTTTCTATATTAAGTTACGAGTGAGCAAAAACTAACCAAATCAACTAAAATGCTTATAGTATGGTTTCCAAAACCACTCATTTTACGTTCAAACATAAATTCCATCGATTCCTACCTACTCCCCTATAAATAAATAACTTTCCAGATTCAAAGGAATTTGATTTCATCAAACAAGGTTCAATTTAAGAAGGTGACTTCGAGACCAATTATCGTAAACACATCAAACACTTATGTTATACAACGACCAATGACTCCAACATCCACTTGAAACTCTAACTTAGGAAATTATTTTTTATTAAACTGAGAGTTGGTTTCAAATCTCACGTAGGAGTGCTAGAGGAAGATGAAGGTGTTTTCCAGTTACACAAAATCGATAGGACATTTGTAAGCCAAAACCGATCACAATTTCATAAAGTGGGAATGTCACCAAAAGTGGCTGAAGTGTTAAAAGGGTATCGAATCTCACCTTGTTAAGGCATATAATTGAGTTAGTCGATCGGTTAAGAAAATTCATTGTGTCTTGGGTCGAGATGGAACTTGTTTTAGGTTTTGGTTCCCATTAACCATTTGACATGGTGCTCCATGCACTGAGTGTTCCAAAGGCCTTATTTATGTATTTATTTATTCTTACAAGTTTAAAGCAAAATATTTTCGGGAAAGGTAAAATCCATATAAATTCATTCCAATTTGCATCCTTTCTTAATATATATAACTTAAGAAATCCAACACTAAAAAAATATTAAATGTTTAGTTTGAATCAAGAGTAAAGTGATCCATACCGAATAATCCCTTCGGAGACAACGCCCAGTCCTAGGGGAAGAGTATGGTGCTACTGCAATGAGGAAGAACATTTCTCCTCCATGTTCAAATTAAATTTTCACCAATAGATTACCCGTATCATACTTGCATTCAACTTGCACATTCTTATCTGTAACTTGCCAATATGAGTCAAATTGATAACCACTTCCAAGTGTACTTTGGTAGTTGTGTAATGCCCCAACCAACCTTGTCTCGGTCAGCATGCTTTATCTCCTTCTTGGCATGGAGGGTGGAGTATTGAAGTCTAGGCGTGTTGGTCTTTCCCTTGGTTTGAATGCCAAGTGGGGGGCAGTTGGCCGCCTGTCTCCTCTAGCAACTTTTCAACCACTTCAGTCCTGTCACCTTTTATGACCAGCTCTACTGTTCTTTGACTTCCTCTTGCTTTGTTTACCACGTCTTGGAAGAAGGAAACCCCTGTTTCGGGGAGTCTTTTGGTTGGTTTTAGTCTGGTTTTTGCCCGAGCATTCTTCCTGGCCGCGTGGGCTCCTTTGGAGACTGTTTCCTTATGGAGGAGGGGCATGGAGCTTCAAGCTGGTGAGGAAGGCATGTTACCTCCACATTTTTGGGTGCTGCGAAGGGTGTTCATGTTTGAGAATCCAAAGCAACAGCCTGCTGTAATGATTAGCTAGGCAACAGGCATGTTGTAGTATAGTAGAAGCCCTTTTTGAGCACTTCCAGCAAGCAGGTTGTCCAAATCTGTTGTTGTCTGTTCAGTATTGAACGCATCCTCGAATTCGGGATTCTCCTTCAAGATATTGCTGTCAAAATCGACTAAGTGACAGTGAGAGTGTTACAAGGAGATCTATCCAATGGAGCAGCCCGAAATCAGATGCTCTGGTGGATCTAAGGATACCCGATATGCCTTGTCTACTCAATCTGATCAGTGCGAAAAATACAATACGAGGAGTGAGAAAATATTATGTGGTGTCGCTTCAAAAGCATTGCGAGTTCGCTCTTCCCCGCCAAAAGATCGGCACAGTAGAGTGAATACTGCAAAAGGACTTCGGGACACGAGGGTGAGGCTTTCTCTTTCTACGGCTGTTAAGTTTTACGATGTGCAGTACAGATTAGGGCTTGATCGTCCAAGTAAAACTCTGGATTGGCTTATTAGTACAGCACAGGGTGCTATAGATGAACTTTCACAGTCACAACCAGTGCATGAATGCTCAAATACTAGTAGATCTGGAACAGATTTTCTGTTCAGCCAGCCGGAGTAGAGTGAGTACAGTAGGAGTGTTACCAGAAGACCTGATGAAATTTATTGTTAATACTCTCTTTTGACTTCTTGCTTGTTCTACGATTTAACTCATGGAAGAGAATCTCATTGGCGTGGATCTGTTTCATATCAGAATATTCATGAAGTACTATTTGCTTTGCAATTTTATGAACTTCTTCAGTGAGTCACTAAGTTGGCAGGCATAAGGGTTCTGTTGGAATTATCACACCTTACAAGCTACCACTGTAATGTTTGCACCGAGAGTTTGATACTGTCCTCAAATCTGCTGAAGAAAAAGGTTTATGTATCATTACAGTAGATGCCTTTCAGAGCCAGGAGCGTGAGCTGCATTGAAGCAATCTAGTGACTGGTCAGCCTTAATCGAGGATGCTGAGTCTAGGGACTGTTTTTTTTTGGATATGGAATCTATTCCAAGAGATTTTCTTTTGGTTATTAAAGCCATCTTCTTTTGCTTCGTCTCAGACCAGGGCTGCTCCTAATATGAGAGCACCAAGGTTAGGAGGTCCAAATCAGGAACAATCAGATGCATGTTGAGATGGCGTTTTAAACCAGGCTCAAAGAGGAAAGTTATACGTTGGATACTTTGTGTCTGTCAAGTGGTTCTTTGCATTTCTCTTTGGTATTGGTACAGGGTTGCAGCATTTGTTATCAATATGGCAGTTGAGAATTTCTGTGGCTGGAAATTTGCTGCTACTTTTGCTTATTAAACGTATGCCCTGGTTCTTCTTGTGGTGACCTGCTCACACCAATTATTGGCTGGCTGCGTGAGGATTTGGTGGAGAATATAGTTGGGTTTGTGGGAAAAAGGAAAAGGGGGGTCTATAGTTATAGAAACAGATACAGATCTTCTTTGGATATGGCAGTCATGACGATGGTTGTGTGGGTTTCTATGGTGATTGTGATGCTCTTCAGAGCAGAGTGCTTCTATCTTCCCAGAGTTTCTCCCGAGGATTCCAAGAAGGCATGTTTCAATCACCCCCTTTCCTATGCCAAGCATGGCCATTAACAGGGTATGGATCTTCAGCAGGCGGAGGAAGAGAAGTTGCACAGGTTGTGTTGTTGTTGCCCGAGCCCTAGTCGACGTGCTTGTTGGTGGGAAGAACTATAATCAGGCATGTTAATTCTACTCCTCGTAATAGTTTTCTACCTTCTTTCAAAGTATCTTGAAATGAATATTCTTTCCTCTTGAATGGCGCTTAGACAAAATGTTTTCGTGGTTGTTTATATCACTACCTGATTGTGTCGGTTGTTCCTTTAAATCTCGATCCAATTTCACTGGTTTTGCTTGGAATGTTCTTTCCTCCCTTATAGCTTACTCTATTTCATATTTTTCTAAATGGGTTACTGCAATTTTGAGTGATGCAATCTAGTTCGTAGGGAAGGAAACATTATTGAGTTTTGTTTGCTTATATGACTCTCTTTTAAAAGAATTTTGTGATGGTAGTTATAACTGAAGGTTACTAAATGGAAGGTTAAGCCTTCATATCTCTATTTGTTTGAATAAAAACGTATTTCCTGTTTAGGGCTCTCCTGTTTTGCTAAATGGTACATTAATAGTGACGTTGTGTTCTAAAACTTGTTTAAGCCCGTGGGCATTCCTTACTTTTGTTTAATTAGAAAATGGCATTAGGGTTTTGTTTTAGAACTGTACATGGTTGACTTTTGTACCCAGTTCTAGGAGATGGATAACCTGACATCTATTTTGGCCTCTACGTGTTGAGAAAATTACTATACCTACTTCCTGGTTCAAACTCTTGTTTGATTAAAGTAAGGGGAAAACATTGTAAGTTTAATTGAATGAAACCTCTCCAATTTTTATTAAGGGTCGCGAGCAAGCTATTAATAGCTGGACTGAAACAAAAGTTGTAGGTGAATCCATGGTATTGGAATCATGAACTCGCTTCCTGTTAGATGACAGCTGATTTTAGTGATAATATAATAGGTGGCTGTTATATTCATCTATTTGATATTTGCTAGACTTTTCCTTGATAAGCCCACATGGATTGGGTAAAATTTTTCATCTTCTATACCATTGACAAGGAGCTCATAGAACTTCTAGGCCTGACTGCATTGCGTAACCTTCCTGATGGATTTGTGCGTTGGTTCTTATTTTGTGCTTGTACTCGTGGTAAGGTCTTTTGATTCTGGGGCATCGTTGGTGTATTACCCACCGTGTATCGAATCCCTTTGTTTTCGAACTCGAATATCTTATTCTTCGAACTTGGTTACTAAAAGTCCCTTTTCATGGCTTTGTTAAGGAAATTAATTTTTAATTTTTTTATTTTAATGTACTTATTGGCATTGTCGGAAATATATAAAAATTATTAATGACTTTTGGGTTTAGCCTTCCCTTATATTATGTAGAGAAGTTGACGATTAGGATAGGGTTTGTTGGTAGAATAATGGCCCTTTCTGTGTCTCTTTTGTATGCTTTTGGAAAAGTGGATTTGTTTTGGTTAACTAGTACTACGTTTAAGAAATCCTATAAGGAGGTAGTGGTAAACTCCTTGGTTAAAACTGAAACTATGGTTGTGTTCTTTTAAGGGTGTCGAACCCATATTACTATGAAGCCCCTCTGGGAGAATTGGATAACGTCGTTTTGCTTCGCGCCTACGATCATAATTAGTACGTTTTGTCTTATCTTGGACCCCTTTAGTTGGATGGAGTAAGTTTTGGATTCCAATCACGTAATCCATAGGATTACATGAAGGAGATATCAACACTCTTGACTTTCTTGTTCCTAACCCATAAGGTCTTGCCTTGTTTTATGTGATTTTGTTCTTACTCGTATTTTGACTTTCTCCTTGTTGGATGGTTTAGATTTCTTTCTCATGCAAATAATTTTGGAGTTGTGGGTCGTGTTTTAATCCATTTTTTGAATTAGAATTTTTCTTTCTTGATATTGTTAAATGTTAGCTTACTGTCACAATGAGTAGCCTTAACATTCTCAGCTCTCGCGAACTGATTCCAGCTAGTATTTGTGCAGATGGATTATGCGAGTAGATTAAAGGAAAGAGTTGTAAAGGTTTCATTAGTGCAATTTATGAAGTTCCTTGTAAAAATGTCCAATGTGTTGTAAATTGTGTAACATTGCTTGTAAAGAGAGTTGATACGACCTCTTGCCTTGTATTGTTTGGTAATGGTGAAATAAAGTGTCTTGTTCTTATGTAGTTAAACTTGAAATTACCTTTGTGAGAAATAATATTCAATCTTGACCTTGTTATGAGTATTCTTTTGGTGATATCATTTACAGTCATGAAAATTTTGTAGCATGGCTTGGCTTATTTTGTTACCTTCTTGTTCTTGACCCAAGTGAAATCCAATCTCTTGACTTCTTTGGTTCATGTGCCATGTTGAATGGAAATGTTATAACCGTGGTTTGCGTTCTTGTTAAATAACGATAATTTCTTCTTTCAAGTCATAATGCTTATTGGTTTAGTAACCCTCCATGGTACTAGTATCAATGTTATTCAGGCATATTTTAGTGGGTTGAAACCCCTTTTTCTAAAGATAATCAAAGATAAAAGAAGAGGAATACATAGATGAATAAATAAAGAAGATAATAATGAAGTTGTATTTGGTTGATAAAATTAAGAGTCTTTTATTGGAAAGAAAGTGTTTATCTAACGATGTAAAAAAAAATACCTACCATTGCTAACCTTAAGCTATGGATTAAACATTGTCCTCTTGTTGGGAAACGTTAATTAATTTTAAAAGTAATATCACTGTTGGCTTTTGGGGATATCGGTAGATCTTATCTAGTACAGGAGTTTAAATAAAAACACATTAAGTATAAGGCTTCCATGTTGGGAACCCCTGTGTATCCCTCGACGAACTTAATCAAGGTGATTTCTAAATGAAGCTTTTACCAAAATTCAATTGAACTCTTAAGACTCATTAAAAGACCGGTTAATAACTAAATAGATCATAATAAAATAAATTATCTTCTCTCTCTAACCCTTACCATGGTACCTTGTAGTCCTTGTCTAAGCTATGATAAATTTTTAATTCATGATCAAAGATGATTAGGGTTCGAACCTTAACGATACTCCTCTCCTTTTGATCTTACGCTTGCCTCCTTATGCAATGTGGGTATGAAACGAGTTTGATGAGTAGGGGGTTTAGATAGATAGCCTTGTGGAATTGTATACCACCGGTTTTGTAAACAAATTAATCAAGGAATTTTCATATTATAGGTGATCCTAGGATAGTCCTCAAGTTATATAAAAGAAAAGAAACTTAATCCTATAAGAAGAATAGTATGAAACAAATCATGAACCTTCTAGAACGTAAGCTAAAAATTGTAAGATGGCTCTAGTAAATCAGTAATCTTAAGAAGATTTTCACAAAGTGGGATGTCTTCACTATAACTATGTAATGTGGTTGGTCTTTTGGCATGTCCTTTCGTAAGTGAATAGTAAATTGTCCTTGATAGGTGTGAACGTTTCCGTGTGGCCTTGATGGTCATCCTTGTATCAGGTTGTTCACAGTGTTAGTTGTATCCTTGGTGACGACATGTTGCGTCATGTTATGTGTCAAGCAAGTTAAAAAAATAAATTATCCTGTATTTCACTATGTTGTTTGTGTGTGAATTTTTGGGTCGCTACACTTTCGTATCAGAGCGTAGGTTCATGCTCTCTAACCTATGGGCCGGATTGGTGTTATATGATGATGTTAAATGGTGGTGGTGGTGTTACATGATGATACTGCATGATGATGATGATGTTGCATGATGGTGGTAGATATTGGAAGAGTAATGTGCTTTAAACGTGATGTGATTATTGTCGTAATTGTGATATTGTGAACGCACGTGATGTGTATGTCACTTAGTGCGTGTTTGTTACCATGTTGATATGTTGGGGATGGGAGTATTCTCTATCCTTCTTGTGGATTCTATGAAGAGTTAACGTGTGAATTGCTCATTTTGACGTGTGAAAAGAATTATAAAGTGGATGACATAGTGTTGGAACATTGTGACATATTGTGATATGTGGGTGTATCAATGTTTGTATGACTAGATTGATGTTAAAAGAAATGAGTTGTATCATGATGTTTTTACCATGTTTGAAGAAATGTGTGTACCACCTTGTTATGTAGCCATGGATGTTATGTTGTGATGTACTATGTTCATCATATGTATGATTTGTGTAAAAAAATGTAATGCTTCATGTTGTGATTTTGGGTCCTACGGTGAGTGTATGAACCCTATTGTATGGTGATTGCACTTTGGGTGCAGGATGTGGTTAAGTGATGTGTTACACCCGGTGAGTGTATGATCGTGATCTACCCTGTATACGTACCATATGTAGGACGTTATGGTAGCTATGTGTGTACCACCATTATGTTAGTGATGTTGTTGTATGTTATGTTGTGAACCTTACGCTAACCGACCCTAAAGGGAATCGGTAAAGTGTATGTTGAGAGTGAGGAATGGTGTACCATGGGTCAATAACTTGAGTCGAAACTCGGTTTAGTAGATTACATGTGATTCTTTCCTCTCTCCATATGTGGTTGTATCTACACAACCTAAGTGCAACTATGACTATGTTTAGCCTTGTCGAAGTGGTGGCGGGATGATTCAGATGGAGGTGATGATAGTTGTATTATTGTTATGTATTTACAAGTGAGGCTTGATGTTCGAGTGCTAAAGCAACTCGTTGAGTACCCCTTGGTGGCCGAGATAAGGCCACACGGTTATCGTAATGTGACATTATTATAAGTTGATTTTATTTGTAAATTGACTTTTTACTTTATTTTGTAAGGACCAGCAACTTTTCTTGATTGCCATGCTTTTCAATTTTGGGCATTTCCTTGGTTTGTGGCACTAACATGGGGATTTTGATACTAACTATGGCTATTTGGCCATTTATTTAGCTTGATTTGGGGTCTTCTTTTAAATTTGGAATTTTTACCGCCTTGCCCAAGGCTTGTACTTTGCCACTTGGCACTTTGGTTGGATTGTTGTGCTGGTTCTAATGTCGTGATGTGTGGAATAGGGTCATGGGATGCACCATGGATTGGTTGGACCTATGGACCCGCTTCGTTGTATGGGGGTACGCCCCAAGGAGTACATATAACTAGCGGGTTGTTGAACCACGCATTATTATGTCACTTGGGTTAGGAGTGTTCGAACTCTATGTGTCTTGGACCATAGGGTCAACCGGCCTCCTTGAGGGAGGCATAAGAGTTTGAGGGAGGCATAAGAGTTTGAGGGAGGCATAAGAGTTTGAGGGAGGCATAAGAGATTGAGGGAGGCATAAGAGTTTGAGGGAGGCTTATGATATTTGTCTGTATGGTGGATGTTTCAGGATATATGTTGAGTTATTGTGATGTTTGGTAGTGCTCTTTTGATGTATGTGTTACTCATGTCAGATGGATATGTGTTGTGATGTTGTGGACATGTCATTGATCCCCTTGTGGACACTATGTACCTGTAGCATTTGTTTGGTGTTATGTGAGTTTTTCATTGATGCAAATTGAGGAAATGTCTGGTGGATTGTAGTACTCTTTTGTTTGAGTATTTTGTATGTCAGTCATTGATGTGTGATGTGTACTATGTTATGTGGACTGTGCCTACTCCATTCCGTATTTGAGTAACCTTTTTGTGGTGTAATACAATCATGAAGCATATACTTGTGTGCTTGTGAATCTGTAAGTGTCTTCTGAACCTTATAGGGTGTTGTGTTAGCAGTTCATGTTGGGCACCCAGAATAAGGAATAAATCAAAACTCTTCAATGATGATATTTTTAAAAAAGAAACTAAAACTAGAAATAATGATAATGGAAAGAGACTAATGAAATGATGAACAAGAAAGAACTGCCAATCTTCACAGAACATTGAAAGTTAAAATTTCTACCAAATGTTCCTAAGGCTACCCTGTGGCCGTACTTTAATCAACTAAAATTTTAAACCATAAAGTGTACTTTCTCCTGTACCTGTTCTTGGTTGCGAACCATTTCTTTTCCGTTGTGTTATGTCGCATCGAGGACGATGCTTTCTTAAGGGGAGGAGAATGTAATGCCCCAACCAACCTTGTCTCGGTCAGTATGCTTTATCTCCTTCTTGGCGTGGAGGGTGGAGTATTGAAGTCTAGGCGTGTTGGTCTTTCCCTTGGTTTGAATGCCAAGTGGGGGGGGCATTGGCCGCCTGTCTCCTCTAGCAACTTTTCAACCACTTAGTCCTGTCACCTTTTATGACCAGCTTTGTTGTTCTTTGACTTCCTCTTGCTTTGTCTGCCGCGTCTTGGAAGAAGGAAACCCCTGTTTTGGGGAGTCTTTTGGTTGGTTTTAGTCTGGTTTTTGCCCGAGCATTCTTCCTGGCCGTGTGGGCTCCTTTGGAGACTATTTCCTTGTGGAGGAGGGGCGTGGAGCTTCAAGTTGGTGAGGAAGGCGTGTTACCTCCACGTTTTTGGGTGCTGCGAAGGGTGTTCATGTTCGAGAATCCAAAGCAACAGCCTGCCGCAATGATTAGCCAGGCAACAGGCATGTTGCAGTATAGTAGAAGCCCTTTTTGAGCGCTTCCAGCAAGCAGGTTGTCCAAATCTATTGTTGTCTATTCAGTATTGAACGCATCCTCAAATTCGGGATTCTCCTTCAAGATATTGCTGTCAAAATCGACTAAGTGACAGTGAGAGTGTTACAAGGAGATCTATCCAACGGAGTAGCCCAAAATCAGATGCTTTTGTGGATCTAAGGATACCCGATATGCTTTGTCTACTCAATCTGATCAGTGCGAAAAATTCAATACGAGGAGTGAGAAAATATTATGTGGTGTCGCTTTAAAAGCATTACGAGTTCGCTCTTCCCCACCAAAATATCGGCACATTAGAGTGAATACTGCAAAAGGACTTCGGGACACAAGGGTGAGGCTTTCTCTTTCTACGACTGTTAAGTTTTACGATGTGCATCTGATTAGGGCTTGATCATCCAAGTAAAACTCGGATTGGCTTATTAGTACAACACATAGGGTGCCATAGATGAACTTTCACAATCACAACCAAAGTGCATGAATGCTCAAATACTAGTAGATCCGGAGACAGATTTTCTGTTCAACCATTTGGAGTAGAGTGAGTACGGTAGGAGTGTTTACAGAAGACCGATGAAATTTATTGTTAATACTCTCTTTTGACTTCTTGCTTGTTCTACGATTTAACTCATGGAAGAGAATCTCATTGGCGTGGATCTGTTTCATATCGAATATTCATGAAGTACTATTTTGCTTTGTAATTTTATGAACTTCTTCAAATGAGTCACTAAGTTGGCGAGGCATAAGGGTTCTCGTTGGAATTATCACACCTTACAAGCTACCGCTGTAATGTTACACCGAGAGTTTGATGCTGTCCTCAAATTTGCTGAAGAAAAAGGTTTATGTATCATTACGGAGATGCCTTTCGGAGCCGGGAGCGTGAGCTGCATTGAAGCAATCTAGTGACCGGTCGGCCTTAATCGAGGATCTTGAGTCTAGGGACTGCTTTTTTTTTTTTTTATATGGAATTTGTTCCAAGAGATTTTCTTTTGGTTATTAAAGCCATCTTCTTTTGCTTCATCTCGAGACACGGGGCTGCTCCTAATATGAGAGCACCAAGGTTAGGAGGTCCAAATCAGAACAATCGGATGAATGTTGAGATGGCGTTTTATACCTGTGCTAAAAGAGGAAAGTTATACGTTGGATACTTTGTGTCTCATCAAGTGGTTCTTTGCATTTCTCTTTGGTATTGGTATAGGGTTGCAGCATTTGTTATCAATATGGTAGTTGAGATTTTCTGTGGCTAGAAATTCGCTGCTACTTTTGCTTATTAAACATATGCCCTGGTTCTTCTTGTGGTGACCTGCTCACGCCAATTATTGGCTAGCTGCATGAGGATTTGGTGGAGAATATAGTTGGGTTTGTGGGAAAAAGGAAAAGGGGGGGGGTCTATAGTTATAGAAACAGATACAGATCTTCTTTGGATATGGTAGTCATGATGATGGTTGTGTGGGTTTCTATGGTGATTGTGATGCTCTTCAGAACAAAGTGCTTCTATCTTTCGGAGTTTCTCCCGAGGATTCCAAGAAGGCATGTTTCAATCACCCCCTTTCCTATGCCAAGCATGGCCGTTAACAGGGTATGGATCTTCAGCAGGTGGAGGAAGAGAAGTTGCACAGGTTGTGTTGTTGTTGCCCGAGCCCTGATCGACGTGCTTGTTGGTGGGAAGAACTATAATCAGGCATGTTAATTCTACTCCTCGTAATAGTTTTCTACCTTCTTTCAGTATCTTGAAATGAATATTCTTTCCTCTTGAATGACGCCTAGACAAAATGTTTTCGTGGTTGTTTATATCGCTGCCTGATTGTGTCGGTTGTTCCTTTAAATCTCGATCCAATTTCGCTAGTTTTGCTTGGAATGTTCTTTCCTCCCTTATAGCTTACTCTATTTCATATTTGTCTAAATGGGTTACTGTAATTTTGAGTGATGCAATCTAGTTCGTAGGGAAGGAAACATTATTGAGTTTTGTTTGCTTATATGACTCTCTTTTAAAAGAATTTCTGTGATGGTAGTTATAATCTGAAGGTTACTAAATGGAAGGTTAAGCCTTCATATCTCTATTTGGTTGAATAAAAACGTATTTCCTGTTTAGGGCTCTCCTATTTTGCTAAATGGTACATTAATAGTGACGTTGTGTTCTAAAACTTGTTTAAGCCCGTGGGCATTCCTTACTTTTGTTTAATTAGAAAATGGCATTAGGGTTTTGTTTTAGAACTATACATGGTTGACTTTTGTACCCAGTTCTAGGAGATGGATAACCTGACATCTATTTTGGCCTCTACGTGTTGAGAAAATTACTATACCTACTTCCTGGTTCAAACTCTTGTTTGATTAAAGTAAGGGGAAAACATTGTAAGTTTAATTGAATGAAACCTCTCCAATTTTTTATTAAGGGTCGCGAGCAAGCTATTAATAGCTGGACTGAAACAAAAGTTGTAGGTGAATCCATGGTATTGGACTCGTGAACTCGCTTCCTGTTAGATGACAGCTGATTTTAGTGATAATATAATAGGTGGCTGTTATATTCATCTGTTTGATATTTGCTAGACTTTTCCTTGATAAGCCCACATGGATCGGGTAAATTTTTTCATCTTCTATACCATTGACAAGGAGCTCATAGAACTTCTAGGCCTGACTGCACTGCGTAACCTTCCTGATGGATTTGTGCGTTGGTTCTTATTTTGTGCTTGTACTCGTGGTAAGGTCTTTTGATTCTGGGGCATCGTTGGTGTATTACCCACCGTGTATCGAATCCCTTTGTTTTCAAAATCGAATATCTTATTCTTCGAACTTGGTTACTAAAAGTCCCTTTTCATGGCTTTGTTAAGGAAATCAATTTTTTTATTTTTTTTATTTTAATGTACTTATTGGCATTGTCAGAAATATATAAAAATTATTAACGACTTTTGGGTTTAGCCTTCCCTTATATTATGTAGAGAAGTTGACGAGTAGGATAGGGTTTGTTGGTAGAATAATGGCCCTTTCTGTGTCTCTTTTGTACGCTTTTGGAAAAGTAGATTTGTTTTGGTTAACTAGTACTACGTTTAAGAAATCCTATAAGGAGGTAGTGGTAAACTCCTTGGTTAAAACCGAAACTATGGTTGTGTTCTTTTAAGGGTGTCGAACCCATATTACTATGAAGCCCCCCGGGAGAATTGGATAACATCGTTTTGCTTCGCGCCTACGATCATAATTAGTACATTTTGTCTTATCTTGGACCCCTTTAGTTGGATGGAGTAAGTTTTGGATTCCAATCACGTAATCCATAGGATTACATGAAGGAGATATCAACACTCTTGACTTTCTTGTTCCTAACCCATAAGGTCTTGCCTTGTTTTATGTGATTTTGTTCTAACTGGTATTTTGACTTTCTCCTTGTTGGATGGTTTAGATTTCTTTCTCATGTGAATAATTTTAGAGTTGTGGGTTGTGTTTTAATCCATTTTTGAATTAGAATTTTCCTTTCTTGATATTGTTAAATGTTAGCTTACTGTCGCAATGAGTAGCCTTAACATGCTCAGTTCTCGTGAACCGATTCCAGCTAGTATTTGTGCGAGATGGATTATGCGAGTAGATTAAAGGAAAGAGTTGTAAAGGTTTCATCAGTGCAATTTATGAAGTTCCTTGTAAAAATGTCCAATGTGTTGTAAATTGTGTAACATTGCTTGTAAAGAGAGTTGATACGACCTCTTGCCTTGTATTGTTTGGTAATGGTGAAATAAAGTGTCTTGTTCTTATGTAGTTAAACTTGAAATTACCTTTGTGAGAAAAAATATTCAATCTTGACCTTGTTATGAGTATTCTTTTGGTGATATCATTTGATCATGAAAATTTTGTGGCATGGCTTGGCTTATTTTGTTACCTTCTTGTTCTTGACCCAAGTGAAATCCAATCTCTTGACTCCTTTGGTTCATGTGCCATGTTGAATGGAAATGTTATAACCGTGGTTTGCGTTCTTGTTAAATAACGATAATTTCTTCTTTCAGGTCATAATGCTTATTGGTTTAGTAACCCTCCATGGTACTAGTATCAATGTTATTCCAGGCATATTTTAGTGGGTTGAAACCCCCTTTTTCTAAAGATAATCAAAGATAAAAGAGGAGGAATACATAGATGAATAAATAAAGAAGATAATAATGAAGTTGTATTTGGTTGATAAAATTAAGAGTCTTTTAATGGAAAGAAAGTGTTTATCTAACGATGTAAAAAAATACCTACCATTGCTAACCTTAAGCTATGGATTAAACATTGTCCTCTTGTTGGGAAACGTTAATTAATTTTAAAAGTAATATCATTGTTGGCTTTTGGGGATATCGGTAGATCTTATCTAGTACAGGAGTTTGAATAAAAACACATTAAGTATAAGGCTTCCATGTTGGGAACCCCTGTGTATCCCTCGACGAACTTAATCAAGATGATTTCTAAATGAAGCTTTTACCAAAATTCAATTGAACTCTTAAGACTCATTAAAAGACCGGTTAATAACTAAATAGATCATAATAAAATAAATTATCTTCTCTCTCTAACCATTACCATGGTACCTTGTAGTCCTTGTCTAAGCTATGATAAATTTTTAATTCTTGATCAAAGATGATTAGGGTTCTGAACCTTAACGATACTCCTCTCCTTTTGATCTTACGCTTGCCTCCTTATGCAATGTGGGTATGAAACGAGTTTCAGTAGTGGGGGTTTAGATAGATAGCCTTGTGGAATTGTATACCACCTGGTTTTGTAAACAAATTAATCAAGGAATTTTCATATTATAGGTGATCCTAGGATAGTCCTCAAGTTATATAAAAGAAAAGAAACTTAATCCTATAAGAAGAATGGTATGAAACAAATCATGAACCTTCTAGAACGTAAGCTAAGAATTGTAAGATGGCTCTAGTAAATCAGTAATCTTAAGAAGATTTTCACAGTGGGATGTCTTCAGCTATAACTATGTAATGTGGTTGGTCTTTTGCCATGTCCTTTCGCAAGTGAATAGTAAATTGTCCTTGAAAGGTGTGAACGTTTCCGTGCGGCCTTGATGGTCATCCTTGTATTAGGTTGTTCACAGTGTTAGTTGTATCCTTGGTGACGACATGTTGCGTCATGTTATGTGTCAAGAAAGTTAAAAATAAATAAATTATCCTGTATTTCACTTTGTTTTTGTGTGTGAATTTTGGGTCGCTACAATTTGTCCATATGTCGCCTCGTACTCCCATTTCAAAAATCCATTTTGTGTAAATCCAACAATCTTGGCATTCCATGAAACTAATATTTTTTCTCCTTTAACATTCCCATATTTGTGAATCCTGTAGTCATAGCAGGCCACATTCCCATAATATAGTGGTGCCAAAGCAAGCCAAAGGACAAAGAAAAATAAAAACTTAAATTATGATTTCGTCCTGTGTTTCCCCTCTTAAATCGACACTTGGTAAAACAATTCACGTGCCTTAACAAAGTGCATCCCAAAGAATATGTCTATGTTAAATCCCTATAACCACAACATTTAACGAGGGCGTTGTCAAAATCGAATGAAGCAAAATTTTTTTCTTGCAAGGCACCTTTGAATGGAAGACAAGAGGGTTACACACAAAGGAAGAGTAAAGGAGAAAAATCTAGTAGAGACAGAAGTGGGATAGCAGAAAAGGGAACTTGCAATGGCTTAATCAATACAAACAATACTCGAAATAAAAGATAAAGAGTAGGAAAGTGAATTTGCAGGAACAAAGGCTACAATGCACATAACATAGGAGATAAGAAGAAGAAGAAGCCAAAATAGAACAACTCAACATTACACTTTCCTAAAGCGCCTCCTTGATCCTCAATCCTCTCCTTCTTCGCATACAACAACAAAATAATGGCATGCAACAGTTTTCATTTCTCTCGAGAAAAACAACCACGCTTCTTGTGAGATACTGAGACCCACGTCAATCATTTTGTATAAATTAAAATGAGGAGGAATTTGGGCTCCATACTATCCTCCATCCTGCAAGGCTGAATTAAGCCATGATGGTACTTATCTTAGGACAGCTATTGGTGATAATCTTGTTTGGCATGATTTTCCCTGTAGCTTTCTGTTTATTGAATTATGAGAGGACATAACTCGCTCTTGCTCCAACTAAGTCAAATTAATCTTGCATTACATTCTTTGTTGCCTTCCCACTGTCAAATTACTAGAAAAAGGTTGTTGGTAGCCTCAACTTGCCTCGCTCTGTCAAACCAATGCCCAAACCGAGTAAAGTTGAAGGCATAATTGAAATTGTCATGTTTTTATAGATTTTGTTGGCATAATTGTTTCACCAAATGAAAAGGCATAATAGGAATTGGTTTTTATAGATTTTGTTGACATATTTGAACAATATTATGAAATATTCAAAATGTTAAGTGATTAACACTTCTACTATTTTACTTTGTGGCTCAATAATATTTATTGCTTCCTATGTTTTTTCTCAATGTTTGTGTATGCATTTTCCATTTTGGATTTGATGTGGCATTTTTATCATCATTGTTCATTGTTTCATTGAAATAGATTTTTTTCTGCACTAAACCTTTCTTTCATATCCTTCAGAGTTTTTCAAAATATATGAAGACTTGGAAAATACGGATGGTTTACACTTGATATATAAAATTGTCAAAGGAATCGGTGAGTACAGTCCCTTGTTTTTATTTAATAGACTTATTGTGAGAAGTCCATTAATATATCGTAAGTTGTAAATATGTTAAGAAGTATAAGTCCATTAACTCAGAAGCATCATGCATTTCTAAGGGAAAAATTTTTATTCAAAGAGGTAACACACATGTGTAAAAATTTTTTTAGTTGTTAAATATTAAATATATCGGGAAAAGCTAATTGGAAGAACATGTCCATTTTTCCACATATGGCTAACACCACCCTTTAGTTTGCTCATCGCACTTGATAGGTGGTTCCTATAAGAGATCCTTCATTATTATCGAAAATATATCAAACATATAGGGTTGGCTACATAAAGGTGACTTTTTTACTAATTCCAATTTTGGGTAGACATTTTGAACGCATGCTCCCATCATGTCTCAAAATTGGAGCTTTGGATCGAGGGATGGACATTAGTCAAACCGTAATACAAATATGTTTTTTGTTAAATGTAGTGTAGATGCCATGGTAGACATGTATGGAAGAAGAATAATCATACACAAGGTGGGTATGATTCTTGACAAAATATCGTGCAATGAGAAGTGATCTTGTGGACTCGATGAATGGAAGCCTTAAAATAGAGTATGGACATCCATTAAAATATAATAGAAAGTATATTTTTGTTGATTATTATACTTTTTAATACTCGGATAGACATCTATACATAATTTATAAGCATACATAAAGAACAAATTCTCTCAAAAATGACTAAAGCATATGGGGTATATCTATTATAGGAGTTAATGACTCAATAAGCACAATTAATGGCATATTAATAGAGGGCGAGTCCTCGCAAAGGGAAAACTATATAAATGTAAGGGTACCCGGTCTCCTAAAACCTGGAGGATTAGAACCAGGTGGATAGGTGCCAAGCACTGAAGGCTCACCATCAACCCACACCCTTTCTATCTACAACTTAATATCCCTTGCTGACAATTTAGAACTCGTATACAATTTCCAGTATCTTAACTAACTATTCTAAATCACCACCGTCAAAATCCTTCATCATCATCACAGTCTCCATCGAAGACATCTCCAACCAGGGGCCAACAGCTACCCTCCACTCAATTTGCACCCATGTATGTGGGTAAAAAGATTATGCGTCACGTGTTGACATAGCCCATTGCCTCCACTGGAAAGGACTGCTCTCACCGGAAACTATGATGTGATATTGACAAGACATGAGATTTGGATTGAATTTAAATTCTGATATTTCCCGCCTGGCCATTTCAAATTACAATAGACACTACTCCTCCCAAACATTTCAAATTATGGATGATGCGGAACAGAAAAAACACACAGAAAGCCATTTGTTTTCCGCGGAGGTTGCCATACATCGTGCTTTGTTGGGAAGCTCTATGTGCATGTTCGATCCTCTGGAAGCCAATTTTTTCTTCGTTCTCGTGTATGTTTCATGTAATTTTATCTTCTTGTATGAATAAAGTGGAGGGGCTCTGTTGCATTCCGTTTCCTGTCCTGTTACGATTAATTTTATGGTTTATATATTTTGCAGGAGGATGTTGCTATCAGGGATGGGATACCGTCATTTCTGTGGAGGTCTATAATTCTGCAGACGTTTGGTGTGAAGAAACACCCATGGGATAACAGAGCATATACAAATTCCTCCTTAAGTGTCTCCGAGATCATAGAACCAAGACACCAAGACACTAAGTGTCTTGGTGTGGGCGTATGTTTTATCAAACCCCTCACCAAGTTTTCTTCAGAGGCGTGATATTTGGGTTTGATTTTGTTCACGTGTTGGTTTACGTATTTTGGCAGTGGATCTTATGAAGGAGGGATCAACAGTAGTGTTTCGCAATGCAAAAATGATATGTTTAGAGGATCCATGCAAAATTAGGGTCACGGAGCTTGAAGATTTTGATGTGAGGGAGGACGATAATTTATCTCTTGTTGAGTACGAGTTGGTCAATGTGCAAGAGTAGACTATAATAATTTCTGTATTGCAAGGGATACGAATTATCCCTTACATATTGTGATTATGCTAGTAGATAAATACAAGAAATTAATTGAAGGAAAGTGGTACTTAGATCACAATGCGTACAAGGTAACACTTTTCAGCTTGGTTTTGAATTTAACAAATTTACTTTTCTAGTAGAATACAGTGCAAATTTTGGGAGTAGTTTCTAATGGGTTATGTTATGAGACCATCATGAGAACATTGAGTAAATGTGGGAGGAAAAAATACTTTGTACATGATTTCAGACTTTATTTTCAATGAATGCGGTTTGGGTTGGTTTGGGCACATTCTCCACAAGCGGAATACTTTCTTTTTTCCTGTGTTATACAGGTGATGCAAGTTTATGGTAGCAGCTTTTAGTGAGGTGTTGCCTTCTGTTTACCAAAAGTTGTTTTAAACAATTTTCCTTGTTCCAATGGGATAGAAACTTGAAAACTCAAGAACACATCCAACTCTTAAATTTCTGTGTAGTTTGGACCATTTGGGAGCATGTTTAATGTGCAATAATATGTACATGCTTATATGGAGTATTTTCCTATTTGTTTGTCTAGGCATTCTCGAAATTTTTGCAGTTTTCAATTCAATAGTTTGAGATTCAATATTCCTAGCGTTACTTAAGGATGAGATCTCTGAATCTGCAAGTAGTCTTATTTTTGCTGTATTAAAACAAAGAAATTAATCTAGCAAATTAAGGAACTCAATAGTCCATGTATTAACCAACAATGTGTCCCTTAAAGACACAAAATTTGCATCTACAACTAATTTTGAAAAGACATTCAAATTGATTACAGAAAGTAGAACTAGGAAATATCAAGAAGGTTTTGATCTAAAAACTACAATTATTGCCAAATCATGGCAAGTAGAATAGGTTTATCTTGTATGACAAACCAATAGGCAATATGGAAAAAAATAATATGTAATCATGAGATGATCTTGAATATAAACAAAATAATGTATTTACCATATCTTGTTAGTATATTTTACAATGTATTATGGGTACACAATATCATTTAGTGTATGGACAGCGGAAATTGATTTCAAGCTTTTGGTTTTGAGCCAATTTTGTTTTCTTCCTTACTTATGAGATTTTGTAAGTTGGGAAGCGCTAGCTAAGGAAGAGTCAAATAGGGTTATGTTTTGATGGATGTATACTCTTATTGCTTTTTATAATTATTTTACATGATAGAATCCATATGATTTGCTCGGAATGGGAGCGGAAATCTAATCATTGCGAGTTTGTTTTTAAAAGATTGTTCCATATACTGCATTCTCCAGATATTTTTTGGGTTGGCGGGGTAGTTGTGATCTTTGAGTTTGGTATTTTGGGCTTATTGAACTAGCCATTTAAGATAATTATTGCAAGGAATACTCCCATATTTTTGTTAATCCTAGACATTTATTTGCAAATCTTCGTTTCTCGCCCTTTGAGATCCAATGGCCCGCCACAAGTTTTAACTCGATTTATTAGTCTCCCTGATAATTGGTAGCACCCACATCACGTGTTTTCAGTTTTCTAAATGATTTTTAAACTTTGTCCCATGTATTGAAGTGAATGGACTTCATTAAACTCATGTCGCAAGACCCAGGGATTCTCCTTGTGTATAGGATAACACGTGTTGTATGTTGAAAGGGAATTTTTGAGAGCATTTTTGGAAATTATTTGGTTTCCTAAAGTAGTTAAGACAATTTTCATCGATGTATTCTCTTGATCAGGTCATGAACTACTAGTTAGGATGGATGGTATTTGGTAATTGTTTTTGCAATTCTCGTATATAATAGAATTAATCTTGTTTGCTTGGTATGAGAATTGGAAAGCTTTCTTGCTGAAAATTTTGCTTTGAAATGAGTGCTACAATACATTGTTCTACGAGAATCTATTGGGTTAGTAGGGTATTCACGATATTTGAATTTGTATTTGTAACTTGGATTGGCTAATGATAGAAATTATGTAGCAAGTATTTGTTTCTTTCCCCTTTTATCCAATGGCCAGCCAAAAGATATCTAACATATGAAATGTGTAATTTGAAAACTTTTGAAAGTGCATAGGAACCTTATTGGCAATCTAGTGGTGAAGTTATTTGAATGGAAAAACAAATTATTTGCATGTCTCTTAATCTATCGACAAGGCTTGCAAAACTCTAGATTTGATAACATCATCAAGTGCCAATGAGTTAAAATTCTAGAATGTGTTTGAACCCACACCTTCGAATACGATCGAAAAACACAATGTCATACTCCTTTTTTAGGAGAACGTTGGTTTAGCTTTGGAAATGTGGTTGAGATAGAGATGCTCTCAAAGTAATTATAGTGTTCAATTGTTCATTTTATGATGATGTTATTTTGAGTGAAGAAGGGTCTATCATAGTAGAGAGAGAGATGCTTTGGTCTCACTTTGGAAATGTGTTAGAGAGACATATATACTCTCAAAACAATTATAGTGTCGAATGTTTATCACATGGTGTCCTTTTGAGTGAAGGGGGTCCATCATAGGGGAGAGAGAGATATATAATATGCGCTCAAAGTAATTATTGTGTTAAATGCTTATCATATGGTGTCCATTTGGGTGAAGAAGGGTCCATCATAGCTTTACTCATTTACTCGAAAACAACATATTAATTGTCCATTATTATCTTCTATATATATTTTATAATGGTTTATTCAGTTTTGTTCACAAAGAAAGAACTAATTTATATGATTGAATTCAGTTTTGTGCACACGAACATGCACATTTAAAGTAATAAGAACAAACACTATTTTGTAGTGATTAAATGAAGAATTCCATACATAGAGCAAATCAGTTTAGTTATTTTAGCTTAAGCCACACAACGGGTATTCAAATGCATTGCTGGTCTTAAATTAGAAATAGTCAATTGACTTAATTTGCTAGCCATTTATTATCATCATTCATAGTTGAAGAGGCCATACTTTTTAAAATCTTCTTGCAAACTTTTATTTGAAATATGCTTTTCTTCGAGAAAGTTATCATGGTTACTAATTGAAGTAATATATATTTATATCTATGAATACTTAAAATAGAAATATATGTTGTATTATATAAATATTTGCATATTGATATGTTTATGATTATATTGGTGATATAAAATATTTGTTTTCATTTCGGTATAAACACAATCTTGCATCATTTAAAAATAGTTTGTCGATAAATTTACAATTTGACATGTGTTATATTGAATTTAGTTTTAGTACACGAGAGTAAGCTTGTTTGTGATCCACAATATCTCTCTAATTTGGAAACATTCTACAACAATATCTAATAATGTGCATCTAAACTAACCATATATGATTAAATCAACATTCCATTACTTTTCTAGCTTGTATATTATCAACTAATCCCTCTAAGAGGAAAACCTCTTTCAAGTATAAACATGTATTTAAAAAAGTACATGTGTGTACATCACACATCTACACAAAGAATTTCATGGTAAAAGTTTTAAGTTGTTTCCTTGTGCCAAAGTCCAAATAATCTTTAGATATTGGTAGATATATGCACTCTACCAAGATGAGGTTATGCACATAATGTGATACTCTAAAAAGGAATATGTTTATTATGTGCATAATTGATGATCCTTAGGATTGTTTAGTGTTTCCAGTAATCTATTGAACATTCCTACCCCACGTCAAGCATAGAAGTATTAAGATAGTGCAAAAAATTGTTTCATCCTCACTTAAGACTCTAAAATGCATATATGTACAATGAAGAGGTGCCACAATGCATTGTGAATGTTCTTTGGCTACACAATATTTTAAGATGACATATCACCATTTGTACATTACACTATTAAATATATAGTTGCATTGACTACTAGGAAGTATTTTTGAATGAAGAATCTACTACAAACCTTGTGGATCATTATTTAAATGAAATAAAAAATAAGTACGAAAACCCATGATACTACTTATTCCTACTTGTGGCCTACTCTAAGTATTTTTGAAATTCTTTGATGGCCATCAAATCTGATTCCTTATAAAAATTCCATCCAAATTAGGTTGAAATTTAATAACAAATCATGTAAATTTTGGTAGAGATTTATCACAATTATACTAAATAATAATGTTTCATTATATTTTAATCATATCCAAATTGGTTTGTTTGTGGCATATTTAGATTTTGATTGGCTTCTTCATGGAATATTTCTGATCAAAATTCTAGGCCATGGGACATGAAGTGGGACATAAAATTAATAGTGGATAAAATTAATATGGTATCCGATCAGTGCATATTATGTCAATTGTGTCCAATGTACAATTTGATTTATTTTTTCAACCAAAATATACTTCTTTTGATTGTATATGTGTTTATAAATTTGTCTCCTATTAATATATTTACATGTTAAATTTTTCTCTTAAGGTTTATGTCTATGTGTGGTATTCATTAATATATGGTGGAGGGATTTGAGTTGTTGGCGGATTTCAATTGGGCTTACCATCTCCCTTGAATAAATTTATTAGATCCAATCATATTATGTGCACCTCAATCCATGTTTGATAGGATTCATTAGAAATATCACTTATGTCACAAATTATAAAATATTACATCATCAAAGTTGTAACCATAATTAAATAAACAAACACAAAAATTAATAAATTTATTAATTATGGAATGCATAATTAAATAGGATAATAATTATTTTATCCTAACATTCCCCCCCTTAATTGTGTATTGTCTGAAGAGATGAGGAGAGGAACTCTCTGAACAACTTGAACTTGTCACGTGCAAGTGACTTTGTTAAAATATCTACTCATTAATCAGAAGTTAGAAAAAGTTGAAGCTGGATGTTGTGCTTCAACACATGTTCTCGTATGAAATGATCCTGAACCTCAATGTGCTTTGTTCTCTCATGAAACACTGGATTGCGAACAAGTTTGAGAACACCTTCATTGTCAACATACATGGTGGTCGGTTTGTCTGTGGTATTCCAAGTCCTTCTAGTATGCAACATAGCCAAATCGCTTCAGATAGCTTCTCCTACAAAACGATACTCAACTTCTATGGAAGAGCGAGAAACAAAGTGTTGTTTCTTACTTCCCCATGATATTGGTCTAGATCCCATAAAGAATACAAATCCAGAAGTGGATTTTCTATCATCAATGTTACCTGCATGATCTGAATCTGAATATCCAGTCAAGAAGAAGTTTTCATTCTTCTTGTATTCTAGACTAAGATGCACTGATCCTTTGAGATATCTCAAAATGCACTTTGCTGCTTTCCAATGACAAACTTTGGGTTCTGCGCATGAACTGGATAGATAGTTTCTTGCCAAGATGATATCTCGGTCTAGTGTAGGTCGGAGTAAATGAGACTCCGATCATTTGTCGAGAGAGTGGCACTTACCTCGGGAGATGGATCTGAATGAGATAGCTGCAATCTGTTCTCCATCGGTGTACCAATTGGTGTGCAATCCATCATCCTAAACTTATCGAGCGTAGTCTTGGTATATTTTATCTGAGAAACAAAAATATGATTCTCATTCTGCCACACTTCCAATCCAAGACAATAGTGCATCATCCCGAGATCGGTCATGTCGAACGATCGATTAAGATCTTTCTTCGTTGCATCGATCATCCTCACTGAACTACCAGTGATGACTAGATTATCGACATAGACAACAATAATCACCATCTCCCCCCCTTGCTTTTTGAGGTAGAGATTGGGATTGTATGGATTTCTAACAAATCCATGTTGTACGATATGCTCATCAATCTTGATGTACCATGCCCAGGGTGCTTGTTTTAGACCATATAGAGATTTCCTGAGTCTACATACCTTTATTTCTTGACTAGGTACAACATATCCCTTAGGTTGAGTCATGTAGACTTATTCTTGTAAATCTCTATTTAGGAAGGCACTTTTTACATCCATTTGGTGAACTTTCCATCCAAATTGAGCAGCTAGAGCAAAGATCATCCTGATCGTTTTGATCTTAGTTGTGGGAGAAAATGTCTCCTCATAGTCAATGCCTTCTTTTTGTGCGTACCCCTTTGCTACAAGTCTTGCTTTGTACTTGTCCATTGTCCCATCTACTTTGTACTTCGTTTTGAATATCCATATGCATCTAATGGGTTTCTTCCCTAGTGGAAGATTGACAAGCTACCAAGTGTTATTCTTCATCATTGATTGATATTCAAAATCCATGGCATCTTTCCAAGATTTTGACTGTAGGGCTTCCTGGACTGTAGAGGGCTCATCTGATTCAATAAATCTACTCATTAAAGAAAATTTAACTTCTTCTCTTGTTTTATTGTGAGTTCGTGGTCCAGGGGTGGATGTATCCAGTGGAGCATCCAATCTTGCATCTCATAATGTACTTGTATACCATTTAGGCATACGCTAAACTGTTCCCATGGGTTGTGGTTCTATCTGATTAACACCATCATCCCCATCATTACTTTCATCTTCGAGGGAACATCAACATCAATTTTTACAACGGGTGAAAAATCTACATCTTGTGAGTCCGGCTTCCTTCTTCTCGAAAAAATCAACATCTATGATGGTGTAGACTTTTCTGGTCTTAGGATCCATCAATCTATACCCAATAGTCTCTTCACTGTACCCAATGAAGACGAGTTTTTGTGACTTCATATCCAATTTCTTTCTGTTCTATTTGGGTATGTGCATGCTTGCTTTGCACCTAAATACTCTAAGGTGTGCAATGGATGGTTTCCTTTTTGACCATGCTTCTTGTGGTGTTATTCCATCAAGAGCGTTATGGGTGCTCTGTTCAACAAATACACTACTGTCTTTACTTTGCTTCTACCCAAAATGTATTTGCAAGTCCAAAATCATCGATCATGCATCGCACCATTTCCATGATAGTACAATTTCTTCTCTCAAAAACACCATTTTGCTGCGGTGTGTGTGGAGGAGGCATTTGTCGATGAATCCCATGAGTTTGTAGGTAGTCTCTAAACTCATCACTGGTGAATTCCCCCCCTCGATCTGAGCGGAGAGTTTTGATGTGACGACCAATTTCTTTCTCAACTGCAACTTTGAACTTTTTGAAGGTTTCAAATGCTTCACTTTTCTTGCGAAGATAGAAAATCCACATTTTCCACAAATAGTCGTCAACAAAAAGCATGAAGTACTGGAACCTAGAATGACTTGGCTATATTGGACCGCAAAGATCGGTATGAACCAAGTTAAGTTTACCATGAGCTCAAAATGTACTCCTCTGGAATGAAACTCTGTGTTGTTTACCTACTAGGTAGTGAGGACACTCTTTTGTATCCTTCTGAAGAGATGGTAGCCCATGTACCATATTACACCGGCGAAGTGTTTCGAGATATTTGAAACTTACATGACCAAATCTCCGATGCCACAACTATGTTGAGGTGAAGTTTTTTGCCACAAGTTCTTGATTATCTTTGTGAAAAAAATCAAGTTGGAACATGAATCCCACATTGGAGGCCTTTGCAATTATTTTGGAGCCTCGTGATTTATCTCGAATCAAGCACGTTTTCTTGCCATATTGACTATGAAAGTCAATTTTCAGGTTGTGAACTAGGAGTTCACTAACTGAAAGAATATTCTTTGTCAACCTAGGGACAGATAGGACATATGATAGTCTACATTTACGTGAACCAAGGGGTAGAGAAATGTTTCCAATCCCCTAAACTGTATATGAAGAATCATCTCCCAATGAAACATGATTTTTGGATGGCGTGTACCTCATTGAAATAAACCAGCCTCTATGGATGTTCATGTATCAAGTGGATCCCGAATCAACATACTAGACATCACTAGATGATGTGGATGGTTCACTTGAGTGAGAAGTGAACAAGAAGTCTTCATTGTTTGACTAGTCCTGTTGCTCAACAATATTACCTTGCTGGTGGGGTCTTCTTTTCCCCTTTTTCTTCCTGTAATTTTTGTTAGAATGTCCCTTGTAAGATTATTTTTGTTCTGCCCGAGTTCTTTGGCTGAACCTTTCTTGTAAGTGTTATAACAACAATCTTTGAAGTCATGCCCTCTTTTACGAGATAGGACATTGCTTCTTCATTAATTGTCCCCGTGAAACTGATTTTGATGTTGGGACTTCTTATAGGAATTAGGTTTTCCTTTACCTTTTCCTTTCCATTTTTGATGTGAAGACATTTCCTTCTCCTCTTCATCATCCTTATTGTTCATTGCTTCCTCTTGTTGCAGTAGGTTTACGGTTTGTCAAAACCAACTGTCGTATCTGTCACATTTAGTGTTGTGAAAAAAATGTGGTAAGAAGAGGGGAGTGCTCTCAGAAAAATGGGAACGAGAGTATCATCTGTGATTTGGTTCCCCTAGGGCTAAAAGTGAAGCCCTCAATTCTGCAACTCTTCTTAAAAAGGTCCAATTTTCTCATTTCGCTTGAACTTGGTGTATGTAATCGACTCTGCAAATTCAATATGACATTCTTGTTCTTGGCCTCATATAATGTGCTCAATTTATCCCACACTTATTTTTCTGTTTTGGCATCTTGAATGTGGGGTTGCACATCATCGGAAACTCCAAACAAGATGATGAGTTTGGCCTCCTGATCTACTTTATCAATCTGTTGCTATTGTGTTGTATCAGTGGCTGATCTGGTCAGAGTACCATTCACAATAGACCAGATCTCTTCAAACTCAAGTTGTGTCTTTATTTTTGTCTTCCATGTAGCATAGTTGCTTTCCTCGAGCAATTGTGAATCTGGAAGAAAAAATTTGGGGGCATTGGTGCCCATTTTACAAATATCATTGATAGGGTTTGGCTCTTATCACTCCAAGTATTAGGTCTCCCAATCTATATACCATAAGTCGATATACTAAACCTTTCTATATATGCACCGTTTGAATATACTCTCGGTATGTGGAAGAAGCTCACCCTTTCTATATACCCGGTTATACGGGAAGGAGGCGTTATAATACATGAAAGAATTCAATATGTGGTACAAAGACATACTAATGGGGTTTTGTGCGACTATTGACACCAGCTCAAAGAAATATCCCCATACGCACGCGTAACTTTTCTATATACTCAGATAATTTCTCATTTCGGATTTATGTCTTCCAATTGTTCACAGACGGATGGGATGGTTCATAGTGTGTGCACTGTGACCTTATTACTCCCTCGTCGATTTATAGGGATGATGCCCGGATGCGTTGTTCTGGCTATATTAGGTGTTAACTGCAGTAGTAGTCATGATGGCTTTACTCGTAAGTGCTTCCCAGAGGCACCGTATATACCGAACGTTGTGAATGAGATCTAGGATCTCGTGAGTGTTCTGAGAACCAACTTGTTATTGTTTTTATTACAATTCTACTAGTTTTTGAGAGCAGTTAAAAAGTTTGCGATTGACTATTGAAACCTGCAAATTAGTACAATATCAAGTACTATACAAATTACATTAAAAATCTAGAAAATTTGAATGGCAGGCAATTTTTTTTGTTTTGTGGGCCCCTGGTGGCCTCTGCAGCCCAAAACAATCCAAAATGCAAATAATGGTAGAAAACACTAAAAATGAAATTTTAAGATGGGTCTCCTTTTGCAAAAAAATGTCTAAAATGAAAAACCAGTGAATGGGAAAAAAAAACCCTAAAATAGGGATTTCTCTGCTAAATTTAGTTAGTTATAACTAAATTCAACATTTATGGTAAATTTGGTGGTTCCACCAAAAATTCCACGAAATTCAAAAAAAAGAAGTTGGGGTGGGATTTGAACCATGCACCTCACACTTCTAAGACTTTCCCTCTATCCAACTTGGCCACCTAAGGGCGTTTGTTATGGAAATGAGCAAACTTGTATTTAATCAAAGGTAAAATCGACTAACCTTTTGAAAATGTGACATGGCATGGGCTCCACGTGTCTGCGGCTCGATATGAGGCGTTTTAGGGTTCTTTTTCGTGCAATAAAAATGGATCTCGAGACATTTTTTAATCTCCACACCTTTTTATTGTTTTATATTCTCCTATGGCCACAATTTTTTTGCATTGATCTTTGCTTGGTCACTTTTTTTTTGCTTTGGCCGCTTTTTAATGTGTTTGCCGTTGTTGTTTGTGTGCGGAGTCATAGGATACGCTGGTGAGCTCTTGGTGTGGATGAAAAATGAGCGTGTGTGAAGGTCACATGTCTGGTGTGAAGGTGCAGCTTCTCCCTACCTTTGCTATTTTGAATGCTTTTTTTTTTTTTGCTTTCTTTTCTTTGTTTCTTCACCATTTTTATGTTTTTGTGTAGTTCGCTTGTGCGTGGATGGAGGCGCGGAGTTATTGTGGAGGGAGATGCTTTTGCAATGATTTTTACACCACCTCCTTTGGATTTGCATACCCACCTAGGCTGCTGTTGTTGGTTTAGGAGGAGAGACCACACCCACGCAGGAGGAGGAGGCAAGTGCGAGGTTTCTTTGGATGCGGAGTGCGGGTGCGTGAAAAGAGCAGAACAGCTCTCAAATGCTCTCAAATGGCCCAGAATTTGGTGCACAGGTCTCAATATACCTTGGTCTTCCAAGTAATGTTCTTCATAGACCACCAAATGCAACTCCAAGTTTTGATAGTAAACAGACAATATTATCTATAGCTAGACAATTTAGAGGCAAAACCCTTGTTGGGAAAAATATATTTTTAATTTTTTTAATCTGATTGCTATAGACTAGAAAATGCTTAAGAAGCAAATTTTCCTTGTGCAGAGAGCACCAAGGCAAAAAAATTTGCTTTCCATTTACCTGGAGAATACACAGGAGGTTGTGAGTTTGCAGGGGGTTCTGGGAAGCTGCAGGAGGCAACACTGGCTCTCCATTGAAGTAGATTTCTTCTCCATGAATTCTCCTTCTTCTACAACCTTCTCCAACCTTTCCAAGAGCTTAAATTTTCTCTAGTACCAAATGTTGATTCAGCAACAGGGGTGGAAGCCTGATTAAATTTTATTAATCTTGATCAACCAAACTTACAGAGAATGGGCTGCAATATTTATAGATATTGCACAGCCAAATACAAACAGGAGATTAAGTTGCACAGGTACAACCAAATTCAAAAATACACAAGCTTCCAATGACATCCGAGAAGCAACAATTAAATAACAACAAATAAATTGTTCAAAACAATATAACAACTCCCGAAATAATCAAATACAAACAAAAGGATGGTTATAATTAAATATAACCATAAAACAATAATTAATAAATTTATTAATTATGGAATGCATAATTAAATAGGATAATAATTATTTTATCCTAACAAACTCCCTTTACTTGTCATGCGTCAAATGTCACCTTTTCACAAAGGCCAACACCTTTCTTTGGCATGCGTCAACCACCACCTTCCCGTGTAGCACGTCAACACCTTTACTGTCTTGTGTCAACCACCTCCTTCCTGTCGGGTGTCAATCGACTTCCTGTCGTGCGTCAACACCTTTATTATCACATGTCAGTCGTGCATCAATGCACTTTGCTAATGTGTCTTAGCCATCCCTTCCTGTCACGTGTCAACCATTCTTATTTTCATCCCACAAACCTCCTCCTTGTTGGTGGATAAGTTTTTCCATTCTTACTTGGGTGTCATCAAGGAATGCCAGCTATAGATCGGGAATTAATGTTATCATACAAGGTAGTTCAAGAATCGTTTTAATGAGGTATGGCACCCCTATTCATCGTGCAAGAAAAGTACCATTGGAAAGCAGATTGGTATGGCTACCCATACCTTTGTACATTCAATTAATGAGGTCTATTGATAGGTGAGACAAATTTTCTATATAATGTATTTGACCCCTCATTTTTAAGGGGAGACATTTCGGGAGATGGGAAAACTCTTACAAATTTTCCCTCAACTCCATTTGAGATGTGAACCTTCTTGGGCCTGGGAATGTAATTATGCCTTTGTGCATGAAATGTAATGGTCTCATGCATAATTTGAAATAATAAAAATTGTGTTTTTGGTGTTCGTTCAACCCTAGCTCATTTTATTATATTTTCTTGCCTCCCCATTATTATTTCTTTATTTTTTGCATGTTCTTTCACTTCCAGGTTTATGATGTTGTTCTCCATGGAGTTTTGATGATGGAATAAGATCTGGGTCTCGTATCACATTTTTCTAACCTCCCTTAGCCCCTTTTTCCCAGTTTCATCCTCCCTCAACATAGTACCTAACCCCTTTTCTGGTGTTATCAACCCCCTCAGTATACAATTTCCCCCTTTTCATGCACTTTCTCTCTCTCCGTTTCCTAGGAATTGTTAGGATAGGCTTAGTTAGATGCATTTTTCCTTCTATGAATAGTGCTAGCAGTAATAATAATAGGTAGAGGATCCATCTTTCTTGAGAGGGTTATCTCAATTTTTCAAGTCCCACATCTTGAGGGATAACCCCATGTTAGCAAAATTATACCAATTGCCCCAAACACGAGAGAAAATTAGGGGGTGTTGTAATTTTGACATAACAGTTTTAGTACGCATGGTGGGACCAATAGGTGAAAGATTTACATTTCAAAAGTGTTCCACTACAGATATTGGTCAGAATATATTTTGTAGGTATGTATTTCGACATCTTTTAATCATTCATTTCTTGTGATTTGCCTATATTTTTGAGATAAAACACACATTTTGAGATAAAACATTTCTCAAACATTTTGAGATAAAACATCTTAAGAAACATTTTTTAGAGACATTTTATCAAACATTTCACAACATGAAAATTGAGGCATTCAGTCAAATAGTTCCCTAGAGACCGTATTTTGTAGAGACATTTTGTCAAACAATTTATGAGAATGGAGCTACATGGAAGACGCTTTGGATAAGTGAAAACGTAAGTGAATACGGATCTACACTTACTGTAAATGCTTTGGATATTGACAGAATCCCTTGCATGCGTCTCCTAATCTCTTTCTTTCGTCTCTGCCTCTTTAGGCTCCATTTTCTCGTGGCATTCTCCTCTAGAAATTGTTCCTATAGCCTTTGGCTTTGACCCCCATAATCAGAAAATGAACATTAACAACAAGGTGAATGAACACAAGCTCTGAGATAGTGATAGTTTCAAAGGTTCACTTGTATCAATGAGGGAATGGAATGATTCGGAGGTATGGCCGCTGGTTCAAGGGCACGGGGGCACATACTCCCATAATTCAAATTTTCCACGTCAACTCAATTAAGCCACATCAAGCGGAGGAAGGTGGGGGGACAATCATGTCGCTTCATGTTTTTTTTTCTGGTAGTGAGCTCCTTTGTGGAGAGGAGGATGGTATGGTTGCATGGAAACATGGGATTTTGCACCCACATGGATGGGTGAAAATTGAGTGAAGCGTAGCCTGTGCTTGCACAACTATAGGGTAATTTCCCCATTGTACTTAACATTTGTTGGTTATTGAACCATATTATATTTTTATTGGCACATGTCTTATTTATTTTATTTCATTTTTTAACACATTTCTTTCTTTCCTTTTCCCCACCTATTCTCTCTTCTATTTTTTCACTCTTCTTTATCTTTTTCAAGGTTCTACGTTTTCCTCAAAATATATACATGCATTATTTTGGGTCTCACGTAATTGTATTTATAAATTAATTTAGACATTTTTCAAGTGAGTTCTTATATCCTATATTTGAGTCCTTTTGATCATTTTTCATTCTTTATTGTCTTTATCTTGTTATTATGTGCCGATATACACACCAATAGCCTTATAATTTGCATTCAATACATATATAAATACATAAATTAAGAAACAACCGATAATGTTGATAAATTAAGAATTAAATAATATAGAAGAATCCTTATGCCAAAAGTAATTACAAGTATTTAGAGTATCATTCAAACACTTTTAGAAATCTAAAGATCATATTATAAATCTATTATGTTGGAATATCGATTAGATTATTGAAAGTGATATGAATTGTGTGTTTGTGCCGCTATGTACACTCTAGACTGATAATTCATTTGCATCATACTTGATGTGCTCGATTCAAAAAACTATTTCCAACAACGGGCATGATAATAATGCCAATATAACATAGGTGAATAAAAGCATGGACCTCATTCTTTAAAATATGTTCCTAAAAATATTCAAGCTACTTTGTTAGGGCTCGAAGGAAGGTAACAAGTTTCCTGAAAATTCACAAAGAATTTAAGCAAATAGAGTAACATTTTTAGATCCCCAATATTAACAAATAAAATTGTGAAATTATATTTTCTGCAGTTGAGAGTTGCCTAAACTAAACTATTAAGGTATTGAAAGAGGATTAAAATTGTTTTAACAAAGATAATTATTCAAATTAATATGTTGGATCTTTGTCATCTTGATGTTCATTTATGATGTCTATCTATAAAATTGTGATAAATACTTCATTTCCATTATTTCAATTTCAACCAAAAAAATAAATAATATAATAATATAATATAATTTTGGATTGCAAGGGTTATCCATAAATATATATCATCAATTTTAATAAAACACACACCCACTTAACAATATAAGTTTTCTTTCAAAATTATTTAGTTATTGCAAAATTAAGAATTAACTTAGACGAACTACCTGGTGAAGTTTGTAAATATAAGAATCAAATCTGTTAGCATTTCCCTTTAAATAAGTAAAAGAGAGATTTCAGAAACTCACGTATGTTGCTGGGATTTCACGCGAGGAGGACGGACTGTTGAACAGGAAAAACTACACAAAACATAATTGTTTTTAAGGAATGCATTATAGTCTAAGTTTCCACTAACATGTTATTTCCAATAAGGTTTACACACTACACATCTCTCCTAAAATAAATGAGGTGGGTGTATTTGAAAGAATCATAATCCAAGAATAGTATTGACCCTAAACTATATTTATATAGAAAATAAATAGAGTTAAAACCAAAGAAGGGTTGAAGCCAAAAACAAGAGGGTATCTTAGATCAATATTCAATTGCATCTGTCAAAATTTTTTGGAAGTGATCTATTTTATTAGAATGCATTGTATTCTTAGGACGAAGACTAAATGAGATGAAGTAATTATATGTTAGAGAAAACATTTTAACGTAATCAACATAAATTTGGAAACGATCATGTATACAATATTGTATAAATCAAGTGTGCTATATCATATCATACCTATAGCTTTTGATATTTTTGGAATAGGAATGTTTTTAGGAAAATATATGCTAACACTTTTTATTTGAAAATTTTCCTTTTTGTGTCAGGGGTTTGAGATTTTCCACGAACATGTCCACATTCTGATGTGTCGAATATGGAATGGGAGCATATTTTTTTACTTTGCCTAATTTATAGATGCAAAACGACATAGCAATGATAAAAATGAGTGAAATTCACCCATCCTAGCCTATATTTGATAATTGAACCATCGATAAAAGACAATAATCATATCCAACTTTTCGTCTATGTAATGGTTACGTAGTTGTGTAGTGCACTAGGTGTAGTAGGAAAGATCCACCATTGAATTGAGATTTCCTAGCTCTTGCCTTTGTCATGGGGTTGAAGTCTCCATCGTATTTGTTATTCATTTGTCTATGAATCCTCTAAATTTAGCTTATGAAATCTAATGATCTTATGATTTAATGTCTTTTGCATTTTCTCTAGTTTCAATTTGACACAATTGCTCCTATCATTCCATCAGATCTTATTCAACATTTGCAACCCTTGGAACATCCTATTCACCTTTGGCATATAGGCTTGCAATATGTAAAAAGGATGATGCATCAATTGCCTCTATTAAGGGCAAGGGGTAAATAATGTCTCCAAAGTTTATCAAAATATTCCATGGATATATTTTCTTGTGTTTCAAGTTGCTAGAATCTCCTTCATGGAAGATCTTCCTTCTCAAAAATGTCATTACAAGATCCCAACTTCAAACTTTTCTACTTTCCTTGAGAGGTCTACATCCTCATTGTATTCATCATTATTATGTGTAATCGGCTTTTGACCTATTTGTGCATTTTATTACTCTCGTATGGTAGAGTATTATGGGTGATAAATTTTAAGCTATAGAAAAAAGTGAAAAGGAACAAATAGTATAACAAAGATATTAAATACCTAAATAGAAAGGTTTTGTGACATCGTTGAGCAGGTCGATGGGAAAGCTATAGATGTAGTTCTCACCTCTAAATCTAAATTTCCCTAATTATTGCCTAGCCAACATATTGACCTTGCAGGGAAAAACTAGAGAAGGTAAAATTTGAAGGTATTTCTAAGGAATGTTCCCAAGTATGCTTGTTAACAAACATGAAAACATTTGCAAATGCCCAACCTCATTTAAAATCCAACTATAGTTGCCTGGAATTGAATATTTTCTTAGGTTTGTTACTTTACAGGGAAGGGGTTACACCCTTGTATCTGAAATGGCTATGCATATCTCCTTATGATCATGTGATTGGATTTTTACCCATTACGAAGTAATGTCCTAAACTTAAAACCAATAGTTGGGAAAAAACTAGAGGTTTTGCATAGAATGAGGATTTCCCTATCATCATTTGGTGCATATCCAACAATCGTGGTATTAAAAGACACTGCAATTGGTTGCGACATTCAGTCAAACACTTGGTGAGACATCATTCCCGAGATCTCATGATGGCCAAGGTTTGATGCCTTTTTCAAACACCTCATGTGTGTCATGTTCACCTCAAACGTGTGTACACACACATACATGCCAAGTTTGAATGTTTAGTGGATTTTCACTTGTATGACTATGCCTCTTGGAATATCATAACTGAAGCTTTGAATAGACATGAATGTGCTCATAAGGTATAGATATTGTTGCGAATCATTTTCTGATTTTTCCTATAGTACTTTTCTCTAGCAAGATGAAAAGATTCATAAATCTGGTGATTAATATTCCTATACATGAAGCAAAACTAAATCTACGTAGGCATAATAAAATTGCACAATTGGAGGAGAAACTAAAGAAGATGCCTCATGAAATGGTAGATTTACCATTGTTTGGCTACCATAGATACTGGAGGGATCAAAAGGCAGCACATAACATGCTAACAGTGGACCAAAATTCCAATATGTACAAAAAAAATGGATATACATGGAAACAGGGTGACCAAATAGTAAAATGAGAAAACATGTATCTGCCAGGCACCAAATTGAAGACATCAACAAGTAACAATGTCCATAAAGGATCCAAATTACAGGACACCACCTGTAGTTCTTCAAAATTAGAGTAGAATTTATTTGAAGGTTTACTTCCCACTCTGCCAAAGGCAAAAACTATGAAATTTAAGTGCTGGAAGTGTGGTTGGAGAGCACCCGACAATGTTGATACAAGTCCTAGGTTCAAGTCCTAGCTATAACATGTCTTACAACAAGTTTCAAGTGCATAGCAGTGTTTGGATCTAGGATATTTTTAAAAAATGGGACAAACGAGAAAAGAACATGAAGTAAAATCAATTATGACACGTAAATAAGAAGACAAAACAAATAATGGGATAGAAAAAATAATTTTAGTGAACCTGAGACAGATAATCAATGTTTGCACCTAAAATCCTTGCATAGAAATGGAAGAATGGGTAAAGAAGTTGAAGCAAAATCCAATTTTGACACATATGTAAAAAGACAACAAATAACAGGGTAGAAACAATGGCTCTGGTGAGCCCTCATAGAAATTTTATCATCATAATGATTGTAGTCATTTTTACACCCACTAAAGAACAAGGGAATCCCATGCGCATCGGCCTATCACACCTGGTGGCTCGGGCACTCACCCAAGGCACGCGAGGGTACCGAGTTTCTCTTTTATGTGAATTGAGAGGAAAACATCATCTATGATCCAAACTTTAAAGAAGCTGAGTGGAAATGAGACATGCAAGCATCATAGAGCTCATAATGACTTCTAGATCAATGCAGTCATTCCATACGAGAAAAGTACTTAATGAGATCAAGAACTCGAACCAAAATAGAAAGGGAAATGCGCAAGGATTAAGACTCATTCCATAAACATGGATAAGATAGAACCATGAAGATATGTAAATGTACTAGAATCATTACTGATCATATTCATATAAATTGGTAACCTCATTACATTCATTAGATTCATTACAGAGCATCGCCAAAAGGAAGACCAAAGTCATGCATCATAACTGGATCCATATCATTTAGCTCTCAAAAGAAATTTTATAACCCCAATCCTTGATACATCCTTCTCCTATGTTTTATCTACCCAACCCAAACAGAGTTCCTTGTAGCATTTATGCAGAGTTCCACTCTCTATTAATCTCCCTATTATATTCGATCATCGATCATCTCCTCATCCGATCATATCTTTTTCTTCCGTAGACGCTTATATATAGGCATCCTCAAGTGACAACTCATCCTTTCGTGTCCTCAGATTCGTTCGCAAAGTGTCTGAATGTGGTCCTCCATGGGAGCATGCTCCTTGAGCCCGAGCTCTCCACTTTTTCACATGATGTTCTTCTAGAAGCTTCTATCGCAGGGCATATTCCTTCCTGGGCCAACCTGTCTTTAGGATGGTACCTTATCCACTCCGCATGCACAGTCTGGTAACGTTTTTCCTCGTGTCCTGCACGATGTGCCAAATATGGCTAAGCCCCGAGACCTTGTGCTGCGGGCGCACAACACGGCCCTTCTAAAACCCTCCAGAACCATGCCTTGCCTACCTTCTTCTTGCGCACCTATCCTTCAACCTAGGCCTTTGCGTGCCAATGTGCCTTGGTGCACTTAGTCAATATTTTAGGGGTCTAACATCACCCCATACTACGCTTATTCTCTGCCCACGAGAACACTTCTCTAATGAATAAAGAATCATAAAAGACTTAGCATCTTGGGAAAAGAATAAGTGGATTCTTAATTGACGCACTTAAACTTAGTTATTTGACCCACTTAAACTTATCTGTTTTCAATAAAATTTAGTAGCTTATAAACTAGACTCAAAATGCTACGATTCATATTTCTACAACATCTTCCAATTTTGAGTGTAACTATTTTGAAAAACTCGTACAAGTTGAAGTTTTTATTTTAGAAAAATGTGTCCACTTAAGACCCCCTTTTGGCCCCCTAGCTTGGTGCACTTACCCATAAGTGGGATAGCGAGAAAAGGGCACTTTCAATGGCTTAATCAATACAAACAATACTCAAAATAAAAGATAAAGAGTAGGGAAGTGAACTGGCAGGAACAAAGGATACAATGCACATAGCATGGGAGATCAGAAGAAGAAGAAGCCAAAATAGAACAGCTCAACATCACGCTTTCCTGAAGCACCTCCTTTATCCTAAATCCTCTCCTTCTTCTGCATACAACAACAAAATAATGGCATGCAACAGTTTTCATTTCTCTCAGAGAAAAAACAACATGCTTCCTTTGAGATACAAACCCACGTCAATCAGTTTGTATAAAGTAAAATGAGGAGGAATTTGGGCTCCATATTATCCTCCTCGTGTAAGGCTGAATTAACCCACAATGGTACTGATCTTAGAATAGTGATTGGTGAGAATCCTATTTAGCACAGTTTTCCCTGTAGCTTTCTCTTTATTGAATTATTAGAGGACATAAGTCTGCTCTTGCTACAACTGTCTGATCACTGCTAAAATCCAAATGTTAACCTAGGTTGCTCGGGGTTGATTCTTACGGACCTCAAATAAAGTGTTTGTATTAATATGCAACGAAATGACAGTTTTCAGGCCCTTCCACATGCCATCCCTGACAAAGGAGGCTCGATGTCTGAAATCGAGCGGGCATTACAGTTACCTTCCCATTCTGTCAAATTAGTAGAAAAAGGTTGTTGGTAGCCTTGACTTGCCCACTTTGTAAAACCAATGCCCAAACCGAGCAACTGTAGTTGAATGTCATGGGAAGCCTTGTTGTAGTCATGTAAAGTATTTGAATAAATGCTAGGTAGGGGCCATTGAAATTGTTTCACCAAATGCAAAGCCATAATAGGAATTGTTTTTTTATAAATTTTGTTGAGATATTTGTACAATATTATGAAAGATTCAAAATTTTAACTGATTAACACTTTTACTGTTTTACTTTGTGGCTCAATAATATTTATTGCTTCCCATGTTTTTTTTCTCAATGTTTGTGTATGCATTTTCCATTTTGGATTTGATGTGGTGTAATGCCCGCCTGGAATTGGATTCTTTTTCTACCTGCCTCCACTGCCACCTTGGCCTCCTCCCAACCACCCAACCTGCAAATTTTTTTAGACTGTCATGTCTGTCCTTGCGTGAGGAGTCGGTGGAGTCATTTTTCTTCACCATAATCTCTTTTTGGATTCTCCTTCAATGCGTATAGGTGGGTGTTGGGCGCATTTTCTTCTTGGGTTTTTTTCTCTTTCCTGTCACCTCATTTTGACCTGCTCACGCAAAGAAACCTTGGTGGCCGCGTAGCTTGCACTGGCGTGTTCTGGTTAGTGGATTCATTGATGGTGAAATGAAGGTCTATCACCCTGATGTTGCGTGGGTGGGTGTGGATCCTCAAAATTGTGCTGTACAGGCAGTTTCAGTGGAGCGTAGAACTGAAATTTCTCCCAGGAAAGTGCCGTGAGGAAGTGGTTCACTATATGCAGCAGCTACAGGGTAGAGAAGTAAATTTACCTCGAGAAAATCAGTGGCCTCCGGGGAGAGTTAAGTGTGACGGCTCTTTACGGGAGGTGATCCCAAGGAACCGTTGGTGTTGAACCCGATGTTCGCAGTTGCACGCGACCTGATCGTGATCAGTGGTTGCAAAATCTTGTAGCTGTAGTAGAAGGACGAGATAAAGTTTAGTTGAGTTGTCTTGCCTTTTCGTTCTGGAAAGTCACTTCTGTCCAGGTGGTGAATTTAACAAGGAAGAAGCTCGATCAAATCTTGAGGCTGGGTAATGCTTCTGCGCCTCTTCTCAGTTCACCCATTTTCTACAGTTGGGTTTCTTGTTTGCTTCTGGGTATCCTCTGATTCGAGATTGGGGATCCACAGCAACTGCCTGCAACAGTAAATAGCCAGGCAACAGGCATGCTACAGTTTGGTAGAAGCCTTCGTGAGCGCCTCCAACAGGCAGGTTGTCCAACTAGGTTGTTTTCTATTCTGTATCTCTGCATCCTCAAGTTCGGATTCTCCTACAAGATATTTTTATCAAATCGATTAAGTGACAGTGAGAGTGTTACCAGGAGACCCGATGAAATTTATTACAGAGGTTCTCTACTGAGACCTTGCTTGTTCTGCGATGTAACTCATGGAAGAGGATCTCATTGAGGCGAGATCTGTTCCATTTCAGTGTATTCATGAAGCACAATTTTCTTTGCAAGTATGAACTTGTCAGGAGATCTATGCAATGTTGGAGAAAATGTCTTGGGAGAGCTCTGGTCCCAATGCAGGATTCAAAACATTCTCTGTTAGAGTCCGGAGAAGATTACCTGATTTCTTACACTCTGTCAATCTCAGGCATGTCAAGTTGGGCTACCATTATTTGATTAGAAATGCTCTGTATTTCTTTGTTGTCCCTCTTCTGCTGGTGTTATTCAGTGCAGAGGTTGAAACGTTGGGGAGAAATAAGTTATGGAGTCCTTGAAAGAAGCCGTGTAGAAGCAGAGATGGTGATGTTTGGTGCCTTGGATGAACTGTTTGAAAAATGCTTCAAGAAATTTTTCTTAGCGTGGAGGATAAAAGTGATGTTAATTGAAGCAAGCTATAATGTGTGAGACTTCCAATGGTAAGCATGAATCAACTTTGATTTTAGTTTTACGGAATGTTTTCTTTGCAAAAATTGATGGGTAAACTAATGTAATAGTGCGTCCTAATGGCTTTAAAAACTAATTGACAATGCCTTAAATAGGAAAGCAATTCATGAGTTGTTTGAATAGTTGAACGCAAGACTTTCCGATCTTGTTCTAGAATCTAGACCCAAGAGTAAAAGCATATTGCAAGGACATGCAAAACCCTGTTAATTATTCCAAATTTCTATTGCTGTTTCGTGGAATTACATACTGGGAATTGGGGTTAACTGCTCTAGAATGAACTTTCTCCTTCTGCCTGTGTCTATGCAGTTTACCGGAATGGTTATTGTGTCTTTTGCGTGATATTTGGGACGCCGAGTGGGTGAGAAGCGTGAATTTGGTGGAGAAATAATTTTGGGACTGCTGGGAGAAGGTTTCTGCACGTACGTGGCCATGAGATTTAGCGTTTAAAACAGGCATGTTAAATCTACTCCTTGTAATAGTTTTCTACCTTTTTTCAGTATCTTGAAATGAATTTTCTTTCCTATTGAATAGCGCCTAACAATGTTTTCGTGGTTGTTTATATCATTTGCATGATTGTGTTGGTTGTCCCTTTAAATCTCGATCCAATTTCACTTGGTTTTGCTTGGAAGGTTCTTTCCTCCCTTATAGCTTACTCTATTTGGTTGAATAAATACGTATTTCCTATTTAGGGCTCTCTGTTTTGCTAAAAGGTACATTAATAGTGACGTTGTGTCCTAAAACTTGTTTAAGCTTTGTGGGCATTCCTTACTTTTGTTTGATTAGAAATGGCATTTGGGTTTTGTTTCAGAATTGTACATGGTTGACTGTTGTACCCAGTTCTAGAGGATGAATAACCTGACATCTATTTTGGCCTCTACGTGTTGAGAGAATTACTATACCTACTTCTTGGTGTAAACTCTTGTTTGATTAAAGTAAGGGGGAAACATTGTAAGTTTAATTGAATGAAATCTCTACAATTTTTATTAAGGGTCGCAAGCAAGCTATTACTAGCTGGACTGAAACAAAAGTTGTAGGTGAATCCATGGTATTGGACTCGTGAACTCGTTTCCTGTTAGATGACAGCTGATTTCAGTGATAATATCATAGGTGGCTGTAATATTTATCTGTTTGATATTTGCTAGACTTTTCCTCGATAAGCCCACATGGATCGGGTAAAATTTCCATCTTCTATACCTTTGGCAAGGAGTTCATAGAACTTCTAGGCCTGACTGCACTGCGTAACCTTCCTGATGGATATGTGCGTTGGTTTCTTATTTTGTGCTTGTACTCGTGGTAAGGTCTTTTGAGTCTGGGGCATCATTGGTGTTTTACCCTCTGCGTATCGAATCCCTTTGTTTTCGAACTCAAATATCTTATACTTCAAACTTGGTTACTAAAAGGTCCCATTTTGTGGCCTTGTTAAGGAAATAAATTTTTATTTTAATACTTATTGACATTGTCGGAAATATATATAAAAATTATTAACGACTTTTGGGTTAAGCCTTCCCTTATATTATGTAGAGAAGTTGACGATTAGGATAAGGTTTGTTGGGAGAATAATGGCCCTTTTTTGTGTCTCTTTTGTATGCTTTTGGGAAGAGTGGATTTGTTTTGTTAGCTAGTATTACGTTTAAGAAATCCTATAAGGAAGTAGTGGTAAACTCCTTGGTTAAAACTGAAACTATAGTTGTTTTTCTTTTAGGGGCGTCGAACCCTAATTATTGCTATGAAGCCTCCCCCTGGGAGATTTGGATAACGTCGTTTTGTTCCGCGCCTACGATCATAATTAGTATGTTTTGTCTTCTCTTGGACCCCTTTAGTTGGAAGGAGTAAGTTTTGGATTCCAATCACGTAATCCATAGGATTACATGAAGGAGATATCAACACTCTTGACCTTCTTGTTCCTAACCCATAAGGTCTTGCCTTGATTTATGTGATTTTGTTCTTACTGGTATTTTGACTTTCTCCTTCTTTGGATGGTTTAGATTTCTTTCTCATGCGTGAATAATTTTGGAGTTGTGGGTTGTGTTTTAATCCATTTTTGAATTAGAACTTTCCTTTCTTGATATTGTTAAATGTTAGCTTCTTTGTTGCAATGAGTAGCCTTAACATGCTCGGTTCATGAACCGATTCCCGGCTAGTATTTGTGCAGATGGATTATGCGAGTAGATTAAAGGAAAGAGTTGTAAAGGTTTCATCAGTACAATTTATGAAGTTCCTTGTAAAAATGTCCAATGTGAGGTAAATTTTGTAATAGTGCTTGCAAAGGAGTTTAGAAGACCTCTTGCCTTGGGTTGTTCGAAATTTCGTGATGATGTTATCTTGTCCTTCTGTAGGTTAACTAGTAAATTACCTTTGTGAGAAATAATGTTCAATCTTGACCTTGTTATGAGTATTCTTTTGGTGATATCATTTACAGTCATGGAAATTTTGTAGCATGGCTCGGCTTATTTTGTTACCTTCTTGTTCTTGACCCAAGTGAAATCCAATCTCTTGACTCCTTTGGTTCATGTGCCATGTTGAATGGAAATGTTATAAGCGTGGTTTTGCATTCTTGTTAAATAACGATAATTTCTTCTTTCGGTCATAATGCTTATTGGTTTAGTAACCCTCCTTGGTACTAGCATCAATGTTATTCTAGGCATATTTTAGTGGGTTGAAACCCCTTTTTTCTAAAGATAATCAAAGATAAAAGAAGAGGAATACATAGATGAATAAATAAAGAAGATAATAATGAAGTTGTATTTAGTTGATAAAATTAAGAGTCTTTAATTGGAAAGAAAGTGTTTATCTAACGATGTAAAAAAAAAAAAAAAAAAAAACCTACCATTGCTAACCTTAAGCTATGGATTAAATATTGTCCTCTTGTTGGGAAACATTAATTAATTTTAAAGGTAATATCACTGTTGGCTTTTGGGAATATCGGTAGATCTTATCTAGTACGGGAGTTTGAATAAAAACACATTAAGTATAATGCTTCCATGTTGGGAACCCTGTGTATCCCCCGACGAACTTAATCAAGATGATTTCTAAATGAAGCTTTTACCAAAATTCAATTGAACTCTTAAGACTCATTAAAAGACCGGTTAATAACTAAATAGATCATAATAAAATAAATTTATCTTCTCTCTCTAACCATTACCATGGTACCTTGTAGTCCTTGTCTAAGCTATGATAAATTTTTAATTCTTGATCAAAGATGATTAGGGTTCTGAACCTTAACGATACTCCTCTCCTTTTGATCTTACGCTTGCCTCCTTATGCAATGTGGGTATGAAACGAGTTTCAGTAGTGGGGGTTTAGATAGATAGCCTTGTGGAATTGCTTACCTCCTGGTTTTGTAAACAAATTAATCAAGGAATTTTCATATTATAGGTGATCCTAGGATAGTCTTCAAGTTATATAAAAGGAAAGAAACTTAATCCTATAAGAAGAATGGTACGAAACATATCATGAACCTTCTAGAACGTAAGCTAAGAATTGTAAGATGTCTCTAGTAAATCAGTAATCTTAAGAAGATTTTCACAGTGGGATGTCTTCAGCTATAACTATGTAATGTGGTTGGTCTTTTACCATGTCCTTTCACAAAAGAAAAGTAAATTGTCCTTGATGGCTATCCTTGTATCAAGTTGTTCACAGTGTTAGTTGTATCCTTGGTGATGACATGTTGCGTCATGTTATGTGTCAAGTTAGTAAAAAAAAAAGTTTATCTGTATTTCATTGTGTTGTTCGTGTGTGTGATTTTTGGGTCATTACACTTGGTATCGAGCATAGGTTCATGCTCTTGAACCTATGGGCCGGATTGGTGTTATATGATGATGTTACATGATGGTGGTGATGTAACTGCATGATGATGATGATGTTGCATGATGGTGGTAGATATTGGAAGAGTAATGTGCTTTAAACGTGATGTGATTATTGTCGTAATTGTGATATTGTGAACGCACATGATGTGTATGTCACTTAGTGCGTGTTTGTCATCATGTTGATATGTTGGGGATGGGAGTATTCTCTCTCCTTCTTGTGGATTCTATGAAGAGTTCATGTGTGAATTGTTGTTTGAGATGTGTGAAAAGAATTCTAATGTGGATGACGGAGTGTTGGAATATTGTGACATATTGTGATATGTAAGTGTATCAATGTGTTGTATGACTAGATTGATGTTAAAAGAAATGAGTTGTATTATGATGTTTTTTCTTACCATGTTCTGAAGAAATGTGTGTACCACCTTGTTATGCAATAGTGGATGTTATGTTGAGATGTACTATGTTCATCGTATGTATGACTGTGCAAATATGTAATGCTTCATGTTGTGATTTTGGGTCATACGGTGAGTGTATGAACCCTATCGTATGGTGATTGCACTTTGGGTGCAGAATGTGGTAAAGTGATGTGTTACACCCGGTGAATGTATGGTTGTGATCTATCTTGTATATGTGTGTGCCACCATTATGTTAGTGATGTTGTTACATGTTATGTTGTGAACCTTACGCTAACCGACCCTGAGGGAAATCGGTAGAAGTGTATGTTGAGAGTGAGGAATGGTGTATCATGGGTCAATAACTCAATCCGAAACTCGGTTTAGTAGATAACATGTGAATCTTTCCTCTCTCCCTATGTGGGTGTATGTACGCAACCTAAGTGCAACTATGACTATGTTTAGCCTTGTCGAAGTGGTGGCGGGATGATTCAGATGGAGGTGATGACAGTTGTATTATTGATATGTATTTTGTGAGTGAAGCTCGATGTTTGAGTGCTTAGCAACTCATTGAGTACCCCTTTGGTGGCTAGATAAGGCCACACACGAGTTATCGTAATGTGACATTATTATAAGTTGATTTTATTCGTAAATTGAGCTTTTTACCTTATTTTGTAAGGACCAGTGAGCTTTTCTTGATTGCCATGCTTTATAATTTTGGGCATTTCCTTGGTTTGTGGCACTAACATGGGGATTTTGATACTAACTATGGCTAATTGGCCATTTATTTTGCTTGGTTTTGGGTCTTCTTTTAAATTTGGAATTTTTACCGCCTTGCCTAAGGCTTGTACTTTGCCACTTGGCACTTTGGATTGGATTGTTGTTCTGGTTCTATTGTCGTGATGTGTGGAATAGGGTCATAGGATGCACCATGGATTGGTTGGACCTATGGACCCGCTTTGTTGTATGGGGGTATGCCCCAAGGATTTCATATAACTAGCGGGTTGTTGAACCATGCGTTATTATGTCACTTGGGTTAGGAGTGTTCGAACTCTATGTGTCTTAGGCCATAGAGTCAACCGGCTTCCTTGAGGGAGGCATAAGAGTTTGAGGAGGCATAAGAGACTTGAGGGAGGCATAAGATTTTGATGGAGGCATAAGAGACTTGAGGAGGAGGGAGGCATAAGAGTTGAGGGAGGCATAAGAGGAGGAGGCATAAGAGACTTGAGGGAGGCATAAGAGTTTGAGGGAGGCATAAGAGACTTGAGGGAGGCATAATATTTTGAGGGAGGCATATGATATTTGTGTGTATGGTTGATGTTCTGGGATATATGTTGAGTCATTGTGATGTTTTGTAGTGGTATTTTGATGTATGTGTTACTCATGTCAGATGGATATGTGTTGTGATGTGGTGGATATGTCATTGATTCCCTTGTGGACACTATGTACCTGTAGCATGGTTTGGTGTTATGTGAATTCTTTCATCGATGCAAATTGAGGAAATGTCTGGTGGATTGTAGTACTCTTTTGGTTTAGTATTTTGTATGTCAGTCATTGATGTGTGACAAGTACTATGTTATGTGGATGTGCCTATTTTATTCCGTATTTGAGTAACCTTTTTGTGGTGTAATACAATCTTGAAGTATATACGTTTGTGCTTGTGAATCTGTAGGGTCTTGTGAACCTGATAGGGTGTTGTGTTAGCAGTTCATGTTGGGCACCCACAATAAGGAATAAACCAAAACTCTTCAATGATGAAATTTTAAAAGCAATTAAACTAAGAATAATGCTAATGGAAAGAGACTAATGAAATGATGAACAAGAAAGAACTGCCAATCTTCACAGAACATTGAAAGTTAAAATTTCTACCAAATGTTCCTATGGCTATCCTGTGGCCGTACTTTAATCAACTAAAATTTTAAACCATAAAGTGTACTTTCTCCTGTACCTGTTCTTGGTTGTGAACCATTTATTTTCCGTTGTGTTATGTCACATCGAGGACGATGATTTCTTAAGGGGAGGAGAATGTAATGCCCCGCTGGGCATTGGATTCTGTTTCTACCTGCCTCCACTGCCACCTTGGCCTCCTCCCAACCACCCGACTGCAAATTTTTTTAGACTGTCATGTCTGTCCTTGCGTGAGGAGTCGGTGGAGTCATTTTTCTTCACCATAATCTCTTTTTGGATTCTCCTTCAATGCGTACAAGTGGGTGTTGGGCACATTTTCTTCTTGGGTGTTTTTTTTCTTTCCTTGTCACCTCATTTTGACCTCCTCACGCAAAGAAACCTTGGTGGCTGCGTAGCTTGCACTGGTGTGTTCTGGTTAGTGGATTAATTGATGGTGAAATGAAGGTCTATCACCCTGATGTTGCGTGGGTGGGTGTGAATCCTCAAAATCGTGTTGTACAGGTAGTTTCAGTGGATCGTAGAACTGAAATTTCTCCCAGGAAAGTTCCGTGAGGAAGTGGTTCACTATATGCAGCAGCTACAGGGTAGAGAAGTAAACTTACCTTAGAAAATCAGTGGCCCCGAGGGGAGAGTTAAGTGTGACAGCTACTGCAGGGTGATCCCAAGGAACCGTTGGTGCTGAACCTGATGTTCTGGTTGCACGTGACCACAGTCGTGATCAGTGGTTGCAAAATCTTACAGCTGTAGTAGAAGGACGAGATAAAGTTTAGTTGAGTTGTCTTGCCTTTTCGTTCGGAAAGTCACTTCTGTCTGTGGTGAATTTAACAAGGAAGAAGCTCGATCAAATCTTGAGGCTGGGTAATGCTTCTACGCCTCTTCTCAGTTCACCCATTTTCTACAGTTGGGTTTCTTGTTTGCTTCTGGGTATCCTCTGATTCAAGATTGGGGATCCACAAGAATCGCCCGCAATGATAAATAGCCTAGGCAAAGCATGCTACTGATTTGGTAGAAGCCTTCGTGAGTGCCTCAATAGGCAGGTCTTTGTCCAACTAGGTTGTTTTCTATTCTGTATCTCTGCATCCTCAAGTTCGGATTCTCCTACAAGATATTTTTATCAAATCGATTAAGTGACAGTGAGAGTGTTACCAGGAGACCCGATGAAATTTATTACAGAGGTTCTCTACTGAGACCTTGCTTGTTCTATGATGTAACTCTTGGAAGAGGATCACATTGAGGCAGATCTGTTCCATTTCAGTGTATTCATGAAGCACAATTTGCTTTGCAAGTATGAACTTGTCAGGAGATCTATGCAATGTTGGAGAAAATGTCTTAGGAGAGCTCTGGTCCCAATGCAGGATTCAAAACATTCTTTGTTAAAGTGCGGAAAAGATTACCTGATTTCTTACACTCTGTCAATCTCAAGCATGTCAAGTTGGGCTACCATTATTTGATTAGAAATGCTCTGTATTTCATCGATGTCCCTCTTCTGCTGTTGTTATTCAGTGTAGAGGTTGAAACGTTGGGGAGAAATAAGTTATGGAGTCCTTGAAAGAAGCCATGTAGAAGCAAAGATGTTGATGTCTGGTGCCTTGGATGAACTGTTTGAAAAATGCGTCAAGAAATTTTGCTTAGCGTGGAGGATAAAAGTGATGTTAATTGAAGCAAGCTATAATGTGTGAGACTTCCAATGGTAAGCATGAATCAACTTTGATTTTAGTTTCTGGAATGTTTTCTTTGCGCACAAATTGATGGGTAAACTAATGTAATAGTGCATCCTAATGGCTTTAAAAACTAATTGACAATGCCTTAAATAGGAAAGCAATTCATGAGTTGTTTGAATAGTTGAACGCAAGACTTTCCGATCTTGTTCTAGAATCTAGACCCAAGAGTAAAAGCATATTGCAAGGACATGCAAAACCCTATTAATTATTCCAAATTTCTGTTGTTGTTTCATGGAATTACATACTGGGAATTGGGGTTAACTGCTCTAGAATGAACTTTCTCCTTTGTGTCTATGCAATTTACCGGAATGGTTATTGTGTCTTTGCGTGATATTTGGGACCGAGTGGGTGAGAAGCGTGAATTTGGTGGAGAAATAATTTTGGGACTGCTGGGAGAAGGTGTCTGCACGTACGTGGCCATGAGATTTAGTGTTTAAAACAGGCATGTTAAATCTACTCCTTGTAATAGTTTTCTACCTTTTTTTTCAGTATCTTGAAATGAATTTTCTTTCCTATTGAATAGCGCCTAGACAATGTTTTCGTGGTTGTTTATATCGCTGCCTGATTGTGTTGGTTGTCCCTTTAAATCTCGATCCAATTTCGCTGGTTTTTCTTGGAAGGTTCTTTCCTCCCTTATAGCTTACTCTATTTCATATTTGTCTAAATGGGTTACTGCAATTTTGAGTGATGCAATCTAGTTTGTAGGGAAGGAAACATTATTGAGTTTTGTTTTCTTATATGACTCTCTTTTAAAAGAATTCTGTGATGGTAGTTATAACTGAAGGTTACTAAATGGAAGGTTAAGCCTTCATATCTCTATTTGGTTGAATAAATACGTATTTCCTGTTTAGGGCTCTCCTGTTTTGCTAAAAGGTACATTAATAGTGACGTTGTGTCCTAAAACTTGTTTAAGCCTGTGGGCATTCCTTACTTTTTGTTTGATTAGAAATGGCATTTGGGTTTTGTTTTAGAATTGTACATGGTTGACTGTTGTACCTAGTTCTAGAGGATGAATAACCTGACATCTATTTTGGCCTCTACGTGTTGAGAGAATTACTATACCTACTTCTTGGTGCAAACTCTTGTTTGATTAAAGTAAGGGAAAACATTGTAAGTTTAATTGAATGAAATCTCTACAATTTTTATTAAGGGTCACAAGCAAGCTATTACTAGCTGGACTGAAACAAAAGTTATAGGTGAATCCATGGTATTGGACTCGTGAACTCGTTTCCTGTTAGATGACAACTGATTTCAGTGATAATATCATAGGTGGCTGTTATATTTATCTGTTTGATATTTGCTAGACTTTTCCTCGATAAGCCCACATGGATCGGGTAAAATTTCCATCTTCTATACCTTTGGCAAGGAGTTCATAGAACTTCTAGGCCTGACTGCACTGCGTAACCTTCCTGATGGATATGTGCGTTGGTTCTTGTTTTGTGCTTGTACTCGTGGTAAGGTCTTTTGAGTCTGGGGCATCGTTGGTGTTTTACCCTCTGCGTATCGAATCCCTTTGTTTTCAAACTCGAATACCTTATACTTCAAACTTGGTTACTAAAAGGTCCCATTTTGTGGCCTTGTTAAGGAAATAAATTTTTATTTCAATACTTATTGACATTGTCGGAAATATATATAAAAATTATTAACGACTTTTGGGTTAAGCCTTCCCTTATATTATGTAGAGAAGTTGATGATTAGGATAAGGTTTGTTGGGAGAATAATAGCCCTTTTTTGTGTCTCTTTTGTATGCTTTTGGGAAGAGTGGATTTGTTTTGTTAGCTAGTATTACGTTTAAGAAATCCTATAAGGAAGTAGTGGTAAACTCCTTGGTTAAAACTGAAACTATAGTTGTTTTTCTTTTAGGGCGTCGAACCCTAATTATTGCTTTATGAAGCCTCCCCCGGGAGATTTGGATAATGTTTTGTTCCGCGCCTACGATCATAATTAGTATGTTTTGTCTTCTCTTGGACCCCTTTAGTTGGAAGGAGTAAGTTTTGGATTCCAATCACGTAATCCATAGGATTACATGAAGGAGATATCAAAACTCTTGACCTTCTTGTTCCTAACCCATAAGGTCTTGCCTTGATTTATGTGATTTTGTTCTTACTGGTATTTTGGCTTTCTCCTTGCTTTGGATGGTTTAGATTTCTTTCTCATGCGAATAATTTTGGAGTTGTGGGTTGTGTTTTAATCCATTTTTGAATTAGAACTTTCCTTTCTTGATATTGTTAAATGTTAGCTTACTGTTGCAATGAGTAGCCTTAACATGCTCAGTTCTCGCGAACCGATTCCGGCTAGTATTTGTGCGAGATGGATTATGCGAGTAGATTAAAGGAAAGAGTTGTAAAGGTTTCATCAAGTACAATTTATGAAGTTCCTTGTAAAAATGTCCAATGTGAGGTAAATTTTGTAATAGTGCTTCGAAAGGAGTTTAGAAGACCTCTTGCCTTGGGTTGTTCGAAATTTCATGATGATGTTGTCTTGTCCTTACGTAGGTTAGCTGGTAAATTACCTTTGTGAGAAATAATGTTCAATCTTGACTTTGTTATGAGTATTCTTTTGGTGATATCATTTACATTCATGGAAATTTTGTAGCATGGCTCGGCTTATTTTGTTACCTTCTTGTTCTTGACCCAAGTGAAATCCAATCTCTTGACTCCTTTGGTTCATGTGCCATGTTGAATGGAAATGTTATAACCGTGGTTTGCGTTCTTGTTAAATAACGAAAATTCTTCTTTCAGGTCATAATGCTTATTGGTTTAGTAACCCTCCTTGGTACTAGCATCAATGTTATTCTAGGCATATTTTAGTGGGGGAAACCCCTTTTTCTAAAGATAATCAAAGATAAAAGAAGAGGAATACATAGATGAATAAATAAAGAAGATAATAATGAAGTTGTATTTAGTTGATAAAATTAAGAGTCTTTAATTGGAAAGAAAGTGTTTATCTAACGATGTAAAAAAAAAATAAAAAAATACCTACCATTGCTAACCTTAAGCTATGGATTAAATATTGTCCTCTTGTTGGGAAACGTTAATTAATTTTAAAGGTAATATCACTGTTGGCTTTTGGGAATATCGGTAGATCTTATCTAGTACAGGAGTTTGAATAAAAACACATTAAGTATAATGCTTCCATGTTGGGAACCCTTGTGTATCCCCCGATGAACTTAATCAAGATGATTTCTAAATGAAGCTTTTACCAAAATTCAATTGAACTCTTAAGACTCATTAAAAGACCGGTTAATAACTAAATAGATCATAATAAAATAAATTTATCTTCTCTCTCTAACCATTACCATGGTACCTTGTAGTCCTTGTCTAAGCTATGATAAATTTTTAATTCTTGATCAAAGATGATTAGGGTTCTGAACCTTAACGATACTCCTCTCCTTTTGATCTTACGCTTGCCTCCTTATGCGATGTGGGTATGAAACGAGTTTGATAGAGGGGGTTTAGATAGATAGCCTTGTGGAATTGCTCACCTCTTGGTTTTGTAAACAAATTAATCAAGGAATTTTCATATTATAGATGATCCTAGGATAGTCTTCAAGTTATATAAAAGGAAAGAAACTTAATCCTATAAGAAGAATGGTACGAAACATATCATGAACCTTCTAGGACGTAAGCTAAGAATTGTAAGATGTCTCTAGTAAATCGGTAATCTTAAGAAGATTTTCACAGTGGGATGTCTTCAGCTATAACTATGTAATGTGGTTGGTCTTTTGCCATGTCCTTTCACAAAAGAAAAGTAAATTGTCTTGATAGGTGTGGACGTTTCCGTGTTGCCTTTATGGCCATCCTTGTATCAAGTTGTTCATAGTGTTAGTTGTATCCTTGGTGACGACATGTTGCGTCATGTTATGTGTCAAGTTAGTAAAAAAAAAAAGTTATCTTGTATTTCACTGTGTTGTTCGTGTGTGTGATTTTTGGGTCGTTACATGTGGCATTTTTATCATCATTGTTCATTGTTTCATTGAAAGAGATTTGTTTCATTGTTTCATATATAACATTGTCAAAGGAATCGGTGAGTACAGTCCCTTGTTTTTATTTGATAGACTTATTGTGAGAAGTCCATTAACATATTGTAAGTTGTGAATATGTTAAGAAGTATAAGTCCATTAACTCAGAAGCATTGTGCATTTCTAAGGGAAAAAGTTTTATTCAAGGAGGTAACACACATGTGCAAACTTTTTTTGAGTTGTTCAATATTAAATATATCGGGAAAAGCTAATTGGAAGAACACGTCCATTTTTCCACATATGGCTAACAACACGCTTTAGTTTTCTCATCACACTTGGTAGGCGGTTCCTATCAGAGATCCGTCATTATTATCGAAAATATATCAAACATATAGGGTTGGCTACATAAAGGTGACTTTTTTACTAATTCCAATTCTTGATAGACATTTTGAACGCATGCTCCCATCATGTCTCAAAATTGGAGCTTTGGATCGAGGGATGGACAATAGTCAAACCATAATAGAAAGATGTTTTTTCTTAAATGTAGCTGTAGGTGCCATGGTAAACATGTATGGAAGAAGAAGAATCATACACAAGGTGGGTATGATTCTTGACAAAATATCGTGCAATGAAAAGTAATTTTGTGGACTCGATGAATGGCAGCCTTAAAATAGAGTATGGACATCCATCAAAATATAGTAGAAGGTATATTTTTGTTCATTATTATACTTGTTAATACTCGGATAGACATCTATACATAATTTATAAGCATACATAAAGAACAAATTCTCTCACAAAATGACTAAAGGATATGGGGTATATCTATTATAGGAGTAAATGACTCAACAAGCACAATTAATGACATACTAATAGAGGGTGAGTCCTCGCACTCCTAAACCCTAGAGGATTAGAACCAGGTGGATAGGTGGCAGGCCCACCATCAACCCACACCCTTTCTATCTAAAACTTAATATCACTTGCTCACAATTTAGAACTCGTATACAATTGCCAGTATCTTAACTAACTATTCTAAATCACCGCCGCCAAAATCCTTAATCATCATCACAGTCTCCATCGAAGACATCCGCAACCAGGGCGCTCATCGTAACCAAACCGAGGGTCCTCGCCAACCATCCAACCCCATTCTGTTCTTCTTCGGCGGCTCCACCGCAGGGTAATTTGGAGGCGGCGGCGGCGGAGGGTAATTTGACGGTGAAGTGGAGTGACGGTACTGTCCGAGAGGCTAAGAAGAGTAGAGCGACGGGGTGGCAAAACTGTCCTGGTGGATACTGTCCGAACGCAGTGGTAAGAATATCCCGAGGGTACTGTCCGGGGTATGGCAAATAGTGTCCTGGTGGATACTGTCCTGGAGGTGGCAGTGGCAGTGGCGGTGGCGCCGTGTACTGTCCGGGGTATGGCAAATAGTGTCCTGGTGGATCCTGGAGGTCCTGGAGGTGGCGGTGGCGGTGGCGGTGGCGCCGTCGCCGCATACGGAGGGTAAGCAGATGGCGAGGATCCGGGAATGCTTGCCATGTTGATGGATGAATTAAGCGTCCTCTGGCCTCCTCAAGTCTCGACTTCCAAACTCTATTCAGTTCTATTTCTTTTGACGTGGTGTTGAGTTCAGTATGGCCCAGTATTTATAGCTAATTGAGTAAAGGGTCAGAGAGTCCGCAGTCCGTTTGTTTGGGAATGGAAGTTCGACGACAACCATTCCAAGGATTCCCGTTGGAAACGTCCACAAGAAAATTCGACGACAACCATTCCAAGGACTCCTGTTGGAAACGTCCACAAGAAAATTCGACGACAACCATTCCAAGGACTCCCAGGCAGGCGCGTTGAATATTCAAATTTCATGAACATGTCCGTTTGTTTGGGGTTTGAGATTTTCCACGAACATGTCCACATTCTGATGTGTTGAATATGGAATGGGAGCGTACATTTTTCGTTTTCTTAATTTGCAGATGCAAAACGATATACCAAAGATACAAATGAGTGGAATTCACCCATCCTAGCCTAGATTTGATAACTGAATCATTGATGAAAGACAATAATCGTATCCAACTTTTCTGCTATGTAATGGTTACGTAGTTGTCTAATGCACCAGGTGTAGTAAGCAAGATCCACCATTGAATTGATCTTTGCTAGCTCTTACCTCTATTATGGGGTTGAAGTATCCATTGTATTTGTAATTCATTTTTCTCCTAATCCTCCAAATTTAGCTTATGAAATCTACTGATCTTATGATTTAATGTCTTTTGCATTTTCTCTAGTTTTACTTTGACACAATTGCTCATGTCACTCCCTCATATCTTCTTCAACATTTGTATACTTGGCACATCCTATTCACCTTTAGCATATAGGCTTGCAATATGTAAAAAAGGTGATGCATCAATTCCCTCTATTAAGGGTAACCAGTAAACAATGTCTCCAAATTTTATCAAAATCTTCCATGGATCTATTTTCTTGTATTTCAAGTTGTTATAATCTCCTTTGTGGAAGATCTTCCTTCTCAAAAATTTCATTACAAGATCCCCAACTTCAAACTTTGCTACTTTCCTTGAGACGTCTACATCCTCGTTGTATTAAACATTATTATGTGTAATCTGGCTTCTGACCTATTCGTGCATTTTCTACACCAACTCTACAAGTTCTTCGGTATCATCACTTACCATCCTATTGTAGGGTATTGTGGGTGATAAATCTTTAACTACAAAGAAAAGTGAAAATGAACAAATAGTAAAACCAAGATGTTAAATTCCCAAATAAAAAGGTTTTTCCACATCCTTGAGCAGGTCGATGGGAAATCTATAGTTTTAGTTCTCACCTCGATATCTAAATTTCCCTAATTATTGCCCACTCAACATATTGACCTTGCAGGGGAAAAACCAGAGAAGGTCAAATTTGAAGGTATTTCTAAGGAATAATCCCATGTATGTTTGCTAAAAAACATGAAAATGTTTACAAATTCCCAACCTCATTGAAACTCCAACTATAGTTGTCTGGAATTGAATATTTTCTTAGGTTTGTTACTTTAGAGGGAAGGGGTTACACCCTTGTATATGGAATGGCTATGTACAGACTCTTTATGCTCACGTGATTGGATTTTCTACCCATTATAGAAGTAATGTCCTAAAATTCAAACCAATAGTTGGGGAAAATCTATCGGTGTTGCACAGAAAGAGGATTTCCCTATCATCCTTTGGTGCATATCCAACAATCGTGGTATTAAAAGATGTTGGAGTTGGCTGCAACATTCATTCAAACACTTGGCGAGCCATCATGCCTGAGCTCTCATGATGGCCAGGGTTTTATGCCTTTTTTCAAACACCTCATGCATGTCATGTTCACCTCAAACATGACACGCATATACATGTCAAGTTCGGATGTTTAGTGGATTTTCACCTGCATGACTATGCCTCGTGGAATATCATAACTAAAGATTTTTATAGACATGGATTTCCTCATGAGGTATAGACACTATTGCGAATCATTTTCTGATTTTTCCTACTATAATTTTCTTTAGCAAGCTGAAAAGATTCATAAAGTTGGTGATTAATATGCCTATACATGAAGCAAAACTAAATCTACACAGGCATAATAAAATTTCATAGTTGGAGGAGAAACTAATGAAGATGCCTCATGAAATGATAGATTTACCGTTGTTTGGCTTCCATAGAGACTGGAGGGATCAAAAGGCAACGTATAGCATGCTAACAAAGTGGACCAAATTTCCAATATGTACAACAGAAATGAATATACATGGAAACAAGGTGAACAAATAGTAAAACGAGAAAACCTGTATCCATCAGGCACCAAATCGAAGACATCAACAAGAAGAAATGTTCGGAAAGGATCCAAAGTAAAGGACACCACCTGTAGCTCTTCAAAATTAGAGTAGACTTAATTTGAAGGTTCATTTCCCACTCTACCAAAGCCAAAAACTATGAACTTGGAGTGTTGGAAGCTTGATGGTAGAGCACCCGGAAGTGCTGATATAAGTCCTAGATAGAACATGTCTTACAAAAAGTTTCAAGTGCATATAAGTGTTTGGATCTAGGATCTTTACAAAGAAATGGATGAATGAGCGAGGAACACCAAGTAAAATCAATTGTGACACGTAAATAAGAAGACAAAAAAAATGATGAGATATAACAAATGATTTTAGTTAATCCGAGACAAAAATCATTGTTTACACCGAAATATTTGCAAAGAAATGGAAGAATGGGTAAAGAAGTTGAAGCAAAATCGAATTTTGACACTTAAGAAAAAAGACAACAAATAGCAGGCTAGAAAAAATGGCTTTAGCGATCATGTGATATAAATTTTATCATCATACCGATGATGGATTTCAATGTTTCATAGAGTGATCCGAACAACATTCTAGTGAACTTGTGAGAGAAAGTTTACCTGAACATAGAGACGATGGATCGCTCTTAAAATTTTTATCGATGGTTCTTTAGAAGCATTCTATAACGCCGGAAGAGACGACGCTCGCTTGAGCGGCGGCGGCGACTACGTCGCATCCATTGCGCACAACCGGAATTACAACTATATATTTTAGAATATATCAAAAAAAAATCAATATACATGACTAATGCTATTTTACAATGCAGTTCCCATACCTTCACGACGATTTGTTTCAGCTTTAACCTTAAAACGTTTCTCTTTGGCATAGATCTTGCAAGAAATGATGAGTGTATATATATATATATATATATATATATATATATATATATATATAATCATTATGTAACCCAATTATGAATTAGCAAAGTTAATTATGAAGAACAAATAATTGAAACCGCACTTGAATAAACCAATAGTGGAGGTAAGGACTCTCCCAGTAAATTGCGCGTTTCGTTTACCCGACAATTTAGGACATCAGGTAATAATTCAAAACAATTGTAATTTGTTAGATCTTATGGTATGACACCTCAAAAGACGTTTAACAAGATTTTCTCAAATGAATGCTTGTCGTGTTTCATGGAAAACGAAGGTAAATAATTCACAAAACAAAAAAAAAAATAGTCGCATTTTCGGGTTGTTTGTTTGTCGCGCGGCATCATCATTGTCACCATCATCTTTGAGCGGCGCTTACACTTTGGTATCATAGCCGGGGTTCAAGTCAGGACCCTTGGGCACACATGAGAAAATGTGAAACAGAACACTTAACTTAGTGCGAGAACATTATTCTTTTAAAATATAAAACCATAATGTTGATAATTATAGTAAACAGCAAATTTAGAAAACTGACACAAGACCTAGAACGATGAACTAACTCTCACCTTGATCATGCGGGAGAGGTGTGCGGATTGGGCGAGGGGTCTCTTGACATAGACCTAGACATACCACCGCCAGAGCAGCCGTAGCAGCCCTTCTGCCTCAGATTTTGCAGACACTCCAGGATGTCAATGCTGCTATACGCGGAGAGCCCTTGGGAGGACGACTTGCTTGCTGGACACGGTTTGGAGCCATCGGTAGATTCTCGGTGCATCCCTCGACACGGCGAGGACAGAGCGAGAGAATTTCCGTGCAGAGTCGGCTAGGGCAGAGTCACCACAAAGAGGACATGGGGACAGGATCTCAGGACATAGGGACAGGTCTCGAAGCCCTAGACAGAGGGAGGAGCATACAGAGAGATCTAGGATTTCGTCATACGTCAGCTGCAGACCATACCAGGGAGATCTTGAAGCTATGACCATCTCACTATTTGGGGATACATGCGGTTTTTAGGCAGAGGCACAGGTTGGTGAGCTTGAGCAGATGCTTCAAGCTCTGTCCTTGTAGTAGCAACACGAAAGCTCGTGTTGCGATCCATCTTCGAAGGATGGCAGCAGAGTCTTGTGGAGGACCGAGGAGCGAAGCTCCATGTCGACTCGAGAGACGATTACCTGGGAGCTGTTTGAGGAGTGGTTCAGGAGCAGGTATTTACCCGGGAGATTTATTTAGCATCGCATAGACGAGTTTCATGACCTCCGTCGGGCGTCGATGTGATGGCGAGTATGAGAGTCGACTGGACCTACTCAAAGACGTCGACTATATGCAGGATGAGCAGGTACGAATTCACGAGGTTCATCCGGGGCCTGAACTTGGATCTCGGAGGCGCAGTGTGCATACACTACCCACAGACATTAGCAGAGGCCGTGGAGAAGGCCTATATTGCAGAGGAGACACGGGGAAGACACAGAGGCTAGAGACAGAGTTCGGAGCCGTATCCAGCAGATGTAGGATAGTAGGTCGAAGGGGTCAGTTCCTCCTCCACGGGGTGGACAGAGTTCAGGGAAAGCTTCATTTAGGCCACCACAAGCAGCAGTAGCAGCCAGACCCGCCCACCTTACCGACCTCCTCAGAGATTTGATGCATAGAGAGGACGTAGTATGGGGCCTCCTCCTAGGGGTCCCATCAGGACACAGGGTGCACCGAGAGCTCAGTCAGTAGGAGCTCGTCAGCAGAGACCTCAGCAGTCCATAGCCGGATCGTCAGGATCTGTATCTCAGTCATCTAGAGTACCAGCTGGAGCTGCTTCCCACTGGAGAGGACCAGGCAGCTGTTATGGTTGCGGTGTTGTTGGACATCTTTGGAGAGATTGCCCACATAACCCTACCAAGGGTAAGACACAGAGCTCAGAGCCTACTGTTGGAGATATGGCATGGAGTCATCGGATCTACGCAGCGGTCGAGAACCGCCAGGCTGAGCATCAGAGTACTGTGATTGAGACGACAGGTAGTATTGGTGGTATTTCCACCTCTATATTATTTGATTCTGGTTCTTCTGATTCTTTTATTGCACCATCCTTAGTAGAGCGTTGTAGGCTGGTGGCAGTTAGGCAGGGCCGTAGTTGGGACGTTGAGATGGCTTCTGGAGCCAAGATTTCTATAGACTCCTTAGTCAAGGAGTGTGTAGTGGATTTGGGACCCTTCACCACTACTTCTGATCTTAGGATCCTTCCATTAGGATCTTATGGCATCATCTTAGGCATGGATTGGTTGTCCGCTCACAGAGCTAGAGTGGATTGTTACCACAAGACTATTGCTTGCATAGATGATCTTGGAGTAGAGTCAGTGATATCAGGAGTTAGGAGGGCCATATCCATTCGCACCATCTCCGCTATGTAGCTTAAGCGGTGTGCATGACAGGGTTGTCAGATGTTTGCTATTACGGTCAGTGACAGATCAGAGGATGAGTCGAGAGGACCTTCCCTCGATGATCATCCTATCTTGTCAGAGTTTTCCGATGTGTTCCCAGGGGAGCTACCAGGATTACCTCCCCCACGTGAGATCGACTTCCATATAGATCTAGTTCCAGGCGCAGAGCCTATCTCACGAGCACCCTATCGGATGACTACACCTGAGTTATGTGAGCTCAAGTTGCAGCTTGAGGGCCTTCTGGAGAAAGGCCTAATCCGTCCTAGTGTATCCCCTTGGGGTGCACCAGTGATTTTCGTAAAGAAGAAGGATGGTTCTCTTCGGTTGTGTATTAACTACCGTAAGCTGAATAAAGTAACAATCAAGAATCGTTACCCCCTTCGACGCATTGATGATTTGTTTGATCAGATGAAGGGGGTTACAGTTTTCTCTAAGATAGATCTTAAGTCAGGATACCATCAGCTCAGGATTGTGGAGACAGATATTCACAAGATAGCGTTCCACACAAGATATGGCCACTACGAGTTCACAGTGGTACCGTTCGGTTTGACGAATGCCCCCGCAGTGTTTATGAGTTTGATGAATGGGGTATTCAGGACCTTCCTTGATCACTTTGTGCTTATCTTCCTTGATGACATTCTGATTTACTCACGCACACGTGAGGAGCACGAGGAGCACCTTCGCCAGGTTCTTCAGTGTCTTCGTGAGCAGCGCCTTTACGGGAACTTGGAGAAGTGTGCGTTCTTTCAGCCTGAGGTGCAGTATTTGGGCCACGTTATTTCTGGGGAAGGTATCGCAGTCGATCCTTCCAAGATTTGAGCCATCATGGATTGGCCAGCACCCACTAGTGTGACCGAGGTGCGTAGTTTCATGGGTCTAGCAGGTACTACAGGAGGTTTGTTTAGGACTTTTCTCGGATTGCGCACCCCATCACTTCTCTTCAGCGGAAAGGGAAGAAGTTTTTATGGTCAGATAGATGTGAGCAGGCCTTCAGTACACTGAAGGAATGCCTTATGAGAGCACCTATCCTTGTAGTGCCAGATCCTCATGGAGAGTTTTTCGTGTGCACAGATGCTTCCTTGGCAGGACTTGGAGGAGTGTTAATGCAGGAGGGTAGAGTAGTTGCCTTTGAGTCCCGCAAACTCAAGGATTATGAGCTCAATTATCCGACCCATGACCTTGAGCTTGCAGCAGTGGTACATGCCTTAGTGCGGTGGAGACATTTTCTTCTTGGCCGGAGATTTACACTCAGGACAGATCACTTGAGTCTTCGCCACCTCTTCACGCAGCCCAATCTCAACGCTCGTCAGCGGCGTTGGATGGAGTTACTCTGTGAGTATGACATGGAGATAGAACATGTGAAAGGGAAGGAGAATGTGGTTGCAGATGCCTTGAGTAGGCGGAGACATGTGGCTATGGCCACCTCAGTAGGCATAGATTTGCAGAGTAGGATCTTGCAGCAGCTTCCTCAGGATAGTTTCTACCTTGCAGCCAGAGCAGAGATTGAGTCTCAGAGACCCCTTGAGGGGAGATTTGATGGATTTTCTTTAGAGGGAGATGGTCTTCTCAGACACAGAGGCCAGATTTATGTTCCTAGAGATGGAGGCTTGAGGCATGATATTTTGACAGAGGCCCATCGTGCACCTTACTCAGCCCATCCCGGGGTGAAGAAGATGCACGCCACCCTGAGACAGTTGTAATTTTGGAGAGGACTTCGGAGAGACATAGCTTCTTTTGTATCCCACTGTTTAGAGTGTCCAGAGGGTGAAGGCCGAACATCAGCATCCAGCCAGCCTCCTCTATCCTCACGCCATACTAGAGTGGAAGTGGGACACCATTTCTATGGATTTTATTGTTGGGTTGCCGATGTCGAGATACCACCACGACGCCATCATGGTCACGGTGGATAAATTGATGAAGGTAGCTCACTTTTCTCCAGTGAAGACTACCTACACGGCTAGTGCAGTAGCATGAGTATATCTTGATGAGATTGTCAGACTACATGGGATCCCGCGGAAGATCATTTGCGACCATGACCCTTTGTACACCTCCCATTTACGGGACCACCACGCAAAGTATGCCCTCGGGACGAGGATTAATTTCAGCATGACTTATCACCCGAGACCGATGGATGAGACAGAGAGGGTGAATCAGATTTTGGAGGACATGCTCGGGATGTACGTGATGGATCACCGATCGAGATTGGAGGAGTATCTGTACTTGGTAGAGTTTGCCTACAATAATAGTTTTCAGAGTTCTATAGGCATGGCTCCTTTTCAGGCATTATATGGTAGAGAGTGCAGGACACCTCTTAGCTGGGATAGGATTGAGGACAGGGTTTCTCTTGGACCAGCATTATTACAGGACATGGAGCAGCAGGTTACATTGATCAGACAGAGATTGCAGGAGGCACAGGATAGACAGAAGAAGTATGCAGACCAACATAGGACAGATCACAGTTTTGAGGTAGGCATGAAGGTGTTTCTTCGTGTCAGACCACATAAGAGCCCTATCCGCTATGGAAGAGGTTCTAAGCTTGCTCCTAGGTTTGTGGGTCCCTTTGAGATCTTGGAGCCTCGGTCCCTTGGCCTATCGTCTAGCATTTCCACCTAGCTTATCGCGCGTCCATGATGTTTTTCATGTTTCTGTGCTTAGGAGATATGTTTCTGATCCTTCTCATGTGCTAGATTGGACTGCATTGCAGGTGCAGGATCAGGGGCAGGTGATGGTGGAGCCCGTGCACATTTTAGATCGCAGGACCCTGGGCCTTCGCGGCAGAGAGATTGATCAGGTTCGGGTCCAATGGGACAGGTACGATGAGACTGCTGCTACTTGGGAGGATGCTACATCATTGCGAGCTCAGTTTCCACACTTATTTCAGTGACTTCCAGGAGGAAGTCTAGTCTAAGGGGAGGGGGATGTAATGCCCACTTCCCTACGACACTTAGTTGATTATCATTTTGAGTTATGCAGACTTTGGATATGGACATGACTTATACTTATGTTGATTAGCATGATGTTTTGTGACTAGATGCATTTGGATTATCCGGATTTTGTTTTCGTATGATCTACACCGACTCATGGATGAGACTATTGGATACCGATATTATTTTTTTATATGGATATATTGCATGTGTTCTAACATGGATTTCTTCGCCATGATGAGTAGAATGTAGTTGTTGAATTTACATTACTATAATTTTGGATAATGATGAAATGCATAATTAAGTTGTGATTTAGACCTAGAAATAATGATTGATTGAATTACGTATAGATGTTAATAAATTTCATGCATATGGTTATTTTGGATATTTTGACATGGCTGCAAGGCCGAAGGAGGTGTTTTACATTTTGGGGAAACACAACATGATCACAACCATGAGGGGGATTGGGAACCAAACACAACAGGATGTCGGGTGGTTACAACATTTGGTCGTCAAGGCAACTAGTGAATTGTATTGTGTTACCTTTGTTCTTTTATGTGTTGAGAAAAATTTCCATGAGGGGGAAATTTTCCTATGTGACCAAGGGGGTAAGAATTTTAATTACTTGTTTTAACTTGCTTTAGTAGGTGATTTCTTTTGTGATGTCTTTTTGTTAATTTACTTTTGTTAAGTATGTTTAGATTAATTTAACATCTTGTTTTAGTTTTTAAGTTTTGGAGGGAAGTCTAGTGGGTGTAATTAATTTTGATGGTTGGCTCCTTGAGCCTTGTGCTTTCCTCTTGTTTTGAATGCTTGTTTTGAGTGTTGACCACTCCATGTTCTTTGAATCTCGAATTTGAGATTGAGGGCAATTTTGGGGGACTTGTGGGACAAGTTAAACTTGTCCCACACTTCCCAAAACCCCTTACCAACCATATCTATGGGTTGGGAATCCAAAAAGGGGATTATTTATTGTTTTGGGAAGGGAAATATGACTTTGGAGTGCACTTGTCTTCCTTTTTGCATTTATTTGTGCCTTAGGACACATGGGAAGGGATGGATGTGGAAGAGAGTTGTCATTCAACCCAACCACCCATTTATGGTGTTTTGGGATTTGAGTTGACTTTGGGAGGTGGTTTGAGGATGTGTGATGTGGCATCCTACATGGAGCCACATCACCCTCACCCTTTCCTTTTGTCTATTTATTGAAACTTCCTCTCTTGTTGAGGGGGTTGGAGGTTTTTGTTGAGGAGTTCTTTTCTTTTATTTTTATTTTTGGGAGAGGAAAGAATTGGGAGAAAGAGAAAAGAAGGAGCTTGGACTTGCATGCTTGGGATTGCTTTTGGAGGGAGCTTGTGCAAAGCTTCTTGGTTTAGGCTTCTCCAATGGAGAGGTAGGAAACCTTCTCTTTTTTGTTGCTTTCATATTGTTGTTGATGCTAAAATTGTGAATAATGTATGTTTACTTTTGTGTATTGTGAAAATGGATAGAGTGCTTAATGTGTAGTGTAGGAGAGGTCTATGGGAAAACTCATGAGGGAGGCATAAGAGTAGAATAGGATATTGTGGAGGGAGTTTGAGAGGGATGCCCATCTTGGGTAAGAATGTTCACATTCTTACCTTGTTCTTGAGGGAGCCATAAGAGGAGGGAGGCATAAGAGTATGGGAGGAAAAAGGGGTACTTGAGGGAGGCATAAGAGTCATAGGGGCTTGAGTTTTATTGTGGAGGGTTTTGGATGGGCATCTCATCTCAATGGGGAGGCATAAGGAAAACTTTCCCATAGTTCCTTCTCTTGTTGGCTTGGATGAAAGCCTTGTTGTGAAATGTTTGGTGTTATTTGTGTGTCTCTTTATTTCTTCTATTTTAGCCTTGAATGTTGTGAAGAAATTGTATTGTGGAAGAAAGTATTGTTGCCTTGAGTTGGAGACCACCCTTCATTGTGTTGTGTTTGGGGCTCGGGGGTCAATGGAGGAGATTGCTTCTTTTCTCCATTGAGTTTTGGTTGGGAGGAGAGCGTTGCCTCTCCCCCTATCTTGGTTGTGATTGAACTACTTGGAACTTGGAGCATGGATGAAGAATACCATGGAGCTTGTGAAGACTCTTTCCATTCCCTTATATATATTATTTTGTTGTAAAATTTGCATGTGAAAGAAAGTAGTATCTTCTTGTTCCATTTCAAAAATAAAGGACATTGTAATCTTTATTTGCCCCAAAGGTCACACGGTTGAATGCAAAATTTTACTAGAAAAGTGTTTACATTATTGTAAATTTGTTCCACATGAAGTAGAGAGTGTTGTAACAAAGTATTGAAGGAAAGTTGTATTGAGATGTTAGTTTTCTTACTCTAAAATTTATTGGAAATGTTGTTGAATTCTTTTGTGGAATGTTGGAAAGAAATTACAAAAGAATATGCATGTTAGATCTCATTTTGTTGTTTAAAAGGAGATGTATTGAAAAGTGGAATGTTAGTGCATTTCCCCTCCTTGTACTATTGAAGAAAGGACTTAAGTTTTAAATAGCCTCCAATATAACCATGAAATCATCAAGGCTCTAGCTCTATTATGCTTCTTCATTTATGAAACCATTGTCAATATATTTGCAAATTGTAAAAGGAGATCAAATCCGCTTGATATTTCATACAAATATCCCTATTAAAATATGTAGAAAGAGGTTTTAACACAAAAATTCTAAGCTCAGTTAGTTTCTTACCCACCTCTCATCTATTAGGAAACTAATACTTTCAATATAATTGATATCTAAGTAATGCCAAAGCTAATGAATTTATTAATATCAAATTATAACAATATTAATGTACTATTATTTATTTTCTTTTATTTATATTAACAAATAAAAACATGCTAACACTAACTTATATGCTAATAATCTACATCCAATTAAAAATGCCAATGAAATGCATAAGTAAGTTTACGTAGAAGGCGTGCTTACAAAAATGAAGCAAATTACGCCTCTGTATATTTGATAGACAACTTGATACACAAAACCGATCACACAGGAATATTTAAATTGTTGCAAATACCTACAATATTTCAAACGATTTTTTTATAGATTAGGACACTTTGTGAGTGGTCTTAGCTTAACAAATATCAAGTTGCATGGAGACCTCACAACTACCCAAACAAATGTGAAGTTAGTCTCAAAATCAAGACCAGTCAATCACCCTTAAATCATGTCTAAGAGAATAGCTGCTAATATAAAAAAATGATGATACGTTTTAGCAGATATGCACGATAGACAACTTGATACACAAAGCGCCGACTATCACAAAGTGAATATTTAAATTGCTGCAATGCTTTGCAAAGCGAGTTCTATGGTCGTCTATTTCAAAATGTTGCAATGGACAAGCAATAGTTGTTATTATAGGAGATCCATATATACGATTAACAATATATAGACAGTGGCGCTGTCCAAAACGCCTCCACTGCTTTCACAATCGTATTTGATAAAATGCGAAAGAAGAATATATGTATTCAATCTGAGCAGAAAACAACAAAGGAGATCAACCCGCATGCTTAAAGCATTTTTTTTTTTTTTAAAAAAAAAAAAAAAAAGAGGAGTCTCGTCTTCTCGTTGCCCCCGTAACTTCTTCACCTCCCTACCCGACCGTCCACGTGCCAGGACTCTTTTATTTGCTTCCTTGTACCATGCGCGGCTAGGGCGAGGAGAAAAGGGAAAATGCTGGTTTATTGCATATCCGTATCATGCTTAGAAAACTCCTCATCTTTTTCCACGTGGCATGCGCGAATACTCCAGCATTTTCTCTGTTATTCCTAGCCTCGTGTCTTCATCTTTCATCTTCCTCACACCTACCCGCATGGCGGACCGGTAGAAGAGTGTCTAGTCGATCGAGCAGGGTAAGATTTCCAAAATCTAATTGATTATTTGGAAGTGGCGGCAGTTGTTGTCTTACACGCAAGGAGAAGGTATTAATGGCGGACAGTGGTTGTGGAGATCCACCGCCCCAACCAAAGAGATTTAAGAGTGGTTGAAAAACTCCCCCAATTGTCTCTCATTCTTTTAATGTTCAAATTTCAAACGTAGGAATAGTTTGTGCGATTTATGGATAAATTTTATTATATATATATATATATATATATATATATATATATATATATATATATATATATACCACTTAAATTAAGAGCATCTAATCCCTTAAAAGAGATATTTAAGGACCCATATTGGAATTTTTCTAAGTGTCAACAAATTAGCAACATATGGGTTATCCCGATACTATGAATCTAAAATATATATATTATAATATATCAAAAAAAAAAATCAATATACGTGACTAATGCTATTTTAAAATGCAGTTCCCATACCTTCACGATGATTTGTTTCACTTTAACCTTATAGAGCTTGCAAGAAATGATGAGTATATATATATATATATATATATATATATATATAGTAGCATATAATCATTATGTAACCCAATTATGAATTAGCAAGTTAGCAGGACAAATAATTGAAACCGCACTTGAATAAACCAATAGTGGAGGTCGAGGACTCTCCCAAGTAAATTGTGTGTTTCATTTACCCGATAATTTAGGACATCGGTAAGAATTCGAACAATTTTAATTTGTTAGATCTTATGGTATGACACCTAAAAAGGCGTTTAGCAAACTTTGCTCAAATGAATGCTTGTCTTGTTTCGTGGAAAATGAAGGTAAATAATTTGAAAAAAAAAAAAAAAAAATGTCGCATTTTCGGGTTGTTTGTTTCGTCGCAGGTGGCGTTGTCGTTGTCACCGTCATCTTTGAGCGGCGCTTACACATTCTTTTTATTTGTTGTGATTCATGGAAGATTTAAAACATTACAATTGAAGGATGTAAATTTAGATGTCTGTCTAATAGTGGTCCTAAAACAAAAAATTTCCATCTCCACTGTACTCATTACCAAAGATCAAAAACATTTATTCTCGTTGTAAATAGATAATTTCTCCCATGTATGCATTTGCTATTTTTAGAAAAGTAAAACGCAAGCTGGTTTTCTATGCATAGTTTAGTTTTAAATAAGTGTCTCTATTTTTATGAAAAGCAAATAAATCAAAAACCTTTGTATTCATTTACAAAATCATGCACTATTTTTAGTTGATATTTCTACTATTAAGATGTTCTATTCTTAGATGAAAGATCTCAATATAAAGGATACAATTGTAAGCGTTTTACCAAATAGAGAGATTTTATTGATCCGTAGCTCCGACATGAAAGAAGACACATGCAGATTGTAGTGAGATGAAGATCTGACATGGAAGAAGACACACGTAGATTGTATTGAGATGAAGATCTGACATGGAAGAAGACACACACAACCTGTATTGAGACATAGCTCTGACAAGAAGAATATGTACGCATAGAGACTGTATTTAGTCATAGCTCTGATATAGAAGAAGATATAACACATTTAGAGAGATTGTATTGAGCGAAGCTCTGACAAGGAAGAAGAAATATATGCATAGAAGTGCTGATTTGAGTTTGCAATAATTTGTTTTATTTGAAATTCTTTATTTTATTTATGTTATTTGTTATTTTATGTGCCTAATTTCTACAAATTGGTATCAAAACAAGGATTTTTTCAGTCAAGGTTTTTAATTGATAACATGTTATGGCTTCTATATCCAGTCTGCATACACCACAATTCACAGGAAATAATTACGAGTATTGGTCATTAACTATGAAGCACTACTAAAATCCTAGGATGAGTGGGAAATCATAGAGAATAGATACACAGATCCCGCAAATGCAGCAACATATAACACACTCTCATAGGCAGAGAAAGGCACTTTGAAGGAATTAAGAAAGAAAGATGGAGAAGATCAATTATTCATTCATCAAGCCATGCATGAAAGCATCCTACCCAGAGTGACAACAACCAGTAAATCCCAAATTGCGTGGGAAAATCTCCAAGTTGCGTATCAAGGTAACGAGAAAGTAAAAACAACCAAAATAAAGTTACTTCATAGATATTTTGAAAATATGTCAATGAAAGATTTAGATTTTGTAGAATCATTCTTTACTTTTGTAGTTGGTTTGGTCAATCAAATTAAATCTTATGGTGAAACTATTGAGGACAAAAGGACTATTGAAAAATTGCTTAGAAGTTTGACTACAAAATTTGATCCTTTAGTAGTTTCTATTGAAGAAACTAAGGATCTAAGTCAATTTTCAATTGATGAGTTGTGTGCATCACTAATAAATCATGAACAAGAGGTTTAATAGATAACATGCGGTTGTAGATCAAGCTTTTTAATCACAGGTATCCTGGAAATTGTGGAAAAGGAAGAGGAAATTTCAGCCCTAGAGGTAGAGGAAGAAGTTCATCTAGAGGATGTAGCAGTGGTCCATCAAACTCAAGTGGAAGAGGACATAGTCAAGAGCACAATCATAATCATTTTTCAGATCGAGAGACAAGATGAGTCACATGTATAGTTTCACTATTGCAAGAGATAGGAGAACTATGCTTATGAACGTAGGAAAAAATAGTATGATCAAAACAAAGAATCAAAATCAGGTTGGGAGCTCTACGTTAAGCTCCATGTTTATTTCATGCACAAATATTTCCTAAGCATCACCTATTGAGTGTAATCTATCATAAGATATTCCTAGTGATGTGTGGTATTTGGATTCAGTTGTAGTAATCACATGTCGAGTAACTTAGATTTATTTTCTAATTTGGATGAGTCAGTAAAGAAAGAAGTTACCCTTGGGAATAATAATACATTGATTGTAAAAGGAAAAATAACAACAAATAGTTCAACTAAAAAGGGGGAGCAGAAGGTTATGCAGGATGTTTATTATGTTGAAGGTTTGAAGCATAATCTTATGAGCATTGGTCAATTGGTACAAAAAGGATAGAGAGTTCACATTTAAGAAAATGAATGTGTGATCATGGATAAATCTCTAAACACCAGTGTTTGCTAAAGTGAAGATGAAAAGAAGCACAATGCTTCCTTTCAAGATTATTCCAGCCACATCCGGAGTTCATACTATAGATCAGTCTGGAGCTAAGGAGATTGAATCAACTTTTCAATCAGTGGAAAAGATAAATCATGGCTATGACATCTCAGGTTTGGTCATTTAAACTTTGGTGGTTTGAATTTATTACACTTAAAAAATATGGTGAAAGGTTTTCCTTTTATTCAGAAACCAAATAGAGTTTGTGAAGGTTTTATATTGGGGAAGCAACACAGAGAGTCCTTCCTAGTTGGCAAAATAAAAAGAACAAGTGCACCAATTGAAATTGTTCAGTAAAATTTATGTGGAATGATGCAAACAAATTCTATTGGAGGTTGCTCATATTTTATGACATTCATTGATGACTATACAAGGAAGATGTGGTTTTACCTTTTGAGACTCAAATCATATGCTTTTGATATATTTAGGCAGTTCAAGGCTTTAATCGAAAAACAAATTCGGTAGTACATCTATGTTTTAAGGGTAGACAAAGGAGGTGAGTATATTTCCAATTCTTTTCTAAATTTTTGCAAATATCATGGTAAACAAAAGCAGTTTAATTCAGGAATACACCATAGTAGAATAGTGTGGAAGATAGAAACAATTGAACCATCATGGAGATGTTGAGAAGTATGATGAAGGAAAATCATATTTCAAATGAGTATTAGTGATGCGTGATGACAACTTCCGTTTACATCATAAATAGGTTTCAACGAAAATTGTTCGAAACATGGTTCCTCAACAAGCTTGAACTAAGAGGAAACACAACGTTTCTTATTTTAGAATCTTTGGTTGTGTGTCATAAGAACATGTGCCGATGAACTAAGGAAGAAGTTATACAACAAAGAAGAAAAGTGCATATTTGTTGGATATTCGCGAGAATACAAAAAATTCTATAAATTGGTGTTAGAGCATGGTTTATCGGATGGATGTATAATAAGCATTCTTGAATGGTTTTATTGAAAATGAACTTTATGAGAATCAGCTAGAAGGTTATGAGATTGTAGGTGATGAAGGAAATTTTATATACATGTTTACAAAATTCGTCTATGGTTTCAAAAAGCACCTAGAGCTTGATCCGAAGATCAATTTGCTGATATTTTTATGGAGGATTTGGAAAATGATTTTTTTTGAGTATTTGATAATTTGTTTGGGAGTTTGTCTTCAGGAATATTTCAGATATGGAAGTGCACACTCGATTGGAGAATAATAAAATTTTGAAGGGCGAAATTAAGGGGGAGTGTTGGAAATAGATCATTTCTCCCATGTATGCATTTGCTATTTTTAGGAAAAGTAAAAAGAAAGTTGTTTTTCTATGCATACTTTAGTTTTAAATAGGTGTATCTATTTTTAGGAAAAGAAAATAAATAAAAAACCTTTCTATTCGTGCACAAAAGCATGCGTTATTTTTAGCTGATAGTTCTATTATTAAGATATTCTATTCTTAGATGAAAGACCTCAATATAACAGAGGAAATTTTAAGTGTTTTATAGATAGAGATATTTTATTGAGCCATTGCTCTGACATGGAAGAAGAAACACACATATTCTATTGAGTTGAAGCTCGACATGGAAGAAGACACACAGAGACTGTATTGAGCCATAGCTTTGACAAGAAGAAGATGTACACAAAGAGACATCTTGACTTGCCAGTATTTGTGACATAAAAGAAGATATAACATATTTAGAGATATTTTATTGAGCCGAATCTCTTACAAGGAAGAAGAAATATATGCATAAAAGTGTTGAAATGAGTTTACAATAATAACTGTTTTATTTTCAATTCTTTATTTTATTTCTGCTAGTTGTTATTTTATGTGCCTAATTTCTACATCTTCTCAGAATCACAGTTCTTATAGAAAATTCTCTACCAAATATAGTGGCATGGGTTTTACGAGGCATTCAAATTCAGTTCCAAGAACAAGGTTGCTCATCTCGTACCTCGTGAATAATACATTCAACTTAACTGCAAAAATATTCACACTAATTTTTTTTTTAAATAATCCTAAAGTGTTTGAGAAAGCCTAAGATTTAATTGTTTCAACCCCATCCTAACCCAAAACCAAAAAATCCAGATGAAAAAAGCTAGGTAGGAATGATGTACATGCACAGAACGTTTCAAAGACGGATGTAAATTTCCAAGTAATAAATTTTTGCAAGTCTAAGATGATGACTGTCTCACTAGGAACAATACGAAAGGGTAAAACTTAGTGGAAGTTGAAATTGAAGACTATTGTTGAGAGCGTATGACTACAATTTCCATTCCACCATCCATTGTATATAGCGACATAAATTGTGGGAACTATTATGTAATTTTTAATGCAGTTGTATGTGCATATTTCATTTAAATGGGATTAAGAGAAGTAATATGAAATAAATGAAGTTTTTAATCTATTCAAGAGGACTTGATTCATCACAATCTAACTTAAAAATAGTTTCTTTTCTGTTTAAGCTGTTTTGGTGGTTAAATATCAATACAAGAATGTGATACCCTCACATCAACAGATATTGTGGAAAGGTTATGAGTAACATTAGACCTTTTTTATCTTCATGACAACACCCATTTGGCTTGTCATGACCATGTAGTTTACATCTGTATTTACATATAATAGTTATCGAATTAACATAAAAATTTATTACTTTCAAATTGATATAGAAATATAGTAGAAAAATAGTTAGGCAAGAGAAATAAGGGCGCACGCAAGCTGACCTATAGACTTTGTCTCTGCACCAAGCAATGGTTAACTGGGAAAAGCTGAAAAATGAGTTGAATGCACACTCAAAAATAAAAAAACACAAGCCTAGAAGTGCAGGAAAATGATGACATCACAACATGTGATGGTAGGTGTTAGGATGACAAACCACGTGTACTTGTATTGGTGCTATTATCTATTGATATTATATCGTCAAATTGCACAGATCTCTCTTTGTAAATTGTTCTTTTTTCATGAACTTCCTTTTACATCATGTATTTTTTATATGTCCATAAACCAAATGAGTGTACATCATGTAAAGTTCTATTAATCTCTTTGAGATTCTATCATTGTCTCAATTGTGCTCTTATAAAGAGCTATATTGAGATCAAGTGGTCTAATTTTGGGGTTCCTTTAGCGAGTTCTATTCGATTACAAATCCATTGTGTTTTTTTATTAAATCAGAATCTAATAAGTAATTTGGTCTCTTTGAGTTCCAACTTAGATTTTGTGTTGCTAGAGATTTGGAGATCATATTTAGATATTGAACTCTAAGAGAATCACCTTTCGATCAAGTGTTTCTAGAATCGGGCATTGCCATTCTATAGTGGCGAATTCTCTCGCTCTCACAACCTATAGTGCATAAAATTTGGAGTGTCCATTCTATACATTGGATTGATCATGTCAATGAAGTCAAGACCCAATTGAGAGAAGGTTTGGTCTCCTTGAATTGGGTTAAGTGGTATGATAACCAACCTCTTCTTACCATAAAATAAGGCACATTCTTTGCATTTTTTAACCCATGAATGAGCATTGTTGAATAGTGTGGGCCAAAAATAGTCAAATTGTAATGCCCCGATGGACATTGGAGCCTCTTCTTTTTTTTCTACCTGCCACCTTGGCCGACTGTACTGGCTGCCGCGTTTTCTTCCTTGGACCGCGTGTGGTGGTTGGGAGGTGTCTTTCCTAGTTGCGTGGGATAGTGGGAGTCGGTGGAGTGTGGGGCGCATCTCCTTTTATTAAATTTTTGGATATGTAAATCTTCTGTTGACTCCACTTGTTGCCACGTGGTTTACCTGCTGTTCTTGCCCAAAACTACGTATGCTTGTTTTGCACTCCATCAAATGCTGAAACAGATGAATTGCTTCAGCGTGTTCTGGACAGTGGATTCATTGATGGTGAAACGAAGGTCTGTCGCCCTAGTGTTGCGTGAGAGGTTTTGGATTCTCAAATTTGTGCTGTGCAGGTAGCTTCAGTGGAGCGCAGAACTAACCTTCTCTGGAAAGTGCCATGAGGAAGCGCTTGGCTTTATGCAGCAACTACAGGGTAGAGAAGTAAACCTATCTCAGAAAATCAATGGCCCAGAGAAAGCGGAGTGCGACAGCTGCTTCAGGGTGAGCCCAAGGAACCATTGGTGTTGATCCTGCTGTTTGCACGCGACCACAGTGGAGATCAGTTGTTGCAAAATCTTGTAGACTGTCCCTTCTCCTGTACACGTGAATCCAATCTTTCCTTCCTCACATGCCTTTTTCCTTCTGCTCTACCCATGCGTGTAGGCCCTTCGGTTAGTGTTTCTTGTGTTCGAAGTTGGTTTTTTTAGCTATGCCTGAGACGGGAAGATTCAAGTGTGTCCGTGAAGAGGGAGAGGACTGGTGTGCACGTCTTTTCTTGTTTCTACGATCTGCTCATCCTCCGGTTGCAGGCTTGCATTCTATGAGGGGTTTTTAACTTCGTTTTCCTGCTCTTTATCTTTTATTTCGAGGAGTTGTCGTATTGATTAAGACATTGAAAGTGCTTGTTCCCGCTATTTCACTTATGTCTTTGCAAGATCTTGCAGCTGTAGCAGAAAAACGAGGTAAAGTTTTAGTTGAGCTGTCTTGCCTTTTCATTTTGGAAAGTCACTTCCATCCAGGTGGTGTCCACAGTCATGGACAGGATACTCAATGAATGCATTTGCAGATCTTTGGCCTTTTATCAAGCTATCTGTTGCATCTGGTGTTGTGTTATGCTGGGAGCTCTGTATCATTTGCAAGTCATGGTTTTTCTGTGCAAATCTCTTACCTACCTTTGTTGTAGGAGATTTCTTCGAGCTTTTACTCCCAGTTTGATCTGCTTCGGATACACTTTGTTGCTATGCTCAAGCTTTCCATGGCTCAGTGCGAGTTTTCAATGTTTGGGTTGTGCTCGTCCAACTGTGATGTTATTTGCTCTGTATCGACTGCATCTTCAATTCGGGATTCTCCCTCAAGGTGACAGATCACACCCACGGGCACAGGAGATCTATGCAATGTTGGAGAAAATGTCTTGGGAGATGAAGGTAGCAGGATATTTTTCAGACTCAGATCATGTACTGAGTTTTGTTTCTTCATAATCGTTTTGTGGCAGTGAGGGTGTTTCAGCAGACCTAATGAAATTTATTTACAAAGATTCTCTATTGAGATCTTACTTGTTGTACGATGAAACTCATGGGAGAGAACCTCATAGAGGCCGAGCTGGTTCATATCAGAATATTCATGAAACACATTTTGCTTTGCAATTATATGAGCATCTTCAACGAGTCACTATGTTGGCAGGCATAAAGGGTGCTGTTGGAATTATCACACCTTACAAGCTACAGCTGTAATGTTTGCACCGAGAGTTTGATGGTGTCCCCAAATCTGATGAAGGAAAAGGTTTGTGTATCAATACGGTAGATGCCTTTCAGAACCAGGAGCGATGTAATCATTATGTCTTGTGTCCGAGCTTCAAACCATGGTCGGTGTTTAGCTTTCTAGTGCAAGTGCTCTCGGACTGAGTGGTAAGCAGTTCGACTCTCACCCCCAAAGTAGCTGCATGGAAGCAATCTAGTGTTTGGACAGCCACCTATTGCATTCTTCTAGTCGTGCCTTCAAAAGGGAATCCTGGTGGGGTATATTGCAAGAAAAGACCAGTGAAGGAGAGGATAAAGCGGAAGACGTGTGGTCATGTGATCCTGCTTTGGATGTTCACGACTGGTGGATGTGTTAAAACAGGCAAGATAGACTAACCATATACATAATATGCTAGTATCTAATAACCTCTTGAAATGAAACTTTTTTTTTCTTTCTAGAAATTGGTTTAAATCTGTGATTTTGTGGATTGTGTTCAATTTATGGTTATGAGTTTTGTTACTCTTGGATTTGCCTCGTTGGTTGTTCTTGTTGACGTGATCCACCCATTTATATATATAAAACAAAGGTTCTCGGTTTATGCTTTGATTGATCATATAGAAATATATATATATATATATATATATATATATATATATATATATATATATATATAAAATTGTAAAGTTACTTCCTACTGCAAAAATGTCGCATTGTTTCTTTTGTGAAACTGGGTATGTGATCGCCCCTATAACGTTGCAGCATTGACTAGTATTGGTTTCTGTTATGTTGTTTCCCTAGAGGAAAACATACGGTTAAATTAAATTTTTTTTTTATGATAAGCGTGATTATGCACTTCGTGTATTGTGCAAATTAGTAGGGCTTTTGGAAATTAGAAGTTCTATTTATATATGCTTGTTAAGAAGGAAGTTTTGGGCCGAAAATATGTCCTGGGTTGATAGAAGAGCATAAATTATTGATAGAACCCCATTTTGATTCTACTCTTTCTATGAGTAAAATTTGATAAAATTAATGACCTTTATGGTGTTAAGATATGGTATGTTGATGATTCCTTGTGTGATCGATTTAATCATGTATAGACATAATGCCTTGATGGAGTAAGGTAATATCTTTCACTGTTCGTGAAAGTTAAGGTTTTCATCAACTGCTTAAGGTAACATGAAGTTCCTTAATTTAGTCAAACTTGTTTTGTACTTCCTTCTTGATGAGTGACCTTTCATTGCAAATTTAGAATGATTGTGATGGAAGGTCGTGAATATATTTTGTTGTCAAAAGGGAAAAGAAGCTATGGAATAGTTTGTTTTTGTGTCGAACGTAATAATTGTAATTACATCGTTATAGAAGTTCGTTATTGGAGGATATCTATCTTCAATGGTATTTTATGTGTTTAATCACTGCATAGGTTACCATAAACTTAGTGATGAGATGTAAATTAAGGAGAGTTGAGAGACCTTTTCCTTGTATACATCGTTTATGATATTAGGAAGTGAGTTGATGTCGGAAAATTTCAACCAAGTCTAGATTCATGGCTATGTTCCTCTAAAACGGGAGGATTATAAATCTAAGGTATTATGAAAATTGTAAGGATGTGTTTAGAATGCTAGATTGCCTACTCAACTTGGGTATTAATGAGGCTTTCACTATTCCGGCCCTGGTTATGTTCAGTAGGTAAGCTGTTAGGCAATACCTATTCCGGACATTCTTACCGTCCTTTCCACTCATCCTTATTAGCTATGAAGTCACTTATTACCTACGATATAATGGTTGAGGGTTTGAATATAATATTTTCATCCTTTAAACCTTTTTTATTACATGATGGAACTTTGTTTTTCCCCTCGTAGTTCGTTTATAGCCTATTAGGCCTATGGCCCTACGGAACGATTCCAAAACTATATTCCTTTTTGGTGGCTAAGATCGGGTCTGGTTTTTATCTTTTGGACTTCACCTTGAGAATGTGGATTGATGGGTTACACTTTAGATTTAAATCACGTAATCTATTGGATTATATGATTGAAATCCTAATACTCTCAACTCTTTTGTCTAATCATTTAAATTTCATAGTCTTGCGTATTTGGTTGTCAAAATTTTGTAGTTTTAGAGGTATTTTCATAACTAAAACTTACGGTTTTCTTCTTAGTTGATATGTTGAAAATTATATCTTGTTTCAAAAGGTTGTTAGAGGTTAGTACTTTGATCCATTTCCTAAAATAGAATGTTTCCTTTCATGGTATTGTTAGCTAGTAGCTTATTGTTGCTATGTATAGTCTTATCTTGCTCGATTCTCGAACCGATTTAGGTTATTAATTGTTGCAGATGGCTTACGTGGTTAGATGATGGAAAGACTTGTAGATTATTGCATCAATCTTGGTTATGATGCTCCCTTGTACGAATGTGTATTATGTTATAAAATTTGGAAAGGGCCTTTGGACATTTTAGAATAAGGGTCAGTGCCTAGTAAATGTATTGTAGAGTATTGTTGTTGTAATGTTGAAAATTTGGCTTGTTTGGTTATCATGTGAAAGATGAAATTTGATTACCGCTTAGTTATGGGATATTCTAGTGAACTTTAACCCTTAGTATAGTAGTGGGGCATGTCCCATGTTGTTACTCTCTTGCTCCCTAGTCATGGTTCAATAGAGATGGTATGTTCCTTTGATTTGTGCATCATGTTGGAATGAATTGATATAACCTTGTTTTGGTTCCGCAAATGAGTACTGTTAAACTTTGCTCTTGAGTTAAAATGTTGAGTTGTAAATCCTCCTAAGGCTTAGTAGCAATGAGTTGTAAGCACTATAAAGTGAGCTGGATAATCCTGATAAAAGTTAAACTAAAAATTTATATATATGAATATATTATGTAGATGTGATCTACTTGATAACCTTTGAGACCTGGAACAATCAAGAGGAAACTATCTTTTGTAACGAAATATGATAACTTATTATTATTTTTATTTATTTGAGCCAAGCTAATAAACATTATCCTTTTATGGTGAAATCTTAAATGACCTCATGGTGAAAGCAATGGTTAGATTTTAGGAGATGATAGGGTTTAATAAGTAGGAGGGAAATCGATTAATTAAACCTTAAATCTCTCTCTCTATCATTTGGAATGTTTTCCTTTGTCAAACTTAATTAAGTAAAGTCTAGATGGAACATTTAACCAATCTTGATAAACCCTTAACCTCAATAAAAAGACGGATAGTAAACCATGTGACCCTGAAGCTAAATTCTATTGTCCTATTCTGTTAACCCATGCCTTAATTCATGGTGATATTTCTTAAGCAAGGTCAATATTTAATCCTTAAACAAGAAGGCTATTTTTATGAACCCTAAGCGGTACTTATCACTCAATCGGATTTTATGCCTTCACCGGTGCAATAGAGTTGTGGAACATGTGTTAGTGGATTCAATAAGATTAATCAACCTTGTAAGAAATGGAAAATGTTCTAAAATCAAATGAATAAGAAAGATTTGGACATCAAATTGATGATCCCAGTTTAGAAAGCTTGGCCTTAAGCTATTTAGTCAACCGTTGAAAAGAAAGAAGTTCTCCCTTGTGAAAAGAATTGTGTGAATCATTACATGAAATTTTATAAGAACGTAAGTTAAGAATTAAGAGACACTTTAGTAAACAAGAAAATTTAACAAGAAATTCCTCATGGGATGCCCTAGCTGTGAGTGTGTCATGTAGATTGGACTTCCATGTTGTCTTGTCAAAAGAAGAGTACATTGTCCTTGATAGGTGTGAACGTTTCCGTGCTGACCTTGTGGTCTCCCCCGTAACAAGTGGTTCCTAGTGTTGGTTGTAACCTTGTGACGACATGTTGTGTCGTGTTGTGTCAAAGCAAGTAAAAAAAAAAAAAAAAAAATTATCCTGTATTTCACTATGTTGTCCTTGCGTTGGTATTTTTGGGTTGTTACACAAATCTCATGATCTTCGTGTAAAGGGAATGATAGATACATAAAATATTGAGATTAGGTAGTGAAAGTATTAATAAATTATATAAACATCAAAAAAATATCCATTGCAACTAGAATAAAAAATAAATTCTCTATAAAATTTATGATCAACATATGCTTCAACTTAAAAAAACCCAATACAATGCTTGGATTGTTTATAACAAACATGCTCAAGACTAAAAAGTATCCAATCTGACCCAAGTTTCTCTATTATTGCAAATTCATTATTATGTAGGAAGGTGTTTCATCGCAAGGATGCATATGGCAGCCATTATCCGTGTTTCCCAACATATTCCTCCCCACAATCTTTCCCGATGAACTTCCAATGCATGTATACTATAACAGGTTCTTCGCATAATTACAGTTGTAATTTTCAATTCTCTTATTGTGTCCTTTGAGGGAGGCATAAGAGTTTGAGGGAGGCATAAGAGACTTGAGGGAGGCATAAGAGTTTGAGGGAGGCATATGATATTTGTGTGTATGGTTGATGTTCTGGGATATATGTTGAGTCATTGTGATGTTTGGTAGAGGTCTTTTGATGTATGTGTTACTCATGTCGAGATGGATATGTGTTGTGATGTGGTGGATATGTCATTGATTCCCTTGTGGACACTATGTACCTGTAGCATGGTTTGGTGTTATGTGAATTCTTTCATCGATGCAAATTGAGGAAATGTCTGGTGGATTGTAGTACTCTTTTGGTTGAGTATTTTGTATGTCAGTCATTGATGTGTGACAAGTACTATGTTATGTGGACTGTGCCTATTCTATTCCGTATTTGAGTAACCTTTTTGTGGTGTAATACAATCTTGAAGTATATACTTGTGTGCTTGTGAATCCGTAGGGTCTTGTGAACCTGATAGGGTGTTGTGTTAGCAGTTCATGTTGGGCACCCACAATAAGGAATAAACCAAAACTCTTCAATGATGAAATTTTAAAAGCAATTAAACTAAGAATAATGCTAATGGAAAGAGACTAATGAAATGATGAACAAGAAAGAACTGCCAATCTTCACAGAACACTGAAAGTTAAAATTTCTACCAAATGTTCCTAAGGGTACCCTGTGGCCGTACTTTAATCAACTAAAATTTTAAACCATAAAGTGTACTTTCTCCTGTACCTGTTCTTGGTTGCGAACCATTTCTTTTCCGTTGTGTTATGTCACATCGAGGACGATGCTTTCTTAAGGGGAGGAGAATGTAATGCCCAGCTGGGCATCGGATTCTTTTCTACCTGCCTCCACTGCCACCTTGGCCTCCTCCCAACCACCCAGCCTGCAAATTTTTTTTTAGACTGTCATGTCTGTCCTTGCGTGAGGAGTCGGTGGAGTCATTTTTCTTCACCATAATCTCTTTTTGGATTCTCCTTCAATGCATGCAGGTGGGTGTTGGGCGCATTTTCTTCTTGGGCATTTTTTTCTTTCCCTGTCACCTCATTTTGACCTGCTCACGCAAAGAAACCTTGGTGGCCGCGTAGCTTGCATTGGCGTGTTCTGGTTAGTGGATTAATTGATGGTGAAATGAAGGTCTATCACCCTGATGTTGTGTGGGTGGGTGTGGATCCTCAAAATCATACTGTACAGGTAGTTTTAGTGGAGCGTAGAACTGAAATTTCTCCCAGGAAAGTGTCGTGAGGAAGTGGTTCGCTATATGCAGTAGCTACAGGGTAGAGAAGTAAACTTACCTCAGAAAATCAGTGGCCTCCAGGGAGAGTTAAGTGCGACAGCTACTGCAGGGTGATCCCAAGGAACCGTTGGTGCTGAACCTGATGTTCTGGTTGCACGCGACCACAGTCGTGATCAGTGGTTGTAAAATCTTGCAGCTGTAGTAGAAGGACGAGATAAAGTTTAGTTGAGCTGTCTTGCCTTTTTTTTTTGGAAAGTCTCTTCCGTCAGGTGGTGAATTTAACAAGGAAGAAGCTCGATCAAATCTTGAGGTTGGGTAATGCTTCTACGCATCTTCTCGTTCACCCGTTTTCTACGAGTTGGGTTTCTTGTTTGCTTAGGTATCCTCTCGATTCGAGATTGGGAATCCACAGAACTAACTGCTGCAATAGATAAATAGCCAGCAACAGGCATGCTGATTTGGTAGAAGCCTTCGTGAGCGCCTCCAACAGTGAAATTTGTCCAACTAGGTTGTTTTTTGTTCTGTATCTCTGCATCCTCAAGTTCGGATTCTCCTACAAGATATTTTTATCAAATCGATTAAGTTACAGTGAGAGTGTTACCAGGAGACCCGATGAAATTTATTACAAAGGTTATCTACTGAGACCTTGCTTGTTCTACAATGTAACTCTTGGAAGAGGATCTCATTGAGGCGGATCTGTTCCATTTCAGTGTATTCATGAAGCACAATTTGCTTTGCAAGTATGAACTTGTCAGGAGATCTATGCAATGTTGGAGAAAATGTCTTGGGAGAGCTCTGGTCCCAATGCAGGATTCAAAACATTCTCTGTTAGAGTCCGGAGAAGATTTCCTGATTTCTTACACTCTGTCAATCTCAGGCATGTCAAGTTGGGCTACCATTATTTGATTAGAAATGCTCTGTATTTCTTTGTTGTCCCTCTTCTGCTGGTGTTATTCAGTGCAGAGGTTGAAACGTTGGGGAGAAATAAGTTATGGAGTCCTTGAAAGAAGCCATGCAGAAGTAGAGATGGTGATGTTTGGTGCCTTGGATGAACTGTTTGAAAAATGCGTCAAGAAATTTTGCTTAGCGTGGAGGATAAAAGTGATGTTAATTGAAGCAAGCTATAATGTGTGAGACATCCAATGGTAAGCATGAATCAACTTTGATTTTAGTTTCTGGAATGTTTTCTTTGCGCACAAATTGATGGGTAAACTAATGTAATAGTGCGTCCTAATGGATTTAAAAACTAATTGACAATGCCTTAAATAGGAAAGTAATTCATGAGTTGTTTGAATAGTTGAACGCAAGACTTTCCGATCTTGTTCTAGAATCTAGACCCAAGAGTAAAAGCATATTGCAAGGACATGCAAAACCCTATTAATTATTCCAAATTTCTATTGCTGTTTCATGGAATTACATACTGGGAATTGGGGTTAACTGCTCTAGAATGAACTTTCTCCTTTTGCCTGTGTCTATGCAGTTTACCGGAATGGTTATTGTGTCTTTTGCGTGATATTTGGGATGCCGAGTGGGTGAGAAGCGTGAATTTGGTGGAGAAATAATTTTGGGACTACTGGGAGAAGGTGTCTGCACGTACGTGGCCATGAGATTTAGCGTTTAAAACAAGCATGTTAAATCTACTCCTTGTAATAGTTTTCTACCTTTTTTCAGTATCTTGAAATGAATTTTCTTTCCTATTGAATAGCGCCTAGACAATGTTTTCGTGGTTGTTTATATCACTACCTGATTGTGTTGGTTGTCCCTTTAAATCTCGATCCAATTTCATTGGTTTTGCTTGGAAGGTTCTTTCCTCCCTTATAGCTTACTCTATTTCATATTTGTCTAAATGGGTTACTGCAATTTTGAGTGATGCAATCTAGTTTGTAGGGAAGGAAACATTATTGAGTTTTGTTTGCTTATATGACTCTCTTTTAAAAGAATTTTGTGATGGTAGTTATAACTGAAGGTTACTAAATGGAAGGTTAAGCCTTCATATCTCTATTTGGTTGAATAAATACGTATTTCCTGTTTAGGGCTCTCTGTTTTGCTAAAAGGTACATTAATAGTGACGTTGTGTCCTAAAACTTGTTTAAGCTGTGGGAATTCCTTACTTTTTGTTTGATTAGAAATGGATTTAGGTTTTGTTTTAGAACTGTACATGGTTGACTATTGTACCTAGTTCTAGAGGATGAATAACCTGACATCTATTTTGGCCTCTACGTGTTGAGAGAATTACTATACCTACTTCCTGGTGCAAAGTCTTGTTTGATTAAAGTAAAGGGGAAACATTGTAAGTTTAATTGAATGAAGTCTCTACAATTTTTATAAGGGTCGCAAGCAAGCTATTACTAAATTGGGAATTTGAAACAAAAGTTATAGGTGAATCCATGGTATTGGACTCGTGAACTCGTTTCCTGTTAGATGGCAGCTGATTTCAGTGATAATATCATAGGTGGCTGTAATATTTATCTGTTTGATATTTGCTAGACTTTTCCTCGATAAGCCCACATGGATCGGGTAAAATTTCCATCTTCTATACCTTTGGCAAGGAGTTCATAGAACTTTTAGGCCTGATTGCACTGCGTAACCTTCCTGATGGATATGTGCGTTGGTTTCTTATTTTGTGCTTGTACTCGTGGTAAGGTCTTTTGAGTCTGGGGCATCGTTGGTGTTTTACCCTCTGCGTATCGAATCCCTTTGTTTTCGAACTCGAATATCTTATACTTCAAACTTGGTTACTAAAAGGTCTCATTTTGTGGCCTTGTTAAGGAAATCAATTTTTTATTTTAATACTTATTGACATTGTCGGAAATATATATAAAAATTATTAACGACTTTTGGGTTAAGCCTTCCTTATATTATGTAGAGAAGTTGATGATTAGGATAAGGTTTGTTGGGAGAATAATGGCCCTTTTTTTGTGTCTCTTTTGTATGCTTTTGGGAAGAGTGGATTTGTTTTGTTAGCTAGTATTACGTTTAAGAAATCCTATAAGGAAGTAGTGGTAAACTCCTTGGTTAAAACTGAAACTATAGTTGTTTTTCTTTTAGGGCGTCGAACCCTAATTATTGCTATGAAGCCTCCCCCTAGGAGATTTGGATAACGTCGTTTTGTTCCGTGCCTACGATAATAATTAGTATGTTTTGTCTTCTCTTGGACCCCTTTAGTTAGAAGGAGTAAGTTTTGGATTCCAATCACGTAATCCATAGGATTACATGAAGGAGATATCAACACTCTTGACCTTCTTGTTCCTAACCCATAAGGTCTTGCCTTGATTTATGTGATTTTGTTCTTACTGGTATTTTGACTTTCTCCTTGCTAGATTGTTTAGATTTATTTCTCATGCGAATAATTTTGGAGTTGTGGGTTGTGTTTTAATCCATTTTTGAATTAGAAATTTCCTTTCTTGATATTGTTAAATGTTAGCTTACTGTTGTAATGAGTAGCCTTAACATGCTCAGTTCTCGCGAACTGATTCCAGCTAGTATTTGTGCAGATGGATTATGCGAGTAGATTAAAGGAAAGAGTTGTAAAGGTTTCATCAGTGCAATTTATGAAGTTCCTTGTAAAAATGTCCAATGTGAGGTAAATTTTGTAATAGTGCTTGCAAAGGAGTTTAGAAGACCTCTTGCCTTGGGTTGTTCTGAAATTTCATGATGATGTTGTCTTGTCCTTCTGTAGGTTAACTGGTAAATTACCTTTGTGAGAAATAATGTTCAATCTTGACCTTGTTATGAGTATTCTTTTGGTGATATCATTTACAGTCATGGAAATTTTGTAGCATGGCTCGGCTTATTTTGTTACCTTCTTGTTCTTGACCCAAGTGAAATCCAATCTCTTGACTCCTTTGGTTCATGTGCCATGTTGAATGGAAATGTTATAACCGTGGTTTGCGTTCTTGTTAAATAACGAAAATTTCTTCTTTCAGGTCATAATGCTTATTGGTTTAGTAACCCTCCTTGGTACTAGCATCAATGTTATTCTAGGCATATTTTAGTGGGTTGAAACCCCTTTTTTCTAAAGATAATCAAAGATAAAAGAAGAGGAATACATAGATGAATAAATAAAGAAGATAATAATGAAGTTGTATTTAGTTGATAAAATTAAGAGTCTTTAATTGGAAAGAAAGTGTTTATCTAACGATGTAAAAAAATAAAAAAAAATACCTACCTATGCTAACCTTAGGCTATGGATTAAATATTGTCCTCTTGTTGGGAAACGTTAATTAATTTTAAAGGTAATATCACTGTTGGCTTTTGGGAATATCGGTAGATCTTATCTAGTACAGGAGTTTGAATAAAAACACATTAAGTATAATGCTTCCATGTTGGGAACCCCTGTGTATCCCCCGACGAACTTAATCAAGATGATTTCTAAATGAAGCTTTTACCAAAATTCAATTGAACTCTTAAGACTCATTAAAAGACCGGTTAATAACTAAATAGATCATAATAAAATAAATTTATCTTCTCTCTCTAACCATTACCATGGTACCTTGTAGTCCTTGTCTAAGCTATGATAAATTTTTAATTCTTGATCAAAGATGATTAGGGTTCTGAACCTTAACGATACTCCTCTCCTTTTGATCTTACGCTTGCCTACTTATGCAATGTGGGTATGGAACGGGTTTCAGTAGTGGGGGTTTAGATAGATAGCCTTGTGGAATTGCTTACCTCTGGTTTTGCAAACAAATTAATCAAGGAATTTTCATATCATAGGTGATCCTAGGATAGTCTTCAAGTTATATAAAAGGAAAGAAACTTAATCCTACAAGAAGAATGGTACGAAACATATCATGAACCTTCTAGAACGTAAGCTAAGAATTGTAAGATGTCTCTAGTAAATCGGTAATCTTAAGAAGATTTTCACAGTGGGATGTCTTCAGCTATAACTATGTAATGTGGTTGGTCTTTTGCCATGTCCTTTCACAAAAGAAAAGTAAATTGTCCTTGATAGGTGTGGATGTTTCCGTGCTGCCTTTATGGCCATCCTTGTATCAAGTTGTTCACAGTGTTAGTTGTATCCTTGGTGACGACATGTTGCGTCATGTTATGTGTCAAGTTAGTCAAAAAAAAAAAAGTTATCTTGTATTTCACTGTGTTGTTCGTGTGTGTGAGTTTTGGGTCGTTACATGTGGCATTTTTATCATCATTGTTCATTGTTTCAAAGAGATTTGTTTCATTGTTTCATATATAACATTGTCAAAGGAATCGGTGAGTACAGTCCCTTGTTTTTATTTGATAGACTTATTGTGAGAAGTCCATTAACATATCGTAAGTTGTGAATATGTTAAGAAGTATAAGTCCATTAACTCAGAAGCATTGTGCATTTCTAAGGGAAAAAGTTTTATTCAAGGAGGTAACACACATGTGCAAACTTTTTTTGAGTTGTTCAATATTAAATATATCGGGAAAAGCTAATTGGAAGAACACGTCCATTTTTCCACATATGGCTAACAACACGCTTTAGTTTTCTCATCACACTTGGTAGGCGGTTCCTATCGGAGATCCGTCATTATTATCTTAAATATATCAAACATATAGGGTTGGCTACATAAAGGTGACTTTTTACTAATTCCAATTCTTGATAGACATTTTGAACGCATGCTCCCATCATGTCTCAAAATTGGAGCTTTGGATCGAGAGATGGACAATAGTCAAACCATAATAGAAAGATGTTTTTTCTTAAATGTAGTTGTAGGTGCCATGGTAGACATGTATGGAAGAAGAAGAATCATACACAAGGTGGGTATGATTCTTGACAAAATATCGTGCAATGAAAAGTGATTTTGTGGACTCTGATGAATGGCAGCCTTAAAATAGAGTATGGACATCCATCAAAATATAGTAGAAGGTATATTTTCGTTCATTATTATACTTGTTAATACTCGGATAGACATCTATACATAATTTATAAGCATACATAAAGAACAAATTCTCTCACAAAATGACTAAAGGATATGGGGTATATCTATTATAGGAGTAAATGACTCAACAAGCACAATTAATGGCATACTAATAGAGGGTGAGTCCTCGCACTCCTAAACCCTAGAGGATTAGAACCAGGTGGATAGGTGGCAGGCCCACCATCAACCCACACCCTTTCTATCTAAAACTTAATATCACTTGCTCACAATTTAGAACTCGTATACAATTGCCAGTATCTTAACTAACTATTCTAAATCACCGCCGCCAAAATCCTTAATCATCATCACAGTCTCCATCGAAGACATCCGCAACCAGGGCGCTCATCGTAACCAAACCGAGGGTCCTCGCCAACCATCCAACCCCCATTCTGTTCTTCTTCGGCGGCTCCACCGCAGGGTAAGGAGGCGGCGGCGGCGGAGGGTAATTTGACGGTGGTGGCGGAGTGTACTGTCCGAGAGGCTGAGAGTAGAGCGACGGTGGAAACTGTCCTCCGAACGCAGGGTAAGAACATCCCGGAGGGTACTGTCCGAGGTATGGCAAATAGTGTCCTGGTGGATACTGTCCTGGAGGTGTCGGTGGTGGTGGCGGTGGCGGTGGCAGTGGCGGTGGCGGTGGCAGTGGCAGTGGCGGTGGCGCCATGGACTGTCCGGTGTATGGAAAATAGTGCCCTGGTGGATACTGTCCTGGAGGTGGCGGTGGCGCCGTCGCCGCATACGGAGGGTAAGCAGATGGCGAGGATCCGGGAATGCTTGCCATGTTGATGGATGAATTAAGCGTTCCTCTGGCCTCCTATCCCACACAGCAAGTCTCGACTTCCAAACTCTATTCAGTTCAGTTCTATTTCTTTTGACGTGGTGTTGAGTTCAGTATGGCCCAGTATTTATAGCTAATTGAGTAAAGGGTCAGAGAGTCCGCAGTCCGTTTGTTTGGGAATGGAAGTTCGACGACAACCATTCCAAGGACTCTGTTGGATACGTCCACAAGAAAATTCGACGAAAACCATTCCACTCCTGTTGGATACTCCCAGGCAGGCGCGTTGAATATTCAAATTTCATGAACATGTCCGTTTGTTAGGGGTTTGAGATTTTCCACGAACATGTCCACATTTTGATGTGTTGAATATGGAATGGGGGCATACATTTTTCGTTTTCTTAATTTGCAGATGCAAAGCGATATACCAATGATTCAAATGAGTGGATTCACCCACCCTAGCCTAGATTTGATAAGTATAACTGAACCATTGATGAAAGACAATAATCGTATCCAACTTTTCTGCTATGTAATGGTTACGTAGTTGTCTAATGCACCAGGTGTAGTAAGCAAGATCCACCATTGAATTGATCTTTGCTAGCTCTTACCTCTATTATGGGGTTGAAGTATCCATTGTATTTGTAATTCATTTTCTCCTAATCCTCCAAATTTAGCTTATGAAATCTACTGATCTTATGATTTAATGTCTTTTGCATTTTCTCTAGTTTTACTTTGACACAATTGCTCATGTCACTCCCTCATATCTTCTTCAACATTTGTATACCTTGGCACATCCTATTCACCTTTAGCATATAGGCTTGCAATATGTAAAAAAAGGTGATGCATCAATTCCCTCTATTAAGGGTAACCAGTAAACAATGTCTCCAAATTTTATCAAAATCTTCCATGGATCTATTTTCTTGTATTTCAAGTTGTTATAATCTCCTTTGTGGAAGATCTTCCTTCTCAAAAATTTCATTACAAGATCCCCAACTTCAAACTTTGCTACTTTCCTTGAGACGTCTACATCCTCGTTGTATTAAACATTATTATGTGTAATCGGCTTCACGACCTATTCGTGCATTTTCTACACCAACTCTACAAGTTCTTCGGTATCATCACTTACTATCCTATTGTAGGGTATTGTGGGTGATAAATCTTTAACTACAAAGAAAAGTGAAAATGAACAAATAGTAAAACCAAGATGTTAAATACCCAAATAAAAGGTTTTCCACATCCTTGAGCGAAGTCGATGGGAAATCTATAGTTTTAGTTAGCGGAAAGCTTGGAATGCGTAGAATGTGATGAGAAGGTGCAGAACTTTGTTTGGCAATGTTTGACCCCGAAATCCACGTTTAAGGGGCCCAAATTGTGATTTTTGTACTGCTGTCTAAAAATAGTAAATTCTAAAAATAGTATGTTTCGCAAAATTAGTGCACATGTAAGTCTTGGAAGATGAAACACCTCGTCTCCCTCGAGACTGGTGACCTTCCACATCTTTCTAGGTGTCCTTTCGTATTTATAAAATTATTATAAATACATATGTAACCGGAAGAAGAGATAGACATCTCTTGGCAGAGATAATTGATGTATTTTGAAATCTTTGAGTAATTTACATCTCTTTTCAGAGATAGTTGTTTTGCAATTCATTTGGCACATTTGTTAATCTGTTCCTTAAGTCTGAAACCCCTCGGTTTTGGATCAGTGGTATCAGAGCTAAGTCGTCTTGAGAGTGTATGATCCCCAGAACGAGGTCGGGATATAAAAAGCTTGGGTGGTCCACACACAATCCTTCAGAATACTTGCCTGTTCGCTGCAGGCGACCTCCAATGGCGGACAACACCGGGATGGATGATCCTCTCAAAAATATGGTGAATGAAGCTCTTAGGGAGCAAAAGGATCAGATGCTACAACAATTCACCCAAATTCTGCAACAACTACAAGTAGGAAATCATGCCTCCTCATCTGTAAATCAGTCCTTTGGTGCCAGAGACTCCATTGAGGTGCAAGTAAATTTTGACATTCCTATTTTGAAGGTAAGATCAATTCGATGCGGTAGAGAAGCTGGTTGGACCAATTGACCTCATATTTTTACATCGATCAATTTCTTGATAAGGAAAAGATAACATTTTCTCTATTGAAATCATCTCTTCTTTGTCAAAAATTGGTGGGGTGTGTATAAGAATGGGCTCGAAAGGGATGAGCTAGGAATCACGAGAGGAACCCACATGGAATGATTTCGTGGATGCCATAAAGGAAGAATATTACCTGTTGGGGCCTATGATGATTGTACATACTGGTGGCAGCAACCGTCAAGTAAGGACCGGTCGGTTCAAGATTATCTTGACAAATTTCATTCTTTATCTGCAAGATTGGGCATTGAAGACAGAACAACATAGGATTCTAAAATATCGCGGTGGCCTCTGATGGAGCATCAGAGAGGACTTGGAATTCTTTCGGTTTGAACCCTCGGCGAGGCATACAAGTTTTCGAGTCAAGATTGAACAAAAGCACAAAAGGAGGACTACTGCAGGAACCAACCCGTGAGGGGAAGAATGATAAAGAAGGCGGACCGAGGTCGAGGTTGGAAAGCAGAAGGAGTCGCGAGGAAATAAGATGCGAGAAGGAGAAGAGGGAAGTGGTGCGACCTCCACAAAACAAATCGCCACTCCGAGGAAGAATGTCGAGCCATCAAGTCCTTACTCGCGAATCATCTTCTTGACACTCTCTGCACCGGCGATTCTGAGACCCACGAGGTCGAGGATGAAGATGATGAAATTATAGATGCTTTGATCCAGATGTGATCATTGCCACCTCAAAAGTCAAGAATATGGATGAGAAGGAAAGGCTCTTCCACTCCAAGCTCTGGGTAAAAGGTAAGCCTTGCATTTTATCCTTGATAGTGGAAGTCAGAAGAATTTAATTTCTGTTGATGTTGTAAAAGCCTAAACCTCCTGTAAAGCCACATCCTGACCATATAGTATCGGGTGGTTAAACCCAGGAAGAGACCTCAAGTCACACAACAATGCCTCCTTCCATATGCCATCAAGCCCTTCCATGATGAAGTCATGTGTGATGTTGCTCCATTAGATGTTTGTGATGTGCTCTAGGCAACCATTCATGTGGGATAGACATGGCATCTATGAGTCACGACCTAGAAGGGTCACCATTACCATTGGGAGTCGACGTTATCGGATACCTGAGGTCATTCCCCCAAAATCTGTCTCCCTCATCAGTGCCAAACAATGTAAGAAGTTAGTGGAGAAAACCAAACAGTTTGTCGTCTTGATGATCAGGCCAAAACCTACAAACAAAATTGTTGCAGCCTCCATGAACATGCACTCAATACAGCAACAGAAGCAGCTCAACCAAATCATAACTGAGTATGATGATCTATTCCAGACACCTAAAGGAGTGCCATTTCAGTGTCAGGTAAAACATGTTATTGATTTGGTCCCGGGGTCTCCTTTACCCAATAGCCCGTGTACCTTGAGTCGGTCCTTGAAAATGAGGAGATAAAAAGGCGGCTCGGGAATTGATTCAAAAGGGACATATTAGGCCAAGCTCTTCACCTTGTGGAAGTCAATTATCTTGGCGCCAAAGAAGGATGGAACATGGAGACTTTGCATAGACTATCGGGCTTTGAACAAAATCTTGTGAAGAATCGCTACCCCTCCCAAGGATTGATGATTTCTTTGGACCAGCTCCATGGTGCAAAATTTTCACCAAAATTGATCTCAAATCTGGCTATCACCGGATCCTGTCAGCCACTTGATGTTTGGAAAAGCTGCATTTAAGTCTCGTGAAGGCCTATTCGAATGGTTGGTCATGCCTTTCGGACTAACTAATGCACCTGCAACATTCATGCGGATGATGGACAACATCTTGCGGCCCTACACCAATTCCTTCGTAGTGGTCTACCTAGATGATATACTCATTTATAGCCGACACTGGGAGGGCATCTGACATGTTCAAGAAGTACTTCGGACCCTCAGGAAGCACAGAGTGTATGCAAATCTGGATAAGTGCACATTTGGGATGACAAAGGTCCAGTACTTGGGTTACGTCGTGGATGAGGAAGGAGTCCATGTCGACCCGGAGAAAATTCAGGTTATTCAGAGGTGGCCTACCCCAAAGAATCTTACAGAGCTTCGTAGCTTCCTGGGCCTTGCCAATTTCTATCGCCGGTTTGTCTTGGGTTTCTCACATATTTCCTGGGCACTCAATCAGGTGACTAAAGGAGGGAACAAGGCTAAATTTCAATGGGGAAGCGACAGAAAGCATTTGAAGGGCTGAAAGAAAGGTTATGCTCAGCCCCTGTCCTTTCCCTTCCTGATCTACATCATCCATTCGAGCTGATGACAGACGCATCTGAGTATGCCTTGGGAGCTATTATCATGCAACATGGCCACCCTGTTGCATACCATAGTGAAACATTCAATGACACGGTCAGGAAGTACCCAATATATGATAAGGAGCTTTATGCCATTGTCCAGGCATGTAAGCAGTGGAAACACTACATGCAGGGAAGGAGACGGTAATCCACCACTTGACCATAGGCCTTTGGAGTTCCTTGAGACACAAAGCAAGTTGAGGAATGAGAGACACGAAATGGGCCACATACCTGTGAGTTTCACACGATAATAAAGCATAAGAAGGAAGTGCCAATTCAGCGTGCTGATTGCCTAAGCCGCCCTCGATTGCAGCCCTCACAACTATTCTTGATCTCTGTGGACATGAGACTTCAAGTTGGTGCAGTTTGTATGAGAAGGATCACGAGTTTTCAGACACATATCGAGGCCCTCAGTGAAGGAAAACATGTCTCGATTTCTATCTACGAGGATAATCTCCTCTGCCATATGGGACACATCGTGTTCAGCAAGTGAACAACGAGAAGATGATCTGGGAAGCACACTTCAGCAAGACCGCAGGGCACTTTGGCGTGGACAAGACATTGGCAGTACTTCAGAAGCATTTCTATTGGCCTAATCTAAGGACTGATGTGGTGAAGTATATTAAGTCCTGCACTCCTTGTGCAATTGCTAAGCCAACTAACAAGAAACAGGGATTGTACACACCATTGCCAGAACCAACCAAGCCTTGGGAATCTGTCTCGATGGACTTCCTCTCAGGTTTGCCAACTTCGAAACATGGGAATGATGGTGTTTTTGTTGTAGTTGATCGATTTTCTAAAATGGCTGTAATGGTTTCCTGTAAGAAAAATATTTACTGCTTTGAAGAATCTTTGCTAAAATTTATTTCGAGTCATGTATGGATCAACTTTGGGCTCCCAAGTCTATTGTTTACGATAGGGATAGCGGGTTCTGAGCATCTTGGTCCACCTTATGGGGAATGCTAGATCAAAGTTGATGAAGTCCACATCCTTTCACCCACGGTGATGGGCAAAGCGAAGTGGTGAATCGCCTAATTGTTCACATGCTTCGTATGTACCACTCAAGCACTCCCGCACATGGGGACGAGGCCTGCCATACATACAACATGGATACAATCGAGCCACCCTGCAGCTCCACTAAACACAGTCCTTTTCAAGCTTGTTATGGATTCCAACCTATGGCTCCCATTGATGTATGCATCCCAATTCTGCCATGGAATTCACACTTCATGGAAAAAGTGAAGCGAGAAAAGGCGACAAGGTTTGTTGAGCGAGATCCGGCACATTGACACCAAGTCCATGACATTTACGAGAAAATGAATAAAAAATATAAGAATCGCCATGATAAACACAGGATTCGCATCATTTCGAGGTTGGTGATAAGGTTTGGTTGCGGCTTGAAGGAGCGGACTTGCGAGGTCCACACGAGAAAGATTCGACCTCTACTGGTATGGTCCTTACACTCTCACTAAGCAAGTAGGGAAAATGCTTTGAGTTGAATCTTCCACCCTACCTTGGTCTGCACCCCATCTTGATGTGGACCTCCTCAAGCCATACCATCCACCTTTGTTGGATACTTGATCACAATGAGAACAATTGGACATCTCGAGCTCAATCCAGCAAGTCTTTCCCGGTGAAGAAGATCGGATTGCGGACAATTTGACTAAGACCACTAGAGGACAACCTATTCAACTCTATCGTGTGATAAAGAAAGGAAATCTCAGTCACCAAGGTGAATGGCTCACTTTGCATACCAGGTAAAGAAGCAATTTCCACGGTGATGGGGCATCTTAATGCGATAGGGACCATTGCTTACGAAGGAGAGGAGGAATGATCAGGCAGCAATTCTAGTGGCGCAACTTCCAGAGACCATAACTTTTGCACCGTAGCTCCGATTGACTCCGTTCAAAAGGCAACGGAAAGCTTGGAATGCGTAGAATGTGATGAGAAGGTGCGGAACTTTGTTCGGCAATGTTTGACCCCCGAAATCCACGTTTAAGGGGCCCAAATTGTGATTTTTGTACTGCTGTCTAAAAATAGTAAATTCTAAAAATAGTATGTTTCGCAAAATTAGTGCACATGTAAGTCTTGGAAGATGAAACACCTCGTCTCCCTCGAGACTGGTGACCTTCCACATCTTTCTAGGTGTCCTTTCGTATTTATAAAATTATTATAAATACATATGTAACCGGAAGAAGAGATAGACATCTCTTGGCAGAGATAATTGATGTATTTTGAAATCTTTGAGTAATTTACATCTCTTTTCAGAGATAGTTGTTTTGCAATTCATTTGGCACATTTGTTAATCTGTTCCTTAAGTCTGAAACCCCTCGGTTTTGGATCACATCCTTTGGTGCATATCCAACAATCGTGGTATTAAAAGATGTTGGAGTTGGTGCAACATTCATTCAAACACTTGGCGAGCCATCATGCCCGAGCTCTCATGATGGCAGGGTTTTATGCCTTTTTCAAACACCTCATGCATGTCATGTTCACCTCAAACATGACACGCATATACATGTCAAGTTCGGATGTTTAGTGGATTTTCACTGCATGACTATGCCTCGTGGAATATCATAACTAAAGATTTTTATATAGACACTATTGCAAATCGTTTTCTGATTTTTCCTACTATACTTTTCTTTAGCAAGCTGAAAAGATTCATAAAGTTAGCGATTAATATGCCTATACATGAAGCAAATCTAAATCTACACAGCATAATAAAATTTCATAGTTGGAGGAGAAACTAATGAAGATGCCTCATGAAATGATAGATTTACCGTTGTTTGGCTTCCATAGAGACTTTGGAGGGATCAAAAGGCAACGTATAGCATGCTAACAAAGGGACCAAATTTCCAATATGTACAACAGAAATGAATATACATGGAAACAAGGTGAACAAATAGTAAAACGAGAAAACTGTATCCATCGTGCACCAAATCGAAGACATCAACAAGAAGAAATGTTCGAGAAAGGATCCAAATTAAAGGACACCACCTGTAGCTCTTCAAAATTAGAGTAGACTTAATTTGAAGGTTCATTTCCCACTCTACTAAAGCCAAAAACTATGAACTTGGAGTGTTGGAAGCTTGATGGTAGAGCACTAAGGAAGTCTGATATAAGTCCTAGATAGAACATGTCTTACAAAAAGTTTCAAGTGCATATAAGTGTTTGGATCTAGGATCTTTACAAAGAAATGGATGAATGAGCGAGGAACACCAAGTAAAATCAATTGTGACACGTAAATAAGAAGACAAAAAAAATGATGAGATATAACAAATGATTTTAGTTAATCTGAGACAGAAAATCATTGTTTACACCTGAAATATTTGCAAAGAAATGGAAGAATGGGTAAAGAATTTGAAGCAAAATCAAATTTTGACACTTAAGAAAAAAGACAACAAATAGCAGGCTAGAAAAAATGGCTTTAGCGATCATGTGATATAAATTTTATCATCATACCGATGATGGATTTCAATGTTTCATAGAGTGATCCGAACAACATTCTAGTGAACTTGTAAGAGAAAGTTTACTCTCGAACATAGAGAAGATGGATCGCTCTTAAAAGTTCTATCGATGGTTCTTTAGAAGCATTCTTTTTATTTGTTTTGATTCATGGAAGATTTAAAACATTACAACTGAAGGATGTTAATTTAGATGTCTGTCTAATAGTGGTCCTAAAACAAAAAATTTCCATCTCCACTCGTACTCCTTACCAAAGATCAAAAACATTTATTCTGTTGTAAATAGATAATTTCTCCCATGTATGCATTTGCTATTTTTAGGAAAAGTAAAACGCAAGCTAGTTTTCTATGCATAGTTTAGTTTTAAATAAGTGTCTCTATTTTTATGAAAAGCAAATAAATCAAAAACCTTTGTATTCATTTACAAAATCATGCACTATTTTTAGTTGATAGTTCTACTATTAAGATGTTCTATTCTTAGATGAAAGACCTCAATATAAAGGAGACAATTGTAAGTGTTTTACCAAATAGAGAGATTTTATTGATCCGTAGCTCTGACATGAAAGAAGACACATGCAGATTGTATTGAGATGAAGATCTGACATGGAAGAAGACACACACAGATTGTATTGAGATGAAGATCTGACATGGAAGAAGACACATACAGCCTGTATTGAGACATAGCTCGACAAGAAGAATATGTATGCATAGACTGTATTTAGTCATAGCTCGACATGGAAGAAGACACACACAACTGTATTGAGACATAGCTCGACAAGAAGAATATGTACGCATAGATACTGTATTTAGTCAAGGCTCTAGCTCTATTATGCTTCTTCATTTATGAAACCATTGTCAATATATTTGCAAATTGTAAAAGGAGATCAAATCCGCTTGATATTTCATACAAAAATCCCTATTAAAATATGTAGAAAGAGGTTTTAACACAAAAATTCTAAGCTCAGTTAGTTTCTTACCCACCTCTCATCTATTAGGAAACTAATACTTTCAATATAATTGATATCTAAGTAATGCCAAAGCTAATGAATTTATTAATATCAAATTATAACAATATTAATGTACTATTAGTTATTTTCTTTTATTTATATTAACAAAAAACATACTATCACTAACTTATATGCAAATAATCTACATCCAATTAAAAATGTCAATGAAATACATACGTAAAATTACGTAGGAGGCGTGCTTACAAAAATGAAGCAAATTACGCCTCTGTATATTCTGATAGACAACTTGATACACAAAGTACTGACTGCTACAGGGAATATTTAAATTGTTGCAATGCCTACAATATTTCAAACGTTTTTTTATAGATTAGGACACTGCGAGTGGTCTTAGCTTCACAAATATCAAGCTGCATGGCAGGCCTCACAACTGCCCAAACAAATGTGAAGTTAGTCTCAAAATCAAGACCAGTCAATCACCCTTAAATCGTGTCTAAGAGAATAACTGCTAATATAAAAAAATGATGATACGTTTCAGCAGATATGCCTGATAGACAACTTGATACACAAAGCGCTGACTGTCACAGTGAATATTTAAATTGCTGCAATGCTTGCAAAGTGAGTTCTGTGGTCATCTATTTCAAAATGTTGCAATGGACAAGCAATAGTTGTTAGTATAGGAGATCCATAGTCGACAGTTAACAACCTGGCTAGACAGGGCGCTATCGAAACGCCCTCCACTGTTTCACAATCGTATTTGATAAAATGCCAGAAAGAAGAATCCAAAAAAAAAAACTGTAGCTGTATTCAATACTGAACAGAAAACAACAAAGGAGATCAACCTGCATGCTTAAAGCATTTTTTAAAAAAAAAGGAAAAGAGGAGTCTCGTCTTCTGTTGCCCCTGTAACTTCACCTCCCTACCTGACTGTCCACGCGCCCAGGACTCTTTTATTTGCTTCCTTGTACCATGCGCGGCCAGGGGCGAGGAGAACAGGGAAAAACGCCTGGTTTATTGCCTGTATCTTGCTTAGAAAACTCCTCATCTTTTTCCACGTGGCATGGGCGAATACTCCAGCGTTTTCTCCTGTTATTCCGGCCTGTGTCTTCATCTTTCATCTTCCTCACACCTACCCGCGCGGCCAGGACAGTAGAAGAGTGTCTAGTCGACTGAGCAGGGTAAGATTTCCAAAATCTAATTGATTATTTGGAAGTGGCGGCCAGGTTGCTGTCTTGCACGCAAGGAGAAGGTATTAATGGTGGACAGGTGGTTGTGGAGATCCACCGCCCCCAACCAAAGAGATTTAAGAATGGTTGAAAAACTCCCCCAATTGTCTCTCATTCATTTAATGTTCAAATTTCAAACGTATGAATAGCATGTAGACTGATTTATGGATAAATTTTGTTAATATATATATATATATACCACTTAAATTAAGAGCATCTAATCCCTTAAAAGAGATATCTAAGGACCCATATTGAAAGTTTTCTAAGTGTCAACAAAATAGCAACATATGGGTTATCCTGATACTATGTCTCTACAAATATATATATTAGAATATATATAAAAAAAAATCAATATACGTGACTAATGCTATTTTACAATGCAGTTCCCATACCTTCATGACGATTTGCTTCAGCTTTGACCTTAAAACGTTTCTCTTTGGCGTAGAGCTTGCAAGAAATGATGAGTGTATATATATATATATATATATATATATATATATATATATATAGTAGCATATAATCATTATGTAACCCAATTATGAATTAGCAAAGTTAGCAGAACAAATAATTGAAACCGCACTTGAATAAACCAATAGTGGAGGTCAGGACTCTCCCAGTAAATTGTGTGTTTCGTTTACCCGACAATTTAGGACATCAGGTAAGAATTCAGAACAATTTTAATTTGTTAGATCTTATGGTATGACACCTCAAAAGACGTTTAGCAAGCTTTTCTCAAATGAATGCTTGTCATGTTTCATGGAAAACGAAGGTAAATAATTCGAAAAACAAAAAAAAAAATGTCACATTTTCGGGTTGTTTGTTTGTCGCGCGGCGTCATCGTTGTCACCGTCATCTTTGAGCGGCGCTTACACATTCTTTTTATTTGTTGTGATTCATGGAAGATTTAAAACATTACAATTGAAGGATGTTAATTTAGATGTACTGTCTAATAGTGGTCCTAAAAAAAAAATTTCCATCTCCACTCGTACTCATTACCAAAGATCAAAAACATTTATTCTGTTGTAAATAGATAATTTCTCCCATGTATGCATTTGCTATTTTTAGGAAAAGTAAAACGCAAGATGGTTTTCTATGCATAGTTTAGTTTTAAATAAGTGTCTCTATTTTTATGAAAAGCAAATAAATCAAAAACCTTTGTATTCATTTACAAAATCATGCACTATTTTTAGTTGATATTTCTACTATTAAGATGTTCTATTCTTAGATGAAAGATCTCAATATAAGGATACAATTGTAAGCGTTTTACCAAATAGAGAGATTTTATTGATCCGTAGCTCCGACATGAAAGAAGACACATGCAGATTGTAGTGAGATGAAGATCGACATGGAAGAAGACACACGTAGATTGTATTGAGATGAAGATCGACATGGAAGAAGACACACACACTGTATTGAGACATAGCTCGACATAAGAAGAATATGTACGCATAGAGATTGTATTTAGTCATAGCTACGATATAGAAGAAGATATAACACATTTAGAGAGATTGTATTGAGCCGAAGCTCGACAAGGAAGAAGAAATATATGCATAGAAGTGCTGATTTGAGTTTGCAATAATGCTGTTTTATTTGAAATTCTTTATTTTATTTATGTTATTTGTTATTTTATGTGCCTAATTTCTACAAATTGGTATCAAAACAAGGATTTTTTCAGTCAAGGTTTTTAATTGATAACATGTTATGGCTTCTATATCCATCTGCATACACCACAATTCACAGGAAATAATTACGAGTATTGGTCATTAACTATGAAGCACTATTAAAATCCTAGGATGAGTGGGAAATCATAGAGAATAGATACACAGATCCCGCAAATGCAGCAACATATAACACACTCTCATAGGCAGAGAAAGGCACTTTGAAGGAATTAAGAAAGAAAGACGGAGAAGATCAATTATTCGTTCATCAAGCCATGCATGAAAGCATCCTACCCAGAGTGACAACAACCAGTAAATCCCAAATTGCGTGGGAAAATCTCCAAGTTGCGTATCAAGGTAACGAGAAAGTAAAAACAACCAAACTACAGTTACTTCATAGATATTTTGAAAATATGTCAATGAAAGATTTAGATTTTGTAGAATCATTCTTTACTTTTGTAGTTGGTTTGGTCAATCAAATTAAATCTTATGGTGAAACTATTGAGGATAGAAGGACTATTCAAAAATTGCTTAGAAGTTTGCCTACAAAATTTTATCCTTTAGTAGTTGCTATTGAAGAAACTAAGGATCTAAGTCAATTTTCAATTGATGAGTTGTGTGCATCACTAATAAATCATGAATAGAGGTTTAATAGATAACATGCAGTTGTAGATCAAGATTTTTCATCACAGGTATCTGGAAATTGTGGAAGAGGAAGAGGAAATTTCAGCCCTAGAGATAGAGGAAGAACTTCATCTAGAGGATGAAGAAATGGTCCATCAAACTCAAGTGGAAGAGGACATAGTCAAGAGCACAATCATAATCATTTTTCATATCAGAGACAAGATGAGTCGCATGTATAGTTTCACTATTGCAAGAGATATGAGAACTATGCTTATGAACGTAGGAAAAAATAGTATGATCAAAACAAGCAGAATCAAAATCAGGTTGGGAGCTCTATGTCAAGCTCCATGTTTATTTCATGCACAAATATTTCCTAAGCATCACCTATTGAGTGTAATCTATCATAAGATATTCCTAGTGATGTGTAGTGTAATGCCCGTTCATTGTTTACTCCTGGCAAGTGGCCTGTCCCCAAAGCGTGGGGCTCCAAAAATAAGATAAAATAATTTTTTTGCTATGGTTAGCTGGCAGTTAGGTGGCAATTTATGTTTCCTGTTTGGCGTGGGACAGTGGGAGTCGGTGGAGTGTTGGGCGCATCTTCCTTTTATTAAATTTTTGGATTTGCAAATCTTCTGTTGACTCCACCTGCTGTCACATGGTCTACCTGCTGTTTCTGCCCAAAACCACGAATGCTTGTTGCGCTCCATCAAATGCTGAAACAGATGAATTGCTTCAGCGTGCTCTGGACAGTGGATTCATTGATGGTGAAATGAAGGTCTGTCTCCCTGCTGTTGCGAGGGTGGGCGTGGGTTCTCAAAATCGTGTTGTACAAGCAGTTTCAGTGGAGCACAGAACTGAAATTCTCCTAGGAAAGTGCCGTGAGGAAGTGTCTGGTGATATGCAGCAGCTACAGGGTAGAGAAGTAAACTTATCTCAGAAAATCAGTGGCCTCCAGAGAGAGCTAAGTACGACAACTGCTACACAGGACAATCTCAAGGAACCGTTGGTGCTTGAACTCCTGTTGTTACGGTTGCCGCGCGACCACAGTCATGATCAGTTGTTGCAAAATCTTGCAGCCGTAGTAGAAGGACGAGATAAAGTTTTAGTTGAAGCCTTTTTGAGCGCTTCCAACAGGTAGGCTGTCCAACTATGTTGCTTCGGTTCAGTATAGAATGCATCCTCAGATTCGGGTTTTTCCCCTTCAAGATCTATTTCTCAAAATCGACTAAGTGATAGTGAGAGTGTTACCAGCAGACCTGATGAAATTTATTTACAAAGATTCTCTTTTGAGATCTTACTTGTTGTTCGATGTAACTCATGGAAGAGAACCTCATAGAGGCCGATCTGTTTCATATCAGAATATTCATGAAACACAATTTTCTCTCGCTTTATTATATGAGCTGCTTCAACAAGTCACTAAGTTGGCAGGCATAAAGGTCTCTGTTGGAATTATCATCACCTTACAAGCTACAGCTGTACTGTTTGCACCGAGAGTTTGATGTTGTCCTCATATATCACAAGAGGAAGGAAATATTGGTTGTTGTATCTGAGGAAACAACTACCGGTGTTCACAGGCTGTACCAGATGCAAGCTATTGGATCGCTGCTCTTCCCTGCTATTAATGACAATGATTCTGTTACCAAGAGCAAGTTCGATAGCTTGTACGGATGCAGGCACTCTCTGCTAGATGGTCTGATGAGAGCCACTGATGTGATGATTGCTGGCAAGGTTGCTGTTGTCTGTGGAAATGGAGATATTTCTTCTGTTTCGTCACCTTCACACAATTTTTACCTCCGTTGAGTTATTCCACTTCAGCTGCTCCACCGACTACGGCCTCTGTCTTCTCATAAATTGGTTTTCTGTCCAGTTTGTAGGTAGCTTGTTTACCCTAATGAGGCTGTGCAAACCCGATGCACACATCTTTACTGCAAGCCTTGCCTAGCTTATGTGCTGAGTACTACTAGGGCCTGCCCTTATGACGGGTATTTGGTTACTGATACAGATTCGAAGGCATTGCAAGAGGAAAATCCGATCTTGGGCGATGCTTTATAGGCCGTGTGTGACAGTTCATTGTCTGTACCCCCAAAGCAGCTGCATTGAAGCAATCTAGTGTTTGGACAGCCACCTATTGCATCCTTCTAGTCGTGCCTTCAAAAGGGAATCCTGGTGTGGTATATTGCAAGAAAAGACTAGTGAAGCAGAGGATAAAGCGGAAGGGGTGTGGTATGAGTCCTGCCGGAAGTTCATGACTGGTGGATGCGTTAAAACAGGCAAGATAGACTAACCATATACATAATATGCTAGTATCTAATAAACCTCTTGAAATGAAACTTTTTCCTTCTAGAAATTGGTTTAAATCTGTGATTTTGTGGATTGTGTTCAATATATGGTTAACAGTTTGTTACTTCTAGATTTTCCTCTGTTGGTTGTTCTTGTTGACGTGATCAAACCCTTTTATATATAAAACAAACAAAGGTTCTCAGTGTATGCTTCGTTTGATCATATATATATATATATATATATATATATATATATATATATATATATATATATATATATATATATATATATATATATATATAATTTTAAAGTTACTTCCTTCTGCAAAAATGTCGTTGTTTTCTTTTGTGAACCTGGGTATGTAATCGCCCCTAGAACGTTGCAGCTTTGACTAGTATTGGGCTCCTATTATGTTATTGCCCTGGAGGAAAATATACAGTTAAATTATTATTATTATTTTTATGATAAGCGTGATTATGCACTTCATGTATTGTGCAAATTATTAGGGCTTTTGGAAATTAGAAGTTCAATATATATGCTTGTTAAGAAGGAAGTTTTGGGCCGAAAATATGTCCTGGGTTGATAGAAGGGCATAAATTATTGATAGAACCCCATTTGATTCTACTCTTCTATGAGTAAAATTTGATAAAATTAATGACCTTTATGGTGTTAAGATATGGTATGTTGATGTTTCCTTGTGTGATCGATTTAATTATGTATAGACATAATGCCTTGATGGAGTAAGGTAATATCTTTCACGGTTCGTGAAAGTTAAGGTTTTCATCAACTGCTTAAGGTAACATGAAGTTCCTTAATTTAGTCAAACTTGTTTTGTACTTCCTTCTTGATGAGTGACCTTTCATTACAAATTTAGAATGATTGTGATGGAAGGTCGTGAATATATTTTGTTGTCTAAAAAGGGAAAAGAAGCTATGGAATAGTTTGTTTATGTATCGAACGTAATAATTGTAATAACATCGTTATAGAAGTTCATTATTGGAGGATATCTATCTTCGATGGTATATTATGTGTTTAATCACTGCATAGGTTACCATAAACTTAGTGATGAGATGTAAATTAAGGAGAGTTGAGAGACCTTTTCCTTTGTATACATCGTTTATGATATTAGGAAGTGAGTTGATGTCGGAAAATTTCAACCAAGTCTAGATTCATGGCTATGTTCCTCTAGAACGGGAGGATTATAAATCTAAGGTATTATGAAAATTGCAAGGATGTGTTTAGAATGCTAGATTGCCTACTCAACTTGGGTATTAATGAGGCTTGTCGCTATTCCGGCCCTGGTTATGTTCAGTAGGTAGGCTGTTAGGCAATGCCTATTCCGGACATTCTTACCATCCTTTCCACTCATCCTTATTAGCTATGAAGTCACTTATTACCTAAGATATAATGGTTGTGGGTTTGAATATAAGATTTTCATCCTTTAAACCTTTTTGATTACATGATGGAACTTTGTTTTTACCCTCGTTGTTCGTTTATAGCCTATTAGGCCTATGGCCCTACGGAACGATTCCAAAACTATATTCTTTTTGGCAGCTAAGATCGGGTCTAGTTTTTATCTTTTGACTTCACCTTGAGAATGTGGATTGATGGGTTACACTTTAGATTTCAATCACGTAATCTACGGGATTATATGATTGAAATCCTAATACTCTCAACTCTTGTGTCTAATCATTTAAATTTCATAGTCTTGCGTATTTGGTTGTCAAACTTTTGTAGTTTTAGAGGTATTTTCATAACTAAAACTTATGGATTTCTTCTTAGTTGATATGTTGAAAATTATATCTTGTTTCAAAAGGTTGTTAGAGGTTAGAAATTTGATCCATTTCTTGAAATAGAATGCTTCCTTTCATGGTTTTGTTAGCTAGTAGCTTATTGTTGCTATGTATAGTCTTATCTTGCTCAGTTTCATGCGAACGACTCAGTTATTAATTGTTGCAGATGGCTTACGTGGTTAGATGATGGAAAGACTTGTAGATTATTGCATCAATCTTGGTTATGATGTTCCTTTGTACGAATGTGTATTATGTTATAAAATTTGGAAAGGGCCTTTGGACATTTTAGAAGAAGGGTCAGTGCCTAGTAAATGTATTGTAGAGTATTGTTGTTGTAACTGTTGAAACTTTGGCTTGTTTGGTTATCATGTGAAAGATGAAATTTGATTACCGCTTGGTTATGGGATATTCTAGTGAATTTTAATCCTTAGAATAGTAGCGGGGCATGTCCCATGTTATTACTCTCTTGCTCCCTAGTCATGGTTCAATAGAGATGGTATGTCCCTTTGATTTGTGCATCATGTTGGAATGAATTGATATAACCTTGTTTTGTTTCCGCAAACGAGTACTGTTAAACTTTGCTCTTGAGTTAAAATGTTGAGTTGTAAATCCTCCTAAGGCTTAGTAGCAATGAGTTTGTAAGTACTATGAAGTGAGCTGGATAGTCCTTATTAAAATTAAACTAATAAACATTATCCTTTTATGGTGAAACCTTAAATGATCTCATGGTGAAATCAATGGTTAGATTTTAGAAGATGATAGGGTTTAATAAGTAGGAGGGAAATTGATTAATAAAACCATAAATATTTCTATATCATTTGAAATGTTCTCCTTTGTCAAACTTAATTAAGTAAAGTCTAGATGGAACATTTAACCAATCTTGATAAACTCTTAACCTCAATGAAAGACTGATAGTAAACAATGTGACCCTGAAGCTAAATTCTCGTTGTCTGTCTCGTTAACCCTTGCCTTGATTCATGGTGATATTTCTTAAGCAAGGTCAAAATTTGATTCTTAAACAAGAAGGTCATTGTTATGAACCCTAAGCGGTACTTTCCACTCAATCGGAGCTTATGCCTTCATCCGTGCAATAGAAGTGTGGAACATGTGTTAGTGGCTTGAATAAGATTAATTAACCTTGTAAGAAATGGAAAATGTTCTAAAATCAAATGAATAAAAAGCTTTGGACATAAAACTGATGATCCTAGTTTAGAAAGCCTGGCCTTAAGCTATTTAGTCAATAGTTGAAAAGAAAGAAGTTCTCCCTTGTGAAAAGAATTGTGTGAATCATTACATGAAATTTTATAAGAACGTAAGTTAAGAATTAAGAGACATTTTGGTAAACAAGAAAATTTAACAAGAATTTTCTCATGGGATGCCCTAAATGTAAGTTTGTCATGTGGTTGGACTTCCATGTTGTCTTGTCAAAAAAGAAGAATATATATATATATATATATATATATATATATATATATATATATATATATATATGTATGTATGTATGTATGTATGTATTGTCCTTGATAGGTGTGAACGTTTCCGTGCTGACCTTGTGGTCTCCCCCGTAACAAGTGGTTCCTAGTGTTGGTTGTAACCTTGTGACGACATGTTGTGTCGTGTTGTGTCAAAGCAAGTCAAAAAAAAAAAGTTATCCCGTATTTCACCGTGTTGTTCTATTGTCGTGATTTTTGGGTCGTTAAATGTGGTATTTGGATTTTGGTTGCAGTAATCACATGTCAGGTAACTTAGATTTATTTTCTAATTTGGATGAGTCAGTAAAGAAAGAAGTTACCCTTGGGAATAATAATACATTGATTGTAAAAGGAACAATAACAACAAACAGTTCAACTAAAAAGGGGGAGCAGAAGGTTATGCAGGATGTTTATTATGTTGCAGGTTTGAAGCATAATCTTATGAGCATTGGTAAATTGGTACAAAAAGGATAGAGAGTTCACATTTAAGAAAATGAATGTGTGATCATGGATAAATCTCTAAACACCCAGGTGTTTGGTAAAGTGAAGATGAAAAGCAGCACAATGCTTCCTTTCAAGATTATTCTAGCCACATTCGGAGTTCATACTACAAATCAGTCGGAGCTAAGGAGATTGAATCAACTTTTCAATCAGTTGAAAAAGATGAATCATGGCTATGACATCTCAGGTTTGGTCATTTAAACTTTGGTGGTTTGAATTTATTACACTTTAAAAATATGGTGAAAGGTTTTCCTTTTATTCAGAAACCAAATAGAGTTTGTGAAGGTTTTATATTGGGAAGCAAACACAGAGAGTCCTTCCTAGTTGGAAAAATAAAAAGAACAAGTGCACCAATTGAAATTGTTCAGTAAAATTTATGTGGAATGATGCAAACAAATTCTATTGGAGGTTGCTCATATTTTATGACATTCATTGATGACTATACAAGGAAGATGTGGTTTTACCTTTTGAGACTCAAATCATATGCTTTTGATATATTTAGGCAGTTCAAGGCTTTAATCAAAAAACAAATTCGGTAGTACATCTATGTTTTAAGGGTAGACAAAGGAGGTGAGTATATTTCCAATTCTTTTCTAAATTTTTGCAAATATCATGGTAAACAAAAGCGGTTTAATTCCAAGAATACACCACAGTAGAATAGTGTGGAAGACAAAAACAATTGAACCATCATGGAGATGTTGAGAAGTATGATGAAGGAAAATCATATTTCAAATGAGTATTAGGCAGAAGCAGTGACAACTTCTGTTTACATCATAAATAGGTTTCCAACGAAAATTGTTCGAAACATGGTTCCTCAACAAGCTTGAACTAAGAGGAAACACAACGTTTCTTATTTTAGAATCTTTGGTTGTGTGTCATAAGAACATGTTCCTGATGAACTAAGGAATAAGTTATACAACAAAGAAGAAAAGTGCATATTTGTTGGATATTCGCAGAATACAAAAAATTCTATAAATTGGTGTTAGAGCATGGTTTATCAGATGGATGTATAATAAGCATTCTTGAATGGTTTTATTGAAAATGAACTTTATGAGAATCAGCTAGAAGGTTATGAGATTGTAGGTGATGAAGGAAATTTTATATACATGTTTAGAAAAGTGGTCTATGGTTTCAAGCAAGCACCTAGAGCTTGATTCGAAGATCAATTTGCTGATATTTTTATGGAGGATTTGGAAAATGATTTTTTTTTAGTATTTGATAATTTGTTTGGGAGTTTGTCTTCAGGAATATTTCAGATATGGAAGTACACACTCGATTGGAGAATAATAAAATTTTGAAGGTCGAAATTAAGAGGGAGTGTTGGAAATAGATCATTTCTCCCATGTATGCATTTGCTATTTTTAGGAAAAGTAAAAAGAAAGTTTTTTTTCTATGCGTACTTTAGTTTTAAATAGGTGTATCTATTTTTAGGAAAAGAAAATAAATAAAAAACCTTTCTATTCGTGCACAAAAGCATGCGTTATTTTTAGCTGATAGTTCTATTATTAAGATATTCTATTCTTAGATGAAAGACCTCAATATAATAGAGGAAATTGTAAGTGTTTTACAGATAGAGATATTTTATTGAGCCATTGCTCTGACATGGAAGAAGAAACATGCATATTCTATTGAGTTGAAGCTCTGACATGGAAGAAGACACATAGAGACTGTATTGAGCCATAGCTTTGACAAGAAGAAGATGTACACAAAGAGACTGTATTGAGCCGTAGCTGTGACATAAAAGAAGATATAACATATTTAGAGATATTGTATTGAGCCGAATCTCTTACAAGGAAGAAGAAATATATGCACAAAAGTGTTGAAATGAGTTTACAATAATTTGTTTTATTTCCAATTCTTTATTTTATTTCTGCTAGTTGTTATTTTATGTGCCTAATTTCTACATCTTCTCAGAATCACAGGTCTTATAGAAAATTCTCTACCAAATATAGTGGCATGGGTTTTATGAGGCATTCAAATTCAGTTCCAAGAACATGGTTGCTCATCTCGTACCTCGTGAATAATACATTCAACTTAACCTACAAAAATATTCACACTAATTTTTTTAAAATAATCCTAAAGTGTTTCAGAAAGCCTAAGATTTAATGCTTTCGACCCCATCCTAACCCAAAACCAAAAATCCAGATGAAAAAAGCTAGGTAGGAATGATGTACATGCACAGAACGTTTCAAAGACGGATGTAAATTTCCAAGTAATAAATTTTTGCAAGTCTAAGATGATGACTGTCTCACTAGGAACAATACCAAAGGGTAAAACTCAGTGGAAGTTGAAATTGAAGACTATTGTTGAGAGCGTATGACTACAATTTCCATTCCACCATCCATTGTATATAGCGACATAAACCGTGGGAACTATTATGTAATTTTTTAATGCATTTGTATGTGCATATTTCATTTAAATTGGATTAAGAGAAGTAATATGAAATAAATGAAGTTTTCAGTCTATTCAAGAGGACTTGATTCATCACAATCTAACTTAAAAATAGTTTCTTTCTGTTTAACTATTTTGGTGGTTAAATATCAATACAAGAATGTGATACCCTCACATCAACAGATATTGAGGAAAGGTTATGAGTAACCTTAGACCTTTTTTATCTTCAAGACAACACCCATTTGGCTTGTCATGACCATGTAGTTTGCATCTGTATTTACATATAATAGTTACCGAATTAACATAAAAAATTTATTACTTTCAAATTGATATAGAAATATAGTAGAAAAATAGTTAGGCAAGAGAAATAAGGGCGCACGCAAGCTGACCTATAGACTTTGTCTCTGCACCAAGCAATGGTGAACTGGGAAAAGCTGAAAAATGATTTGTCAGAATAAGACTGTAAAAATATAAAACAGAAGCCTAGAAGTGCAGGAAAATGATGACATCACAACATGTGATGGTAGGTGTTAGGATGACAGACCACATGTACTTGTATTGGTGCTATTATCTATTGATATTATATCGTCAAATTACACAGATCTCTCTTTGTAAATTGTTCTTTTTCATGAACTTCCTTTTACATCATGTATTTTTTTATGTGTCCATAAACCAAATGAGTGTACATCATGTCAAGTTCTATTAATCTCTTTGAGATTCTATCATTGTCTCAATTGTGCTCTTATAAAGAGCTATATTGAGATCAAGTGGTCTAATTTGGGGGTTCCTTTAGCAGTTCTATTCGATTACAAATCCGTTGTGTTTTTTAATTAAATCATAATCTAATAAGTAATTTGGTCTCTCTGAGTTCCAACTTAGATTTTGTGTTGCTAGAGATTTGGAGATCATATTTATATATTGAACTCTAAGAGAATCACCTTTCAGATCAAGTGTTTCTAGAATCAGGCATTGGCCATTCTATAGTGGCCGAATTCTCTGCTCTCACAACCTATAGTGCATAAAATTTGGAGTGTCCATTCTATACATTGGATTGATCATGTCAATGAAGTCAAGACCCAATTGAGAGAAGGTTTGGTCTCCTTGAATTGGGTTAAGTGGTATGATAACCAACCTCTTCTTACCATAAAATAAGGCACATTCTTTGCATTTTTAACCCATGAATGAGCATCGTTGAATAGTGTGGGCCAAAAATAGTCAAATCTCATGATCTTCGTGTAAAGGGAAGGATAGATACATAAAATATTGGAGATTAGGTAGTGAAAGTATTAATAAATTATATAAACATCAAAAAAATATCCATTCTGAACTAGAATAAAAATAAATTCTCTATAAAATTTATGATCAACATATGCTTCAACTTAAAAAACCCAATACAATGCTTGGATTGTTTATAACAAACATGCTCAAGACTAAAAGTATCCAATCGACCCAAGTTTCTCTTATTATTGCAAATTCATTATTATGTAGGAAGGTGTTTCATTGCAAGGATGCATATGGCAGCCATTATCCGTGTTTCCCAACATATTCCTCCCCACAATCTTTCCCGATGAACTTCCAATGCATGCATACTATAACGAGTTCTTCACATAATTACAGTTGTAATTTTCAATTCTCTTATTGTGTCCTTTGAAGATGCACACCAGAGTGAATATGTAGCAACACAAGATATAAGGTGTGCATATGTGTCTAATTTTACTGATAGTGTTAGTTTATCCCTTATACTAAAGAACGAGGCTCTACTTTCGATTGATGATCATTATTTATCACAAGCTACATTACAACTAAAAGAAAGTTGGAAGCTTATGCGCATTGGTTAAGACCTAGTGGTGGAAACTTTGGATAGCTTGATAATTTGGACAAAGATGCCACACTTAGGTTGGATACATGTTGTTTATCAATAGATATTGTACATAGGTGGGAGCATGTTCTAAAGAAGAAGGGCCAAAAGCTTGTTCAACTAGAGATAAATTAGGTGTTTGAAATTTGGAGGGATCAACCATTTCATGGAGTACCACATAACTGCATAGATCCTTTAGAATTTGTTGGGCATTTTGTCCAATAAAAATTGTATGATTTAAGGGAAGAACTCAATCAAGAGAAATCCAAGGCTATCATTCTTATTGCAATTGATGAGGTTGCTTGGCTCTACAACATTCATGGATCTGATGTGTCATACACTCCGGTTGTACATGATTTTACGATTGTGACCTAATTCTCTACTTTTGTATATGTTGACAAGGGAAAAGTGACATCTGAGGTGGAGAAATACTTGACTGAATATGCTATAGAAATAAAGAATTATGAGCCATTGCTACCATATCTGGAATAATTTTCATCTCGTCAATTATTGGGGTTTATGAAAAATATATTTTGGAGGTTCCTACAATTTTGGAGAAGAAATATGATAAATCTACAAATTATGAGAAAGATTAAAAACAAATCCTTAAAGTTCCATTGAAAATAAAAATAAAAAATAAAGAAAATTAGTTCATCTATATTCCACAATTCATCTGAGTGCCCTAGCAGATATGTGTGTAGAATGTGGAACCATGTGAACCGTTTAACAAAATGCTTGAAAATATATGGTCTCATGGACTATAATGAATTTTGGATATACAACAAGATGGGTTTCCCTCACGAAGGATTGACATTGTCTCACCAAATGGAACTAACAGTGTCCACTCGATCGGTTCATGTTTTTAGCATACTCCCACTCTATGCACACATCGAAGCTTCAAAATAAGGCGTGGAAATTCATCAAAGAATTAGGGAGAATGGGATTTCAGTAGGTGTTCAAGTTGTATGTGCCATGGTAGACATGTCTAAAAAATGTGGAAGCATGTGAACTATTCAACACAATCCTTGAAATATATATGGTCTCATTGACTGTAATGATTACGAGATATGCAAAAAAGGGGGTTGTACTCACGAAACAATGACATTGTTTTACCAAATGTAGCCAATAGGCATCTGATCTTGTTGGTTCATCTTTGATAGCATACTCCCATCCTATACAAAAATAGGAGATTTGGAACTAGGCATGGACATCCCCAAAGCATTATGGAGAAGGGAATTTCGTTAGACGTTTAATTTTCATATCCCATGAGATATGTTTACACAATGTGGAAGCATTTGAATTGTTAGACAAAATGCCCGAAAAGTTCTTAGAAACTTTCAAGTAAATGCAAGTGGCATATGTAAATTCATACTCCATAACCTTTTCAAGTGTCCTCCCAACCTCTGTCAAAAAGGGAGATTCAGATCACGATATTTTTTCAGTGTTTTCTTCCCGTTTTAGAAAATCAATAGAAAAAGGTTGTTGGTAGCCTCGAATTTCCCGTTCTGTCAAACCAACGCCCAAACCGAGCAACCTTAGGTGAATGTCATGGGAAGCCCTATTGTGGCTATGTAAAAAAACTTGGAGTAAATGTTAAGTAGGGGCCATTCAAATTGTTTCACCAAATGCAAAGGAATAATATGAAGCATATTTTTGTAGATTTTGTTGATATATTTGTACAATATTATGACATATTCAAAATTTTAATTGATTGGCACTTCTATTGGTTTACTTTTTGGCTCAATAATATTTATTGCTTCCCATGTTTTTTTCTCAATGGTTGTGTATGCATTTTCCATTTTTGATTTGATGTGGCATTTTTATCATCATTGTTCATTTTTTCATTGAAATAGATTTTTTTTTGCTCTAAACATTTCTTTCAAATCCTTTAGAGTTATTCAATCCACAGGTCATTTGTTAATTAAATTCATTTCAAACAACTACGAGCCTCCTAATATTCATTCTTACATTAAAGGTTTGTTTCTCAAAATATGTTTAATTGACGTTAAATTTTATCCTCACTACGAGAAGGAACTAACAAGATGTTAAGGTTCTTCTTTTCAAGACGTATATTTCATGTTTAAATATTACCTTTTCTAGACATGGGCAACTATCGTGAGGTCAAGGAAGATACATTAGAGTTTAAAGGAAGATTTAGATTCAATATATATCTTCCCATAAACATCCTTTCATCATAGTACCCTATTTTTCTTGTCACATAAGAAATTTTATTTAGATTTATATATCTATTTTATTTTTTAGAAATTTTGATCTCAATAAGGGAAATTCATATTTATTTTTAACCACATGAAAGTGTCTAGTTGAGTCTTAAGGACTTCGAGCATGACGTTATTCCTAATCCCAAATTCTTTTTAACTCTTGTACTCTTTACACTTACGTCATACTTTGGCCTAATGATTGGCATTATTTTTAGAAAAATTGTAATTCAAATAACTCATAATTTATAGTAAGGGGTTCGTGACTACAAGGAGTGGTGAATATGCACCTAACTACTCATTTCATTGCTCTTAGACCATCAATTATTAAATGCATATTACATGACAAACTGACAACTATATGCTTTTCAAATTCCAAGGAACTATTTAAATTGTTTAGTAAAATGCATCAATGTTTCTTTCACCAATACCCTTAAGAGAGGCTCCATGATCTATTAACTTTAGAAACAATCATTGATGGGGGAACTACACCCTATGAGAGAGCACATGGTAATCTGCTACTAAGGGTCACAATTATCTAGAGGGATAAAGGGAGTTCAAATACAAAAGTTACAAAATTTAAAGTGTTTCAAAATCCTTCTAAGGTAATATTTACAGTCATTGGTGGCAACACATCATAGTTACTTTGTTCATTAGCATTAGAATAGGTCACTTGATGTATTACATTCATTTCTAATTGAGGGTTTCTACACCCTACCAAAAGTAAAATTAAGAGTAATCAAGTGTCCATGTATTGCAAGGAATTCGTGCCACTCGAGGTATCTTGAGAATACATTTTCTCACTTTTGTTTAACATTTATCTCATAAAGGGTTCCATTAACTTTGGTTCATTTATTTGATTCGCAAATAAAATATATTGCTTTCGATAGTTAATTTCAAATATCCTATCATATACACAGATTTAGGTTTAATTCTTAAATAGGAAATGATGTTTTCTTATTCACTTGTTCTCAAGTGGATCAATTCACGTCCACCTTCACATCATAAGAAATATTTAATACGTTCCAACCAATCTCCATGACCCTTGAAATGATTAGATCGACATCTCAAGGGTATGTTTCCAAACGAGGGAAAGTTACAAAAATTCCTTTATAATTAAAAAATTAATAGGGAATTAATACACAACCTAACTATCTTTTGGTCCCACCCATTGTTCATTACATTCTAATTTTAACGTTATTTAGTCTCTAAAAACAACCATGAGATTTCATGCTCAACTTGTTATCTTTTATGCCATTAAAATGATGTTATGTCTTGCACTAAGGAATCTTACACACTTTCATACCTATGTGAATGCTGTCAACTAGGTTTGTAGGGAGAAATACAAAAATGCATACAATACCTCTAAGTCTCTAATACTATGAAGGATGTTTGGAGCTAGCCTAACTTGGAGCTTACTAGAGAGGGTCATTACATTCAACACGGGTAAACATTGTGAGCTATATGAATATTTGGTTGCTTTCCGCTCAATAAGAAAAACACACACAAATTTAAGTTGATATTTTTATTTGAATATTAAGTGATTTCCTAGGTCATTGCAACACTAGCAGATAGGTAAAACCATGCAATTTTAAATAAATTTCTAACAATTTTATTGGCACAATGATATCACAATTACGATGACACTAAACATTTTAAATGAAAAGGTTCTAGTTTCATCCTCATATATTTATTTTGACACTAAACGAAGGGTTCTTTGGCATCATTTTCCAAATCAACATGATACAATCAACTTCATTTAGTTAATAGGGTATACACCATTACCACCAAGAGTAACAATCGTTAAATACGCAGAATTACAACTATGTATGACATAGTACATTTTCCCAATATGCAACACTATCATTTTCATCATGGAAATAATGAAAATAATACATCCTATTCCTAAAAATATAACTGAAATATTCTAAAAAATTACATTTCCTTCAAATAACATGCTAATAAAAGACATAGTGTCATTTTTACAAGTCCTTTTTACTCAAGTACCTGTAACCAATGTTGTGTTAGTCCTAGGAATGAGTATGGAAAACCCTTACACTCAAGCACAAACAAGACATTCATCATTTCAAGTAATTTCAAACAAAGTACAAAGAGAGGTAGAGATAAGGAGAGAGAGGAGAGATAATTTCCTCACACATTCATTTTTCAAGAGAGAGAGAGTACGGAAAAGAGAGAAACTGTAAAACATTTTCTTTGTTATTCATAATATTTTGACCATTTCTCAATTCATACCCATTTTCATACTATTTAAAACTCATATGCATTTTAATCCATTCATGTTTCCAAGACCAACCAAAATTTCATATTTGCATTAAGAGATAGAGAGAGAGGGAGGAGAGAAATAACACATTAAATTGTAAAATCCTTTCATACAAAGTAATTGATTAAATAATGCTCTACACACACTATAACACTATAAAAAGGGGTTCACAAGTAATTTACAGAACCTATAGGATCTGATGAAATATTTTCTATCTTAAGTTGTGAGTGTGCTAACACTAACCAAATCAACTAAAGTGCTTATAGTATGGTTTTCAAAACCACTCATTTTACGTTCAAACATAAATTCCATCGATTCCTACCTACTCGCCTATAAACAAATAACTTGCTAGATTCAACGGAATTTGATTTCGTCAAACAAGGTTCAATTTAAGAAGGTGACTTCAAGACCAATTATCGTAAACACATCAAACACTTATGTTGTATGATGACTAGTGACTCCAACATCCACTTGAAACTCTAACTTACGAAATTATTTTTATGAAACTGAGAGTTGGTTTCAAATATCGCGTAGGAGTGCTAGAGGAAGATGAAGGTGATTTTCAGTTACACCAAATCCATAGGACATTTGTAAGTGAAAACCGATCACAATTTCATAAAGTGTGAATGTCACTAAAAATGACCGAAGTGTTTAAAGGGTTTGAATCTCAGCTTCTTAAGGCATATAATTGAGTTAGTCGATCGGTTAAGAAAATTCATTGTGTCTTGGGTCGACATGGAACTTGTTTTAGGTTTTGGTTCCCATTTACCATTCGACATGGCACTCCATGTGCAGGGTTCGAAAGGCCTAATTTATTTATTTATTTTTTCTTAAAAGTTTAAAGCAAAATATTTTCAGGAAAGGTAAAATCCATATAAATTCATTCCAATTTTCATTCTTTCTTAATATATATATATATATATATATATATATATATATATATATATATATATATATATATATATATATATATATATATATATATATAGATAAATCCAACACTAAAAAAATATTAAATGTTTAGTTTGAAGCAAGAGTAAGAGTGATCCATACCCAAATAATCCCTACGGAGACAACCCGATCCTAGGGAAGAGTATGGTGCTCTTGGAATGAGGAAGAACATTTCTCCACCATGTTTAAAGTAAATTTTCACCAACAGATTACCCGTATCATACTTACTTTCAACTTGCACATTATTATCTCGTAACTTGGCAATGTGAGTCAAATCGATAACCACTTCCAAGTGTGCTTTGGTAGTTGTCCATATGTTGCCTCGTAATCCCATTTCAAAAATCCATTTTGTGTAAATCCGACAATCTTGGCATTCCATGAAGCTAAACATATTTTTTTGTCCTTTAACATTCCCATATTTGCAAATCCTGTAGTCATAGTAGGCCACATTCCCAGAATACAGTGGTGCCCAACAAGCCAAAAAACAAAGAAAAATTAAAAACTTAAATTATGATTTCGTCCCATGCATCCCCTCTCAAATCAGACACTTGGGAAAACAATCCACGTGCCTTAACAGTGCATCCTAAAGAATATGTCTATGCTAAATCCCCGTAACCACAACATTTAACAAGGGCTCTGTTTGAATCAAATGAAGCAACATTTATTTCTTCGTAAGGCACCGAATGGAAGACCAGAGGGTTACACATAGAGGAAGAGTAAAGGAGAAAAATCTAGTAGAGACATAAGTGGGATAGCAGAAAATGGCACTTTCAATGGCTTAATCAATACAAACAATACTCGAAATAAAAGATAAAGAGTAGGAAAGTGAACTGGTAGGAACAAAGGCTACAATGCACATAGCACAGGAGATCAAAAGAAGAAGAAGAAGAAGAAGCCAAAACATAACAGCTCAACATTACACTTTCCTGAAGCACCTCCTTGATCCTCAATCCTCTCCTTCTTCTGCATACAACAACAAAATAACGGCATGCAACAGTTTTCATTTCTCTCAAAGAAAAATTCACCTGCTTCCTGTGAGATACAGACCCACTTCAATCATTTTGTATAAAGTAAAATGAGGAGGAATTTGGGCTCCATATTGTCCTCGATGTGCAAGGTTGAATTAAGCCACGATGGTTCTGATCTTAGGACAGCTATTGGTGATCATCTTGTTTAGCACAATTTTCTCTGTAGCTTTCTATTTATTGAATTATGACAGGACATAACTCTGCTCTTGCTGCAACTATCGATCATTTCTAAACTCCAAATCTTAACATAGGTTCCTCGGGGTTGATTCTTCTGGACCTCAAATAAAGTGTTTTTATTAATATGCAAGGAAATGATAGTTTTCAAGCCCTTCCACCTGTTAGCCCTGACAAAGGTGGCTCGATGTCTAAAATCGAGGGGGCATTACTGTTGCCTTCCCACTCTATCAAATTACTAGAAAAAGGTTGTTGGTAGCCTCGACTTGCCCGCTCTGTAAAACCAACGCCCAAACTAAGCAACTATAGTTGAATGTCATGATAAGCCTTGTTGTAGTCATGTAAAATATTTGAGTAAATGCCAGGCAAGGGCCATTGAAATTGTTTCACCAAATGCAAAGCCGTAATAGGAATTATTTTTTTATAGATTTTGTTGAGATATTTGAACAATATTATGAAAGATTCAAAAATTTAACTAATTAACACTTCTACTATTCTACTGTTGCACTAAACCTTTCTTTCAAATCCTTTAGAGTTATTTAAAATATATGAAGACTTGGAAAATACGAATGGTTTACACTTGATATATAAAATTGTCAAAGGAATCGGTGAGTACAATCCCTTGTTTTTATTTGATAGACTTATTGTGAGAAGTCCATTAACATATCGTAAGTTGTGAATATGTTAAGAAGTATAAGTCCATTAACTCATAAGCATCATCCATTTCTAAGGGAAAAAGTTTTATTCAAGGAGGTAACACACATGTGCAAACTTTTCTTGAGTTTTTCAATATTAAATATACCGGGAAAAGCTAATTGGAAGAACATGTCCATTTTTCCACATATGGCTAACACCACCCTTTAGTTTGCTCATCAGACTTGATAGGAGGTTCCTATCAGAGATCCTTCATTATTATCTAAAATATATCAAACATATAGGGTTTGCTACATAAAGGTGATTTTTTTACTAATTCCAATTCTTGATAGACATTTTGAACGCATGCTCCCATCATGTCTCAAAATTGGAGCTTTGGATCGAGGGATGGACATTAGTCAAATCGTAATAGAAAGATGTTTTTGTTAAATGTAGTTGTAGGTGCCATGGTACATCAAAATATAGTAGAAGATATATATTTTTTATTATTATACTTGTTAATACTCGGATAGACATCTATACGTAATTTATAAGCATACATAAAAAGAAAAATTCTCTCACAAAATGACTAAAGGATATGGGGTGTATCTACCATCAACCCACAAACTTTCTATCTATAACTTAATATCACTCGCTGACAATTTAGAACTCGTATACAATTGCCAGTATCTTAATTAACTATTCTAAATCACCGCCACCAAAATCCTTAATCATCATCACAGTCTCCATCGAAGACATCCACAACCAAGGACCGGCGGCGACCCTCCACTCAATTTGCACCCATGTATGTGGGTAAAAAGATCATGCGTCATGTGTTGACATAGCCCATTGCCTCCACCGGAAAGGACTGCACTCACTGGAAACTATGATAAGATATTGACAAGACATGACATTTGGATTGAATTTAAATTTTGATATTTCCCGCCTGGCCATTTCAAATTACAATAGACACTGCCCCGCCCAAGCATTTCAAATTATGGATGATGCGGAACAGAAAAACCACACGGAAAGCCATTTGTTTTCCGCGGAGGTTGCCATACATCGTGCTTTGTTGGGAAGCTCTGTGTGCGTGTTCGATCCTCTGGAAGCCATTTTTTTCTTCATTCCCGTGTATGTTTCATGTAATTTTATCTTCTGGTATAAATAAAGTTGAGGGGCTCTGTTGCATTCCGTTTCCTGTCCTGTTACGATTAATTTTATGGTTTATATATTTTGCAGGAGGATGTTGCTATCAGGGAAGGGATACCGCCATTCCTGCGGAGGTCTATAATTCTGCAGACATTTTCATACCGCCATGTCAGGATAACAGAGCATATACAGATTCCTCCTTACGTGTCTCCAAGATCATAGAACCAAGACACCAAGACACTAAGTGTCTTGGTGTGGGCGTATGTTTTTATCAAACCCCTCACCAAGTTTATTGTTTTACAAGGTTTTCTTCAGAGGCGTGATATTTGGGTTTGATTTTGTTCACGTGTTGGTTTACGTATTTTGGCAGTGGATCTTATGAAGGAGGGATCAACAGTAGTGTTTCGCAATGCAAAAAATGATATGTCTAGAGGATCCATGCGACTTGCTGTTTATAAATGGCATAGAATTGAGGTCACGGAGCCTGCAGATTTCGATGTGAAGGAGGACAATAATTTATCTCTTGTTGAGTACGAGTTGGTCAATGTGCAAGAGTAGACTATAATAATTTCTGTATTGCAAGGGATACGATGTATCCCTTGCATATTGTGATTATGCTAGTAGATAAATGCAAAATAGGGATTGAAGGAAAGTGGTACTTAGATCATACTGGGTACAAGGTGAAACCTTTCAGCTTGGTTTTGAATTTAACAAATTTACTTTTCTAGTAGAATACAGTGCAAATTTTGGGAGCAATTTCTAATGGGTTATGTTATGAGACCATCATGAGAACATTCAGTAAATGTGGGAGGTGAAAATACTTTGTACATGATTTCAGACTTTCTTTTAAATGAATGCTGTTTGGGTTGGTTTGGGCACATTCTCCACAAGCGGAATACTTTCTTTTTTCCTGTGTTATGCGGGTGATGCAAGTTTAAGGTAGCAGCTTTTAGTGAGGTGTTGCCTTCTGTTTACCAAAAGTTGTTTTAAACAATTTTCCTTGTTCCAATGGGATAGAAACGTGAAAACGCAAGAACACATTCAGCTCTTAAATTTCCGTGTAGTTTGGACCATTTGGGAGCATCTTTAATGTGCAATAATATGTACATGCTTATATGGAGTAATTTCCTTTTTTTTTGTATAGGCTATTCTGAAATTTTTGCAGTTTTTCAATTCAATAGTTTGAGATTCAATATTCCTAGGGTTACTTAAGGATGAGACCTCCTGAATATGCAAGGAGTCTTATTTTTGTTGTATTAAAACAAAGAAATTAAACTAGCAAATTAAGGAACTCGATGGTCTATGTATTAACCAACAATGTGTCCCTTAAAGACACAAAATTTTCATCTATAACTAATTTTGAAAAGACAATCAAATTGATTACAGAAATTAGAACTAGGAAATATCAAGAAGGTTTTGATCTAAAACCTACAATTATTGCCAAATCATGGCATGTAGAATAGGCTTATACTTGTATGACAAACCAATATGCAATATGGAAACAAATAATATGTAACGCGGATGATCTTGAATATAATCAAAATAATGTATTTACCATATCTTTTAGAAGATTTTTGCAATGTATTATGGGTACACAGTATCATCTAGTGTATGGACAGCTGAAATTGATTTCAAGCTTTTGGTTTTGAGTCAATTTTGTTTTCTTCCTTAGTTATGAGATTTTCTAAGTTGGGAACTGCTAGCTAAGGAAGAGTCAAATAGTGATATTTTTTGATGGGTGTATACTCTTATTGCTTTTTATAATTATTTTACATAATAGAATCCATATGATTTGCTTGGAATGGGAACTGGAAATCTAATCTGTTGCGAGTTTGTTTTTAAAAGATTGTTCCATATACTGCATTCTCCAGATATTTTTTGGGTTGGTAGGGTAGTTGTGATCTTTGAGTTTGGTATTTTGGGCTTATTGAACTGGCCATTTAAGATAACTATTGCAAGGAATACTCCCATATCTTTGTTAATCCTAGACATTTATTCGCAAAGCTTCGTTTCTCGCCCTTTGTGATCCAATGGCCCGCCACAAGTTTTGACTGGATGTATTAGTCTCCCTGATAATTGGTAGCACCCACATCACGTGTTTTTAGTTTTCTAAATGATTTTAAACTTTGTCCCATGTATTGAAGTGAACGGACTTCATTAAATTCATGTCCCAAGACCTAGGGATTCTCCTTGTGTATAGGATAACACGTGTTGTATGTTGAAAGGGAATTTTTGAGAGCATTTTTGAAATTATTTGGTTTCCCTAAAGTAGTTAAGACAATTTTCATCGATGTATTCTCTTGATCGGGTCATGAACTGCTAGTTAGGATGGATGGTATTCGGTGATTATTTTTTACAATTCTTTATATAATAGAATTAATCTTGTTTGCTTGGTATGAGAATTGGAAAGCTTTCTTGCTGCCAATTTTGCTTTGAAATGAGTGCTACAATACATTGTTCTGCAGAATCTTATGGGTTAGCAAGGTAGTCACGATATTTGAATTTGTATTTGTAACTTGGATTGGCTAATGACAGAAATTATGTAGCAAGTATCCATTTCTCTCCCCTTTTATCCAATGGTCAGCCAAAAGATATCTAACATATGAAATGTGTAATTTGAAAACTTTTGAAATTACATAGGAATCTTATTGGCAATCTAGTGATGAAGTTATTTGAATGGAAAAAAAAATTATTTGCATGTCTCTTAATCTATCGACAAGGCTTGCAAAACTCTAGATTTGATAACATCATCAAGTGCCAATGAGTTAAAATTTTAGAATGTGTTTGAACCCACCCCTTCGACTACGATCAAAAAACACAATGTCGTACTCCTTTTTAGGAGAAAATTGGTTTAGCTTTGGAAATGTGATTGAGATAGAGATGCTCTCAAAGTAATTATAGTGTTCAATTGTTCATCTTATGATGATGTTCTTTTCAGTGAAGAAGGGTCCATCATAGTAGAGAGAGATATGCTTTGGTCTCACATTGGAAATGTGTTAGAGAGACATATATACTCTCAAAAAAATTATAGTGTCGAATGTTTATCACATGGTGTCCTTTTGAGTGAAGGGGGTCCATCATAGGGGAGAGAGAGATATATAATATGCGCTCAAAGTAATTATTGTGTTAAATGCTTATCATATGGTGTTTGTTTGGGTGAAGAAGGGTCCATCATAGCTTTACTCATTTAATTGAAAACAACTCTTACCACCATGAGCAATACACTAGACACACACTTCTTATTAAAAAACATCATATTAATTGTCCATTATTATCTTCATTTATATAATTTGATAATGGTTTATTCAGTTTTTTTCACAAAGAAAGAACTAATTGATATGATTGAATTCAGTTTTGTGCACATGGACATGCACATTTAAAACAATAAGATCAAACACTATTTTATAGTGATTAAATGAAACATTTCATAAATAGAGAAAATCAGTTTAGTTATTTCAGCTTAACCCACACAACGGGTATTCAAATGCATTATTGGTCTCAAATTAGAAACAATCAATCGAATGAATTTGCTAGCCATTTATTATCTTCATTCATACTTGAAGAGGCTATACTTTTTTTTAAATCTTCTTGCAAACTTTTATTTGAAATATTATTTTCTTCGAGAAAGTTATCATGGTTACTAATTGAAGTAATATATATTTATATCTATGAATAGTTAAAACATAAATATATGTTGTGTTGTATAAAGATTTGCATATTTATATGGTTATAATTATATTGGTGATATAAAATATTTGTTTTCATTTCTGGTATACACACAATCTTGCATCATTTAAAAATAGTTTGTCGATAAATTTACAATTCAACATGTGTTATATTGAATTTAGTTTTAGTACACTAGAGTAAGCTTGTTTGTGATCCACAATATCTCTTTAATTTAGAAACATTCTATAAAAATATCTAATAATGTGCATCTAAACTAACCATATATGATTAAATCAACCTTCCATTACTTTTCCAACTTCTATATTGTCAACTAATCCCTCTAAGAGGAAAACCTCTTTCAAGTATAAACATGTATTTATAAAAGTACATGATACACCTACTTACAATATTACTAGATAATCTACATCCCAATTGTATAACATCAAACAGATCCTTCGACCCATGCCCCATTAATAAATGTGTTATGATTATTAAATTAATGTTAATGATCGAATGTTTCATAATGAATCACAAGCATAACATAACTCAAAGAAACATAATTCAACTTAGTAACCACAATATTGAGTTGGGTAAACCCTCTATGTTGGATTTTTATCGTTATATTCCCTATACTTTTGAGTAAGTTGTTAACACTCTTGCACTCCCGAGGTCATATGTGCACAATGCACATTTGTGCAAAGTAGTTCACTGGAAAATTTTCAAGTTGTTTCCCTATGCATAAGTTCTAATGATATTTAGTGATTAGTAAATAGATGCATACCAAGAATACCGAGTTAGGTAAACTATCTTTATTAGCTCCCTCTGGTTACATTCCCTATAATTCTTAATAAGTTATTCCAAACTCTTGCACTCCTTGACGTCATGTGTGTACATCACACATCTACACAAAGAAGTTCATGGTAAAAGTTTTAAGTTGTTTCCTTGTGCCAAAGTCCAAATCATCTTTAGATATTGGTAGATATATGCACACCACCAAGATGAGGTTATGGACATAATGTGATACTCTAAAAAGGAATATGTTTATTATGTGCATAATTGATGATTCTTAGGATTGTGTAGTGTTTTTGGTAATCTATTGAACATTCCTACCCAACGTCAAGCATAGAAGTATTAAGATAGTGCACAAAATTGTTTCATCCTCACTTAAGACTCTAAAATACATATATGTACAATGAAGAGGTGCCACAATGCATTGTGAATGTTCTTTGGCTACACAATATTTTAAGATGACATATCGCCATTTGTACATTACACTATTAAATATATAGTTGCATTGACTACTAGGAAGTATTTTTGAATGAAGAATCTACTATAAACCTTGTGGATCATTATTTAAATGAAATAAAAAATAAGTATGAAAACCCATGATACTACTTATTCCTACTTGTGGCCTACTCTAAGTATTTTTGAAATTCTTTGATGGCCATCAAATCTGATTCCTTATAAAAGAATTCCATCCAAATTAGGTTGAAATTTAATAACGAATCATGTAAATTTTGGTAGAGATTTATCACAATTATACTAAATAATAATGTTTCATTATATTTTAATCATATCCAAATTGGTTTGTTTGTGGCATACTTAGATTTTGATTGGCTTCTTCATGGAATATTTTTGATCAAAATGATAGGCCATGGGACACGAAGTGGGACATAAAATTAATAGTGGATAAAATTAATATGGTATTTGATTAGTGCATATTATGTCAATTGTGTCCAATGTACAATTTGATTTATTTTTTCAACCAAAATATACTTCTTTTGATTGTATATGTGTTTATAAATTTTTCTCCTGTTAATATATATACATGTTAAATTATTCTCTAAGGTTTATGTCTATGTGTGGTATTCATTAATATATGGTGGAGGGATTTGAGTTGTTGGCGGATTTCGATTGGGCTTACCATCTTCCTTGAATAAATTTATTAGATCCAATCATATTATGTGCACCTCAATCCATGTTTGATAGGATTCATTAGGAATATCACTTATGTCACAAATTATAAAGTATTACATCATCAAATTTGTTGTTATCCCTAAAACAATTTTTCTTCTATCTTCGTCAAATTCATCTACTTTATGTGAGTCCAAAGATGCATTTCGGTTATCTTATCTAAAAGACAATAGGTCTCATGAACGGATAAAATGCTCATGAAAATGCATACAATTCATAATGTTAGATTAAGTACAAATCTATATGGTTTATTCATAACTTTTAAATCAAAATCCTAGAATGAACATTTAAGACGATGTTGCATTGGAATGAATTACCTCAAATTTTTATGATGTATGATTTGATTGAATTTTAATCATTGGTTTTTTGAAAAACATATTAATTTATTATCGATATACTTATTTTAACTTGATGTGTATGTGACTTTATCTCCTACTAATATACATGTACATGTTATAATATTCTCTTAAGGGTTATGCGTCTATTGGTATTTAATAGATGGTGGAGTGGTTTGAGTTGTTGGGGATTTCAACTATGCTTACCATCTCCCCTGACTTCATTTTAAATCCCTTGTCATTCCACAACGAAGATCAAGAATACTTAATTATAACTATTTATATATATAATAATTACTATTATGAATATCTTAAACACATCTATCGAGAATAAGCCTAAAGATATAAATCTCAAAGTTATTTTCTGATTTTTCAAAAAACTACACTAATCACTAACTCCATTATGTTTTCCTTAGTTGCAGTCATTGATAGAGACATCAAGTAGGAACACCAAAAAGTGAATTGAAAGGCCTAATTGAGAATGAGTGGGTTCAAACCTTGCAAAACATATGCCCACACCAAGACACTAAACTTGGATGTTTGATAAAACAATAACAATTTTGATTTATCAACCCTCTCTTGAGTAAGGTTTAAGTTTGCCTTACCTAAATAAGTCATTTGCAATTGAGATAATATAGAACTCGGGAAAATTAATATGTAGATGTAAATCCACACCAAAACACCAAATTGCAGTGATGTGGTGTAGAGTACTAAAGTATATGTGGAGGTATAATGGTGTTGTGTACAGTTATATGAAAGTTCACATCTTTTTTTTAGGATTAGTCTACTTATCTTATTTTTGCACCTTCATGTGTTTCTTTTTGTTGAAACTTATCTTTCCATTGGATTATTATATGGGAGACAATTCACCAAGATTGTGGCATGGTTGAATCAACTTGAAGGTCAAGGGAATAAGAGGCCATGAAGCCAGAAAAATGGGCAATACATACAAAATTTTATAGGGATAGATAAAAAATGAGCCATGATTTATAAAAATATCAAATTAGGCACTAAATATCGCTCTTGCTCAAGGATGGAACCCCAGTGGGTGCCACAAGAACCACATAAACACTCATGGATGAAGTAGGAAAAATTCCTAATCCATTGTGTAAGGAGACACATAAAAATACACCTGGTTATTTGCAGTTCAAAACACCATGACTCCAAGACCAAAAAAATTGATCACAATGGATCAAAAGGAAACATAAAACAAAGAAAATAAAGCACAATAGTGAACAAATTGTAATTTGTACAAAAATACAAGCAACCACGTAATAAATCCCAAAAATGTTTTAGATGTCTTCCATTAACACGTAGATAAAGTAAATCTCATTATAAATACCTTAAGACGATGGTATTTTCTATAATCCCGATGTCAATGGAATAACGACCAATCCATAATTCATAATACTTCTTATGCTTTCCTTTATCTTCATGTCTCGTTATCCCATAGCAGGACCAAATTACAAAATCGGTAGCAATTTTCAATTACTGTTCTTAAAATTGATGAATCTCACAAGCAAGTATGGAAGAAGTTATACACATAGGCCAAGGCTTCAACTAAGAAAAATGTACCAATCACTCCAACCAATGAAACAACTAACAAAGGAATATATAGATTTTTAAAATGACCTTTGTTTATGCACCTTTTGGAGAACCAGATTGCATTTTTCAAAGTGCTAAAAAAATAGTGTGTTTTTCAACGTGGTAAAAACAAACTCTTTTTTCAACGATTTAGAAAACTTCAACCCTCTCCACCTGATAAGTAGTTGATTTGGAGTCAATGTTTACAATAAGGAGGTAAAGCACCGCTGGTTGCATCTTTGGTGGATCAGATTACATTTTTGAAGTGCTAAAAACACCATGTGTTTTTCAACGTGGTGAAAAACAACCTTTGTTTTTCATCACTTTGGAAAAATTAAACCCCTCTCCATCTAACAAGTAGCTGATGTGGAGTCAATTTTTACAACAAGGAGGAAATGAACCACAGGTTGCACCTATTGGAGAATTGGATAACTTGATTTTCAAAGTGTTGAAAAACACCCTATGTTTTTCAATGTGTAAAAAAACACACTCTATTTTTCATCACTTTGGAAAAATTTGGCCCCTCTCCACTTGACAAGTATTTTATGTGGAGTCAATGTTTACAACAAGAAGGAAAAGCACCACGGATTGCACCTTTTGGTGAATCGGATTGCATTTTTCAAAGTGCTAAAAAACACCATGCATTTTTCAACGTGGCAAATAATACACTTTGTTTTGCATCACTTTGGAAAAATTCAACCCCTCTCCACCTAACAAGTAGTTTATGTGGAGTCAATTACTACATTAAGAAGGAAAAACACCGTAGGTTGCACCTTTTGGTGAACCGGATTACATTTTTCAAAGTGCTAAAAAACAACATGCATTTTTCAATGTGGCGAAAAACACCCTCTATTTTCCATCTTTTGGAAAAATTTAACCCTTATCCAACTGGAAAGTAGTTGATTTGGATTCAATGTTTAAAACAAGAAGAAAAATAACTGAGGGTTGTGCCTTTTGGAGAATAGGATCACGTTTTTCAAAGTGCTAAAAAACACCGTGCATTTTTCAACGTGGTGGAATACACGACCTGTTTTTCATCGCTTTGGAAAAATTCAACCCTTATGCACTTGAGAAGTAGTTGATGTGGATTTATATTTTACAACAAGAAGTAAAATCACCGGGATTACCCCTTTTGGAGAACGGAATCATGTTTTTCAAAGTGCTGAAAATCACCATGTGTTTTTCAATTTGGCAGAATACACGACTTATTTTTCATCACTTTGGAAAAATTCAACCCTTATCCACCTGAAAAGTAGTTGATGTGGATTCAATGTTTACAAAAATAAGGAAAAGCACTAGGGTTGCGCCTTTTGGAGAACGGGATCACGTTTTTCAAAATGCTAAAAAACACCATGTGTTTTTCAACGTGGTGGAATATATGACCTGTCTCTCATCGCTTTGGAAAAATTCAAACCTTCTCCAATTAACAAGTATTTTATGTGGATTCAATGTTTACAATAAGAAGGAAAACCACTTGGGGTTTCCCCTTTTGGAGAACGGGATTGCGTTTTTTCAAAGTCTTTGAAAAACACCATGCATTTTTCAACGTGGTGAAATACACAACATATTTTTCATCACTTTGCAAAAAATCAACCCTTTTATATGTGAGAAGTAGTTTATTTAGAGTAAATGTTTACAACAAGAAGGAAAATCACCGGGGGTTGGCCCTTTTGGAGAATGGGATCATGTTTTTCAAAGTACTGAAAAACACCGTGCATTTTTCAACGTGGCGGAATACACAAAATGTTTTTCATCGCTTTGGAAAAATTCAACTCATCTCCACATGAAAATTACTTTATGTGGACTCAATGTTTACAACAAGAAGGAAAAGCACCGGGTTGCGCCTTTTAGAGAATGTGATTGCATTTTTCAAAGTGCTGAAAAACACCATGTGTTTTTCAACGTGGTAGAAAACACACTCCATTTTCCATCGCATTGGAAAAATTTAACCCTTCTCAACCTGATAAGTATTTGATGTGGAGTCAATGTTTACAACAAAGAGGAAAAGCACTGTGGGTTGTGCCTTTTGGAGAATGTGATTGCATTTTTCAAAGTGTTGAAAAACACCGTGCATTTTTCAACGTGGCGGAATACATACCCTATTTTCCATCGCATTGGAAAAATTACACCCTTCTCCACCTTATAAGTATTTTATGTGTCATCAATGTTTACAACAATGAGGAAAAGCACCACGGGTTGCACCTTTTAGAGAATGGGATTGTGTTTTTGAAAGTGTTGAAAAACACCGTTCTTTTTTATAGTGTTGAAATATTTTATATAGTGTTGAAATAGGTTTATTTTTCAGCACTTTGATAGTAGCAATTAAAATTTGACATGATAATTTGAAATGCCTCGTTGATTATTATCTTTTCTAAATTACTACTTATCACTTTGGGTAAGATTTTAGTTGTTAACGAAAAATTCAAATAATGGAATCATATATATATATATATATATATATGAATTATTATTAGGGGTTTGTAAATTTGGGCTATTACTTCCTATCTACTACTTGGGAAAAGAGCAACATTCAAGCATTACATTTGGACTACATCATTCAATGTGCATAGGAGGGGTTATTCACAACTTCTATGTGACGCACTCATCTTAGGGGAAAAGTAGATATAGTCTGCCATTTTCATGCGATTGAAACAAGGGCAACCTAACTTTAAGGGACACACACACACATGCATGCACGTGCGCATGCGTGCACACACACACACAAGAACTACATTGAGGCTAAAATGGAGTGTTGCACTTATTGACAATCACATTTGGGTGCTACCGAGGTCGGTCTAACTCAAAGACATGTATTATTTATTCAATCTACTAAGTGTTTGAGCATTGTTTAGGAAACTAGGTTTTTTTGCAGGTTCATGTATAAAAGTGAACCCCTATAATGAATCCAGAGAAACAAAGAGAAAAAGGAAGAAGACAAGTCCAAACCCTAAAAAGACAAGATCCATAGTTGTTCACACTTTCTTGTCTTTTGCATGATAGGTCTTTCTTGTTACTAAATCATATCCAATCATATTTAGTAACATCCTCAAGCATTATCCACTCAAAATCATGTGCAAATAAAATTAGAAAAACCTAAAAACAAAATCTACAAAGTCCCATCTTACACTAGTCAAGTTTAACCACTTATGAAACCTATCAAAATCACTCCTCAAATAACTAATCCCAATCTTAACCTATCAAACTACACATCTCAACTTCTCTAATTTGTCACACCATAATCCCCTGAAATCCCATGACACTATAGTTAAAAATAACAATTTATCTCTTCTTATCCCTCCCAAATTTGAATGTATCTGAAATCACTAACGATTCCCTAAATCATCGAAGATTCTCTCCTATTAACTCTATAAATACGAGTTCTATGCCTTCTTCAAGGTTAAAAATAATCATTTGGGATTGGCCATCTACAAGAGGTCTTCACATAATTCTTTTTGTATTATATCCCTCTTCAATTATTTTTTCTTCTTCATCTATTGGCTCGGCCATTGACATATCTAGGAGCTCAACTCAGTGCATCAACTGCATCTTTCTTCTGACAGATCCACAGACTCCTCTCGTATGGTAATATCATCAATTCTTACTTTGATACATAGATTAGAATGAGGTAAGTACCATACTTTTGCATTATGTCATTAACCATTCATCATTTAATAACTTTAATCAATTCTATCTCAACTCTCATTAACCTATCTATATTCTATCTCGACTCTCATTTTTTCCCTATTGTAAGATCAAACCAACTTTAAAGGTTAAATGATCAAAAACATATGTGGCCCCAAAAGAAGACCTATTGCACTCTAACTTGTAAAACTCTACCCTGCAGGGGAAAGGGAAAATGTTTGGTAGAAACCAAGGTGCACACAAAATAGGATGGCTAGCCAAAATAGGTGTTATTCCAAAAACACATGCATTCAATAAGACACATGGAAAATAAGCGAGACAATGTAAAAACTACCAAGCACAGTAGTGTAAAAATGGAAGCAAACAAGTAGACCACACAAAATAGGTTGAAAACATGGGACATCAATCACGATGTTGCAAGACATGCAAGTCCATCATGGCCACAAAGATAAAATAATTGTATATGCAAGCAAAGGACAAAGTCTAAATATAATAGCAAATAATGGAAGACAAGTAAAAATAATCAAATAGGTAGACTTGGAAACATGTAATCCTTCAAAACAAGTGTTGTAAATGGAACAACCATTAGCTTGTTAGATTAATAACCAATATCTCAAAGTGTGTATGATCAAGTAATAGAAGATGTTACAGTAAAAAATTAAATAATAACACCTATATAAGATGATTGCGGATGCCTCCAAAGACCAGTCTAAGAAGGGTAGAAGGTGAGCATCCATGTTGCTTCTAAAATTCATGTATCTGTGATCACACTAAACGAGGGCATGAATGTGCATATGTGTATGTTTGATTAATATTCCCCCAAGTTTTTGAGTGGTGGTGGTCGCTAAGAAATTTCATCAAGGAGATCATCATTATCGTGGTCAAAACCTACTGGAGCTGTATCGGAAACCTAATAAGTGATAGAGTCGGGTGAATCATATAAGGACTCATTCGGTGAAGTGTATAAATGTTCACTGTGTATTCTTCATTAGTAAAGGTAATTACAATTATTACCTTTGGAGTAAAAAAAGACATTAGTAGTGTTCACGCGCATAGTTGTGCGAGGCCTTTCAAAATTTTATTCACAAATTCTTGCAAGTGTATTTTGATGATTGGACGGTATATGGCTTAGTAAAATATCACTTTGATAATATGAGGCATATGTTTGAGAGGTGCATGTAGTTGAGCATCTCTCTTAACATTTAAAAAGTGTGTCTTTCCTACACCCTTTGGAACCTTTCTTAAACACATTATTTTTGAAGGATTGTTGGTAGACCCAACTAAGATAGTTTTAATATTTGGCTTAGAAGATCATTTTATCCCAAATTCACCCCCCCAAGTTAATTTGGATAACTCATTATAAATGGAATTAGCCATTGAAATTATGGGACATGCCGGAGGCCATCAAATTCATCCTCGGGATATCGAAGAGAGACAACTAAGGATGGCTTATAAATCGGAATTGAGAATATATGAGTTATCTAGCGAGGTTAGGTCTCTCTGTGAGCTAGTTATCCATGGTGAAGGTTTGGAGCCATTTCATATCATGTGTCAACTCCTTTGAGCTGTCGCGCATCAACCACCACCCTCTGTTGCATGTCAACTTTGTTGATTCAAAGAACAGGGGTGGAAGCCTTTGATTAAATTTTATTAATCTTAATCAACCAAACTTATAGAGAATGGGCTGCAATATTTATAGATATTGCAAAACCAAATACAAACAGATATTAAGTTGCAGTGCAACCAAATTCCAAAATACACAAGCTTCTAATAACCTCCAGAAGCAACAATTAAATAACAACAAATATATTGTTCAAAACAATATAATAGCTTCTAAAATAAACAAATACAAAAAAAAGGATGGTTATAATTAAATATAACCATAAAACAATAATTAATAAATTTATTAAATATGGAATGCATAATTAAATAGGATAATAATTATTTTATCCTAACATTCCCCCTTAATTGTGTATTGTCTGAAGAGATGAGGAGAGGAACTCTCTGAACAACTTGAACTTGTCACGTCCAAGTGACTTTGTTAAAATATCTACTCATTGTTTGCTTGAGTTAGAAAAAATTGAAGATGGATGTTGTGCTTCAACACATGTTCTCGTATGAAATGAACATGTACCTCAATGTGCTTTGTTCTCTCATGAAACACTAGATTGTGAACAAGTTTGAGAACACCTTAATTGTCAACATACATGGTGGTCAGTTTGTCCTGTGGTATTCCAAGTCCTTCTAGTATGCAATGTAGCCAAATCACTTCACATACTGACTTCTCTCCGCAGTAACGATACTCAAACTTCTATGGAAGAGCGAGAAACAAAGTGTTGTTTATTAATTCCCCATGATATTGGTCTGGATCCCATAAAGAATACAAATCTAGAAGTGGATTTTCTATCATCAATGTTACCTGCATGATCTGAATCTAAATATCTAGTCAAGAAGAAGTTTTTGTTCTTCTTGTATTCTAGACCAAGATCCACTGATCCTTTGAGATATCTCAAAATGCACTTTTCTGCTTTCCAATGACAAACTTTGGGTTCCTGCATGAACCTGGATAGATAGTTCACTTCCAAGATGATATCTGGTCTAGTGTAGGTTAGGTAAATGAGACTCCTAATCAGCTGTCAATAGAGAGTGGCACTTACCTCAGGAGATGGATCTGAACGAGATAGCTGCAATCTGTTCTCCATCGGTGTAGCAATTGGTGTGCAATCCATCATCCTAAACTTCTCGAGTGTATTCTTGGTATATTTTATTTGAGAAACAAAAATATGATTCTCTTTCTACCACACTTCCAATCCAAGACAATAGTGCATCAGCCCGAGATCGGTCATGTCAAACGATCGATTAAGATCTTTCTTCGTTGCATCGATCATCCTCACTGAACTACCAGTGATGACTAGATCATCGACATAGACAACAATAATCACCATCTTCCCCCTTGCTTTTTGAGGTAGAGATTGGGATCGTATGGATTTCTAACAAATCCATGTTGTATGATATGCTCATCAATCTTGATGTACCATGCCAGGGTGCTTGTTTTAGACCATATAGAGATTTCCTGAGTCTGCATACCTTTGCTTCTTGACTAGGTACAACATATCCCTCAGGTTGAGTCATGTAGACTTCTTCTTGTAAATATCTATTTAGGAAGGTAATTTTTACATCCATTTGGTGAACTTTCCATCCAAACTGAGAAACTAAAGAAAAGATCATCCTGATCATTTTGATCTTAGCTATGGGAGCAAATGTCTCCTCATAGTCAATGCCTTATTTTTTGTGCGTACCCCTTTGCTAAAAGTCTTGCTTTGTACTTGTCCACTGTCCCATCTAATTTTTACTTCATTTTGAATATCCATATGCATCCAATGGGTTTCTTCCCTAGTGGAAGATTGACAAGCTGCCAAGTGTTATTCTTCATCACTGATTGATATTCAGAATCCATGGCATCTTTCCAAGCTTTTAACTGTAGGGCTTCTTGGACTATAGAGGGCTCATCTAGATTCAATAAATCTACTCATCAAAGAAAATTTAACTTCTTCTCTTGCTTTACTGTGAGTCCGTGGTCCAAGGGTGGATGTATCCGATGGAGTATCCAATCTTGCATCTCGTAATGTACTTGTATACCATTTAGGCATACGCTGAACTATTCCCATGGGTCGTGGTTCTATCTGATTAACACCATCATCCCCATCATTACTTATAGCTTCGAGGGAACATCAGCTTCAATTTTTACAATAGGTGAAAAATCTACATCTTGTGAGTCTGGAGGAGTCTCTGCTTCCTTCTTCTCGAAAAACTCAACATCTATGATGGTGTAGACTTTTCTGGTCTTAGGATCCATCAATCTATACCCAATAGTCTCTCTCTTGATATGTACGCAATGAAGACGAGTTTTTGTGACTTCATATCCAATTTCTTTTATTACTGTTTGGGTATGTGCATGCTTGCTTTGCACCTGAATATTACGAGGTGTGCAATGGAATGTTTCCTTTTTGACCATGCTTCTTGTGGTGTTATTCCATCAAGAGAAGTTATGGGTGCTCTGTTCAACAAATACACTATTGTCTTTGTTGCTTCTACCCAAAATGTATTTACAAGTCCAGAATCATTGATCATGCATCACACCATTTCCATGATAGTATGATTTCTTCTCTCAAAAACACCATTTTGCTACGGTGTGTGTGGAGGAGGCATTTGTCGACAAATCTCGTGAGTTTGTAGGTAGTTTCTGAACTCATCACTGGTGAATTCCCCCCCTCGATCTAAGCGGAGAGTTCTAATGTGATGACCAGTTTCTTTCTCAACTGCAACTTTGAACTTTTTGAAGGTTTCAAATGCTTCACTTTTCTTACGAAGACAAAAAATCCACATTTTCCATGAATAGTCATCAACACAAAGCATGAAGTACTGGAACCTAGAATGACTTGGCTATATTGGACCGCAAAGATCGGTATGAACCAGGTCAAGTTTACCATGAGCTCAAAATGTACTCCTCTGGAACGAAACTCTATGTTGTTTACCTACTAGGCAGTGAGGACACTTGTTTGTATCCTTCTGAAGAGATGATAGCCCATGTACCATATTACATTGGTGAAGTGTTTCGAGATATTTGAAACTTACATGACAAAATCTCGATGCCACAACCGTGTTGAGGTGGAGTTTTTAGCCACAAGTTCTTGATCATGTTTGTGAAAAAAATCAAGTTGGAACATGAATCCCACATTGGAGGCTTTTGCAATTTTTTTCGAGCCTCGTGATTTATCTCGAATCAAGCACATTTTCTTGCCATATTGACTATCAAAGTCAATTTTCAGGTTGTGAACTAGGAGTTGACTAACTGAAAGAATATTATTTGTCAACCTAGGGACATATAGGACATCGATAGTCAACATTTACATGAACCAAGGGGTAGAGAAATGTTTCCAATCCCCTAAACTGTATATGAAGAATCATCTCCCAATGAAACATGATTTTTCGATGGCGTGTACCTCATTGAAATAAACCAGTCTCTATGGATGTTCATGTGTCAAGTGGCTCCCGAATCAACATAATAGACATCACTAGATGACGTGGATGGTTCACTTGAGTGAGAAGTGAACAAGAAGTCTTCATTGTCTGATTGGTCTTGTTGCTCAACAATATTACCTTTCTGGTGGGGTCTTCTTTTCCCCTTTTTCTTCCCGTAATTTTTGTTAGAATGTCCCTTGTAAGATTGTTGTTTTTGTGGTCCAGAGTTGCTACATGAACCTTTCTTGTAAGTGTTATAACAACAATATTTTAAGTCATGTCCTCTTTTGCAGATAGGACATTGCTTCTTCTATTGATTGTCCCCGTGAAACTAATTTTGATGTTGGGACTTCTTATAGGAATTAGGTTTTCCTTTACCTTTTCCTCTCCATTTTTGATGTGAAGACATTGCCTGCTCCTCTTCATCATCCTTATTGTTCATTGCTTCCTCTTGTTGTAGTAGGTTTACCAGTTTGTCAAAACCAAGCTGTCATATCTCATCACGTTTAGTGTTGTGAAAAAAATGTGGTAAGAAGAGGGAGTGCTCTCGGAACAATGGGAACGAGAGTATCATCTATGATTTGGTTCCTCTAGGGCTAAAAGTGAATCCCTCAATTCAATAACTCTTCTTAAAAAAGCTCCATTTTTCTCATTCGCTTGAACTTCGGTGTATGTAACTAACTCTGTAAATTCAAGTATGACATTCTTGTTCTTGGCTTCGTATAATGTGCCCAATTTATCCCACACTTATTTTGCTGCTTTGGAATCTCGAATGTGGGGTTGCACATCATCGGACACTCAAACAAGATGATGAGTTTGGCCTCCTGATCTACTTTATCAATCATCCTTTGTTGTGTTGTATCGGTGGCTGATCTGGTCGAATACCATTCACAATGACCAGATCTCTTCAAACTCAAGTTGTGTCTTTATTTTTGTCTTCCATGTAGCATAGTTTCTTCCTCTGAGCAATTGTGAATCCGGAAGAAAAATTTGAGGGCATTGGTTCCCATTTTACAAATATCATTGATAGGGTTTGGCTCTTATCACTCCAAGTATTAGGTCTCCCAATCTATATACCGTCGATCGATATCCGAACCTTTCTATATATGCACCCTTGAATATACCCATTGCCTTCGTGGAAGAAGCTCCCTTTCTATATAACCGGTGGTACGTGAAAAGGCGTTAACGTGGAAAAGAATTCAATATGTTGTACAAAGATAGTACTCGATGGGGTTTGTGAAATTATTGACACCAGCTCAAAGAAATATCCTCATACGCACGCGTAAATTTTCTATATACTCAGATAATTTCTCAGTCGGATTTATGTCTTCCAATTGTTCACAGACGGATGGGATGGTTCATAGTGTGTGCACGGTGACCTTATTACTCCTCGTCGATTTATAGGGACGATGCCCAGACAATGTTATTGCAGCTATATTAGGCGTTAAGTGTAGTAGTAGTCATGATGGCTTTACTCGTAAGCACTTCCCAGAGGCACCGTGTATACCAAACGTTGCGAATGACATCTAGGATCTCGTGAGTGTTACAAAACCAACTTTTTATTATTTTTTATTACAATTCTACTAGTTTCTGAGAAGTTACAATGTTTGAAGTTGACTATGAAACTCTTCAAATTAGTACAATATCAAGTAGTATACACATTACATTAAAAAATATAGAAAATTTGAATGACAGGAATTTTTTTTGTTTTGCGGGCCCTGTGGCCTCTGGAGCCCAAAACAACCCAAAATGCAAATAATGGTAGAAAACTAGCTAAAAATGAAATTTTAAGATGGGTCTCCTTTTGCAAAAAATGTCTGAAATGAAAAACCAGGCCAAATGGGAGAAAAAAAAATTACCCTAAAATAGGGATTTCTCTGCTAAATTTAGTTAGTTATAACTAAATTCAAAATTTTGGTAAATTTGGCGGTTCCACAAAAAATTCCGTGAAATTCAAAAAAAGAAGTTGGGGGTGGGATTTGAACCATGCACCTCACACTTAGAAGACTTTCCCTCTATCCAACTTGGCCACCTAAGGGCGCTTGTTATGGAAATGAGCAAACTTGTATTTAATCAAAGGTAAAATCGACTAACCTTTTGAAAATGTGACATGGCATGGGCTCCACGTGTCTGCAGCTGATATGAGGAAGTTTTAGGGTTCTTTTCGTGTAAGAAAAATGGATCTGAGATGTTTTTTAATCTCCACGCCTTTGTATTGTTTTTTATTCTCCTATGGCCGCCATTTTTTTTGCTTTGATCTTTGCTTCGTCACTTTTTTTTTGCTTTGGCCGCTTTTTACTGTGTTTGTCGTTGTTGTTTGTGTGCAGCTCACAAGATACGCCAGTGGGCTCTTGGTGTGGATGAAAAAATGAGTGTGTGAAGGTCGCATGTCTTGTGTGAAGGTGCAGGCTTCTCCCTACCTTTGTTATTTTGAATGTTGTTTTTTTTTTGCTTTTTTTTGCTGTTTCTTCACCATTTTTTTTTTTTGTGCAGGCCGCTTGTGCGTGGATGGAGGCGCAGAGTTGTTGGTGAGGGAGATGATTTTGCAATGATTTGTACACCGTCTCCTTTGGATTTGCATACCCACCTAGGCCCTTTGTTGGTTTAGGAGGAGAGACCACGATCCACGTAGGAGGAGAAGGTAGGTGCGGCGTGCATGCATGAAAAGAGCAGAACATGCTCTCAAATGCTCTCAAATGGCCTAGAATTTGGTGCACAAGTCTCAATATACCTTGGTCTTCCAAGTAATTTTCTTCACAGACCACCAAATGCACCTCCAAATTTTGATAGTAATCAGACAATATTATCTGTAGCTAGACAATTTAGAGGCAAAACCCTTGATGGGGAAAAATATATTTTTAAATTTTTTTAATCTAATTGCTATAGACTAGAAAATTCTTAAGAAGAAAATTTTCCTAGTGCAGAGAGCACCAAGGCAAAAAAATTTCTTTCCATTTACCTGGAGAATACACAGGAGGTTGTGAGTTTGCAGGGGGTTCTGGGAAGCTGCAGGAGACAACACTGGCTCTCCATTGAAGCATATTTCTTCTCCACGAATTCTCCTTCTTCCACAACCTTCTCCAACCTTTCCAAGAGCTTAAATTTGCTCTAGTACCAAATGTTGATTCAGCAACAGGGGCGGAAGCTTGATTAAATTTTATTAATCTTGATCAACCAAACTTACAGAGAATGGGATGCAATATTTATAGATATTGCATAGCCAAATACAAAAAGGAGATTAAGTTGCACAGGTACAACCAAATTCCAAAATACATAAGCTTCCAATAACATCCAAGAAGCAACAAATAAATAACAACAAATAAATTGTTCAAAACAATATAATAACTCCCGAAATAATCAAATACAAACAAAAGGATGGTTATAATTAAATATAACCATAAAACAATAATTAATAAATTTATTAGTTATGGAATGCATAATTAAATAGGATAATAATTATTTTATCCTAACAAAATCCCTTTATCATCACGTGTCAAATGTCGCCTTTCTTTTAGGCGCCAACGCCTTTGGCATGCACCACCACCTTCACCTTCATGTCACACGTCAACACCTTTACTGTCTTGTGTCAACCACCACCTTCCTGTCGGGTGTCAATCGACTCCCTGTCGTGCGTCAACACATTTATTATCGCATGTCATTCATGCATCAATGCCCTTTGCTAATGTGTCTTAGCCATCCCTTCTGTCACGTGTCAACCATTCTTCTTGTTGAGCCACAAACATCCTCCTTGTTGGTGGATAAGTTTTTCCATTCTTGTTGGGTGTCAGTAAGGAATGCCAGCTATAGACTGGGAATTAATGTTATTGTACAAGGTAGTTCAACAATTGGTTTAATGAGGTATGGCACCCCTATTCATCATGTAAGAAAAGTACCATTAGAAAGCAGACTGGTATGGTTACCCATACCTTTGTACATTCAATTAATGAGGTCTATCGATAGGTGAGACAAATTTTCTATATAATGTATTCGACCCCTCATTTTTAAGGGGAGACATCTAGGAGCAGGGAAAACTCTTACAAATTTTCCCTCAACTCCATTTGAGATGTGAACCTTCTCTTGGGCCTGGGAATGTAATTATGCGTTTGTGCATGAAATGTAATGGTCTCGTGCATAATTTGAAATAATAAAAATTGTGTTTTTGGTGTTCATTCAACCCTAGCTCATTTTATTATATTTTCTTACCTCCCCATTATTATTTATTTATTTTGTGCATGTTCATTCACTTCCGAGGTTTATGATGTTGTGCTCCATGGAGTTTTGATGATGGATTAAGATCGGGTCAGTATCACATTTTTCTAACCTCCCTTAGCCCCTTTTTCCCAGTTTCATCCTCCCTCAACATAGTACCTCACCCCTTTTCGGTGTTATCAACCCCCTCAAGTATACGATTTCCCGTTTTCATGCACTTTCTCTCTCCTGTTTCCTAGGAATTGTTAGGATAGGTTTAGTTAGATGCATTTTTCCTTCGTGAATAGTGCTAGCAGTAATAATAGGTAGAGGATCCATCTTTCTTGAGAGGGTTATCTCAAGTTTGCAAGTCCCACATCCTGAGGGATAACCCCATGTTAGCATAATTACACCAATTACCCTAAACACAGAGAAAATCAGGGGGTGTTGTAATTTTGACATAACAGTTTTAGTATGCATGGTGGGACAAGTAGGTGAGAGATTTACATTTCAAAAGTGTTCCACTAGATATTGGTCAGAATATATTTTGTAGGTATGCATTTCAACATCTTTTAATCATTCATTTCTTGTGATTTTCCTATATTTTTGAGATAAAACACACATTTTGAGATAAAACATTTCTCAAACATTTCTTGTGTAGGCCATTTCTCAAACATTTTGAGATAAAACACCTTCAGAAACATTTTTTAGAGACATTTTATCAAACATTTCACAACATGAAAATTGAGGCATTCAGTCAAATAGTTCCCTAGAGACCGTATTTCGCAGAGACATTTTGTCAAACAATTTATGAGAACGGAGCTATATGGAAGACGCTTTGGATAAGTGAAAACGTAAGTGAATATGGATCTACATTTACTGTAAATGCTTTGGATATGGGCAGGATCCCTTGCATGCATCTCCGAATCTCTTGCTTGCGTCTGTGCCTCTTTGGGCTCCATTTTTTGTGGTGTTCTCCTCTACAAATTGTTCCTCTAGCATTTGGCTTTGACCCCCATAATCAGAAAATGAACCTTAACAGCAAGGTGAATGAACACAAGCTTAGAGATAGTGATAGTTTCAAAGGTTCACTTGTATCAATGAGGGAATGGAATGATTCAGAGGTATGGCCACAGGTTCAAGGGCGCGGGGGCACATACTCCCATAATTCAAATTTTCCACATCAACTCAAACAAGCCACATCAAGCGGAGGAAGGTGGGGGGACCATCATGTCACTTCATGTTTTTTTTTTCGGTAGTGGGCTCCTTTTTGGAGAGGAGGATGGTATGGTTGCATGGAAAAATGGGATTTTACACCCACATGGATGGGTGAAAATTGAGTGAAGCATAGCCTCGTGCTTGCACAACTATAGGGTACTTTCCCATTATACTTAACATTTGTTGGTTATTGAACCATATTATATTTTATTGGCACATGTCTTATTTATTTTATTTCATTTTTTAACACATTTCTTTCTTTCCTTTTCCCCGCCTATTCTCTCTTCTATTTTTTTCATTCTTCTTTATCTTTTCATGGTTCTATGTTTTTCCTCCAAATATATACATGCATTATTTTGGGTCTCACATAATTGTATTTATAAATTAATTTAGACATTTTTCATGTGAGTTCTTATATCCTATATTTGAGTCCTTTTGATCATTTTTCATTCTTTATTGTCTTTATCTTGTTATTATGTGCTGATATACACACCAATAGGATTATAATTTGCATTCAATACATATATAAATACATAAATTAAGAAACAACCGATAATGTTGATAAATTAAGAATTAAATAATATAGAAGAATCCTTATGCCAAAAGTAATTACAAGTATTTAGAGTATCATTCAAACACTTTTAGAAATCTAAAGATCATCTTATAAATCTATTATGTTGGAATATCGATTAGATTATTGAAAGTGATATGAATTGTGTGTTTGTGCCGCTTATGTACACTCTAGACTGATAATTCATTTGCATCATACTTGATGTGCTCGATTCAAAAAAACTATTTCCAACAACGGGCATGATAATAATGACAATATAACATAGGTGAATAAAAGCATGGACCTCATTATTTAAAATATGTTCCTAAAAATATTCAAGCTACTTTGTTAGGGCTCGAAGGAAGGTAACAAGTTTCTGAAAATTCACAAAGAATTTAAGCAAATAGAGTAACATTTTTAGATCCCCAATATTAACAAATAAAATTGTGAAATTATATTTTTTGCAGTTGAGAGTTGCCTAAAGTAAACTATTAAGGTATTGAAAGAGGATTAAAATTGTTTTAACAAAGATAATTATTCAAATTAATATGTTGGATCTTTGTCATCTTGATGTTCATTTATGATGTCTATCTATAAAATTGTGATAAATACTTTGTTTCCATTATTTCAATTTCAACCAAAAAAATAAATAATATAATAATATAATATAATTTTGGATTGTAAGGGTTATCCATAAATATATATCATCAATTTTAATAAAACACACACCCACTGACAATATAAGTTTTCTTTCAAAATTATTTAGTTATTGCAAAATTAAGAATTAACTTAGGCGAACTACATGGTAGAGTTGGTAAATATAAGAATCAAATCTATTAGCATTGCCTTTTAAATAAGTAAAAGAGAGATTTCAGAAACTCATGTATTTGTTGGGATTTCACGCGAGGAGGACCATCATTTGTTGAACAAGAAAAACTACATAAAACATAATTGTTTTTAAGGAATGCATTATAGTCTAAGTTTCCACTAACATGTTATTTCCAATAAGGTTTACACACTACACATCTCTCCTAAAAGAAATGAGGTGGGTGTATTTGAAAGAATCATAATCCAAGAATAGTATTGATGCTAAACTATATTTATTATATAGAAAATAAATATAGTTAAAACCAAAGAAAGGTTGAAGCCAAAAACAAGAGGGTATCTTAGATCAATATTCAATTGCATCTGTCAAAAAGTTTTGGAAGTGATCTATTTTATTAGAATGCATTGTATTCTTAGGATGAAGACTAACTGAGATGAAGTAATTATATGTTAGAGAAAACATTTTAACGTAATCAACATAAATTTGGAAACGATCATGTATACAATATTGTATAAATCAAGTGTGCTTTATCATCTCATACCTATAGCTTTTCATATTTTTGGAATAGGAATGTTTTTAGGAAAATATATGCTAACGCTTTTTATTTGAATTTTTTCCTTTTTGTGTCGGGGATTTGAGATTTTCCACGAACATGTCCACATTCTGATGTTTTGAATATGGAATGGGAGCATATTTTTTTAGTTTGCCTTATTTGTAGATGCAAAACGATATAGAATTGATACAAATGAGTGAAATTCACCCAAACCTAGACTATATTTGACAATTGAACCATTGATAAAAGACAATAATCATATCCAAATTTTCTGCTATGTAATGGTTACGTAGTTGTGTAGTGCACTAGGTGTAGTAGGAAAGATCCACCATTAAATTGAGATTTCTAGCTCTTGCCTCTCTTCATGGGGTTGAAATCTCCATCCTATTTTTTATTCATTTGTCTCTCGAATCCTCTAAATTTAGCTTATGAAATCTAATGATCTTATGATTTAATGTCTTTTGCATTTTCTCTAGTTTTACTTTGACACAATTGCTCCTATCATTCCATCAGATCTTATTCAACATTTTTGCAACCCTTGGAACATCCTATTCACCTTTGGCATATAGGCTTGCAATATGTAAAAAGGATGATGCATCAATTTCCTCTATTAAGGGCAACGGGTAAATAATGTCTCCAAAGTTTATCAAAATATTCCATGGATATATTTTCTTGTGTTTCAAGTTGTTAGAATCTCCTTTCGGAAGATATTCCTTCTCAAAAATGTCATTACAAGATCCCAACTTCAAACTTTACTACTTTCCTTGAGAGGTCTACATCCTTATTGTATTCATCATTATTATGTGTAATCTGGCTTCGACCTATTTGTGCATTTTCTTACTCTCGTATGGTAGAGTATTGTGGGTGATAAATTTTAAGCTATAAAAAGAAGTGAAAAGGAACAAATAGTAAAACAAAGATATTAAATACCTAAATAGAAATGTTTTGTGACATCGTTGAGCAGGTCAATGGGAAAGCTATAGATGTAGTTCTCACCTCTAAATCTAAATTTCCCTAATTATTGCCCAGCCAACATATTGACCTTGTAGGGGAAAAACTAGAGAAGGTCAAATTTGAAGGTATTTCTAAGGAATGTTCCCAAGTATACTTGCTAACAAACATGAAAACATTTGAAAATGCCCATGCTCATTTAAAATCCAACTATAGTTATGCGGAATTGAATATTTTCTTAGGTTTGTTACTTTACAGGGAAGGGGTTACACCCTTGTATACGAAATGGCTATGTATATCTCCTTATGATCATGTGATTGGATTTTCTACCCATTATAGAAGTAATGTCCTAAACTTCAAACCAATAGTTGGGAAAAACCAAGAGGTTTTGCATAGAATGAGGATTTCCCTATCATCCTTTGGTGCATATCCAACAATAGTGGTATTAAAAGATGCTGCAATTGGTTGCGACATTCGGTCAAACACTTGGCGAGACATCATTGCTGAGCTCTCATGATGGACAGGGTTCGATGCCTTTTTTCAAACACCTCATGTGTGTCATGTTCACCTCAAACATGTGCACACACACATACATGCCAAGTTTGAATGTTTAGTGGATTTTCACTTGTATGACTATGCCTCTTGGAATATCATAACTGAAGCTTTGAATAGACATGGATGTGCTTGTAATGCCATTTGGACATTGGAGCCTTTTTTTTTCTACTGCCACCTTGGCCGACTGTACTGGCTGCCGCGTTTTCTTCCTTGGACCGCGTGTGGTGGTTGGGAGGTGTCTTTCCTGGTTGCGTGGGACAGCGGGAGTCGGTGGAGTGTGGGGCGCATCTCCTTTTATTAAATTTTGGATCTGCAAATCTTGTTGACTCCACCCTGTCACGAGGTCTCTCTTTGTTGCGCCCAAAACCACAAATGCTTGTTGCGCTCCATCAAATGCTGAAACAGATGAATTGCTTCGGTGTGTTTTGGACAGTGGATTCGTTGATGGTGAAATGAAGGTCTATCACCCTGGTGTTGCATGAGAGGGTTTGGATCCTCAAAATCATGTTGTGTAGGCAGTCTAAGTGGAGCGCAGAACTGAAATCCTCCTAGGAAAGTGACGTGAGGAATGCGCTTGGCTTTATGCAGCAGCTACAAGGTCGACAGGTAAACTTATCTCAGAAAATCAGTGGCCGAGAGAGAGCTGAGTGCGACAGCTGCTACAGGGTGAGCTCAAGGAACCGTTGGTGTTGATCCTGATGTTCTGGTTGCACGCGACCAGTCATGATCAGTTGTTGCAAGATCTTGCAGCTGTAGCAGAAAAACGAGATAAAGTTTTAGTTGAGCTGTCTTTCCTTTTCATTTTGGAAATTCGTCACTCATCGGTGTGAATCTAACATGGAAGAAGCTCAGTCAAACCTTTAGGCAAGTTTTGCAATGAGGCTGAGAGTGCGTTCACTATTGTTTCTAGTTTCGACCAGAAGTTATTCCAGCGCCTAGCCCATGGGTTTGTTATGGTGGTTATAGATGAAGCTACAAGCTAGGAAGTAGGCGTGTTACTTCCACTTTCCTTGGGAGCTGTAAGGTGTGTTCTTGTTGGGGATCCACAGCAACTACCTGCAGCAGTAAATAGCCAGTGAACGGGCTTGTTATAGTTGGTGGAATCCTATGTGAGCATTTCCAGCGAGTAGGTTGTCCAACTATGTTGTTTTCTGTGCAATACCAATGTATCCTCTGAGTCGGGACTCTCCTTCAAGACATTCCTGTCAGAATCGACCTTGTGATGAGGTGAGAGAGTTACTGGGAGACACGATGAAAATTATTGCAAGGATTCTTTTATGAGACTTTACTTGTTTTTGTGTGTAACTCATGGAAGAGAATCTCTTAGGCGTGGATCTGTATCATGTCAGAATATTCCTGAAGCACAATTTGCCTTGTAACTATATGAGCATCTTCTACGAGTCACTAAGTTGGTAGGCATAAAGGGTGTTGTTGGAATTATCACACCTTACAAGCTACAGCTGCAATGTTTGCACCGAGAGTTTGATGTTGTCCCCAAATCGATGAAGGAAAAGGTTGTGTATCAATACGGTAGATGCCTTTCAGAGCCAGGAGCAATGTAATCATTATGTCTTGCGTGCATCGAGCTTCAAACCATGGTCGGTGTTTAGCTTTCTAGCGCAAGAGCTCTGGTGAGTGGTAAGCAGTTCGACTCTCACCCCCAAAGCAGCTGCATGGAAGCAATCTAGTGTTTGGAAATCCACCTATTGCATTCTTCTAGTCGTGCCTTCAAAAGGGAATCCTGGTGTGGTATATTGCAAGAAAAGACCGGTGAAGCGAGAGGATAAAGCGGAAGGTGTGTGGGTAGCAGATCCTCCTGCTGGATGTTCACGACCCGATGGATGCATTAAAAACAGGCAAGATAGACTAACCATATACATAATATGCTAGTATCTAATAACCTCTTGAAATGAAACTTTTGTTTCTAGAAATTGGTTTAAATCTGTGATTTTTTGGATTTGCGTTCGGTACATGGTTAACATTTTGTTACTACGGATTTGCCTCTCGTTGGTTGTTCTTGTTGACATGATCAACCCTTTTATATATATAAAACAAACAAAGGTTCTCAGTGTATGCTTTGATTGATCATATGAAATATATATATATATATATATATATATATATATATATATATATATATATATATATATATATATATATATATATATATAATTTTAAAGTTACTTCCTTCTGCAAAAATGTCGTTGTTTCTTTTGTGAACCTGGGTATGTAATCGCCCCTAGAACGTTGCAGCGTAGACTAGTATTGGTTTCCTGTTATGTTGTTGCCCTAGAGGAAAACATATAGTTAGATTATTATTATTTTTTGATAAGCGTGATTATGCACTTCGTGTATTGTGCAAATTATTAGAGCTTTTGGAAATTAGAAGTTCAATATATATGCTTGTTAAAAAGGAAGTTTTGGGCGAAAATATGTCACAGGTTGATAGAAGGGCATAAATTATTGATAGAACCCCATTTTGATTCTACTCTTTCTATGAGTAAAATTTGATAAAATTAATGACCTTTATGGTGTTAAGATACGGTATGTTGATGATTCCTTGTGTGATCGATTTAATCATGTATAGACATAATGCCTTGATGGAGTAAGGTAATATCTTTCACGGTTCGTAAAAGTTAAGGTTTTCATCAACTGCTTAAGGTAACATGAAGTTCCTTAATTTAGTCAAACTTGTTTTGTACTTCCTTCTTGATGAGTGACCTTTCATTGCAAATTTAGAATGATTGTGATGGAAGGTCGTGAATATATTTTGTTGTCAAAAAGGGAAAAGAAGTTATGGAATAGTTTGTTTATGTGTCGAACGTAATAATTGTGATTACATCGTTATAGAAGTTCGTTATTGGAGGATATCTATCTTCAATGGTATATTATGTGTTTAATCTCTACATAGGTTACCATAAACTTAGTGATGAGATGTAAATTAAGGAGAGATGAGAGAGCTTTTCCTTGTATACATCGTTTATGATATTAGGAAGTGAGTTGATGTCGGAAAATTTCAACCAAGTCTAGATTCATGGCTATGTTCCTCTAAAACGGGAGGATTATAAATCTAAGGTATTATGAAAATTGCAAGGATGTGTTTAGAATGCTAGATTGCCTACTCAACTTGGGTATTAATGAGGCTTGTCACTATTCCGGCCCTGGTTATGTTCAGTAGGTAAGCTGTTAGGCAATACCTATTCCGGACATTCTTACCGTCCTTTCCACTCATCCTTATTAGCTATGAAGTCACTTATTACCTAAGATATAATGGTTGTGGGTTTGAATATAAGATTTTCATCCTTTAAACCTTTTTGATTACATGATGGAACTTTGTTTTTTTACCCTCGTTGTTCGTTTATAGCCTATTAGGCCTATGGCCCCTACGTAAGCGTAATGCCCTGTTCTACATTACACCTATTCATCCTGTGGCGATCGAGTGCTAAGCATGGAATATCTCTACTCTTTCCTGAATAATCTTTATGAGCTTAGGATATAAATTGTTTTCCTTATTCTTTGTGGATATGAATTCCTGAGTGCTTTACGACCCTTTTCTTAATTAAAAATCTATTAATCACATTTTTCGTGTGACGGGTAGGGTTCCATTAGACATGACACAAATTATACTTGCCCATTTGGCGGAATTCGTTGTTACATTTTCTATAATGTCTGATATTATAGGAGATAAGAATAGTTACATGACATCCAAGCTAGTAGTGAGTTATATCCGACAAAGAAATTAATATTAATCCGTATTTCTGATATTGTCGACCACGTTCTGCTTGCTTAAGGAAGGGTAAATGGCATCGATTGGGATTTTGGATAGACAATCTGCGGTTCGAACCCCTCTGAAATAAATAACAATAATAATGAAAGTAAAAATTTTGAAACAAATAAATTTTAAAAAAATGGAAACGGAGTGGAGGGCGTGGGAAGGCGTGTGTTTTCTTGACAAGGCGCAGTAGTTTGGTGAATGTATTTAATTGCTTTACCAAATGAAAGAATGGGATGGTTTTTCTGAGAGAATTGAAGGTAGGTGGGTGAGAGTCGGGTCAGATTGGCAGGGGGCGCCCTCGTGAGCAGGCATCACGGTCTCACCAAATGCAATAAACAAGGAGAAGTACACTCTAGCTCCGTGCCTACCAAACGTGGAGTGTAGAAATGAAATTATCCTAGGAAAGTGACGTGAGGAGGTGTTCGGAGTTATGCAGTAGCTACAGGGTAGAGAAGTAAACTTATCTCAGAAAATCAGTGGCCCAGAGAGAGCTAAGTGCGACAGCTGCTGCAGGGCGAGCCCAAGGAACCGTTGGTGTTGATCCTGGTGTTCTGTTTGCACGCGACCAGTCGTGATCAGTTGTTGCAAAATCTTGCAGCTATGGTAGAAGCCTGTTGAGCGCTTCCAACAAGCAGGATGTCCAGCTACATTGTTATCTATTCTGTATCGAATGCATCCTCAAATTCGGGATTCTCAGTGTGTATACCCGATGTGGATGTTTCCTACGTATTTTATTTGGAGCGTTTGATATCTGATAGCGGATACTCAGCGTGGATACCCTTGTCGATTGCAGTATACTCATTATATATCATTTTCAGTTGCATTGTTCGTATGGTTGAATCCGGATGCGGATGCTGCCCATGTATCCGCATTGTCTGTACTGAGGAGAGGAATTTAATTATAGTGCCGAGGGAGCTGATTGATGGGTCATGTGCATCTGTGTAGTGTGAATGTGCGCGTTCTGTCTCATGTATATTGTGCTTGATTTCTGTGCTTGTATTTGTATATCTGTTTGTTACTACCATGAACATTATTTCAGATTAAAAATAGGAAAAAAAATGGAGGTGGCATCTTATTGCGAGCGGCCATAACTTGCGCAGGGGAGACAGAGAAACAGAGGCCAAGATTAGAAAATAGAAAAAAAAATGGAGGCGGCATCATATCATGAGGGCAAACAGAGAAACCGAGGCCAAGGTCAGTCGATGTCTCTTCCGTTATTTATGCTTTTAGGTGGTTTTAACATCAAGAGTTCAGTAAAAACGTTTAAGGTTTCTAAGCTTTTACTTGTTTTTTCGAGGATTGTTTAGGGTTTTTAATTTTTTTTTCTGTCATAGCATTTCCGCTACATTACTATGTTTGATATGGATTTATGTTATGTATTTTATTACAGTTGTGTCTGGTGGTGGTTTAGTACTCTATGATATTGTGGTGGTTTAGTATTTAGCTATTGCAGTACATACCTTCGGGTGGTAGATTTTAAAATTCCGTGTTAATAAATTCTCTACGTGTATTATAAGACAGATAAGCCAACTCTTATTGCTTTTGTAAATTACAATGTACTGAAAGGACTAATAAGTTAGGGTTTGCTTTACTCTAGAAAATCTTCATCATCCAACTTCACCTTATTTGTAGTTTTGACTCTTTGATCTTTCTAGCATTTACAATTTTTACACGTTCTTGTAATTCGAGTAACTAATTTATGTGTTAGATATGTTTATTGTCCTGGTTATTGAGACTTCAGCACCTTGTTTTCCCTTAGTTTTAGTAAGTAATGTATATGTTGGATTTATTTATTGTTTTGGATATGAGGGCCACCTTATTTGGTATTCACACTGATGTTTGTTTCTCCATTTTCTTCAGAGTCTCAGAAATTATATTTAGGGGTTAGTGAAATTCCTCGGTTGCTAATATCTATGTACCAATGTAATTAACATGTAGGATTTAGAGAAATAATCCAATACCGAGTAATGGATAGTTGCAAGCTACTGGTAGATTAAATGTGGTCCTTGATTATATGTTACTTGTGTTTATCTGTATTAAGTTTAGTGCATTGGTTGTGTGGGTTTTCTATGGTGGTTGTGATGCTCTTCGAGAGCAGAGTGCTTCTATCTTCCGGAGTTGCTCTGAGGATTCCAAGAAGGCATGTTTCAATCACCCCTTTCCTATGCCAAGCATTCCCGTTAACAGGATATGGATCTTCGGTTGGCGGAGGAAGAGAAGAGAGTTGCGCGAGGTTGAATTATAATTAGGCATGTGCTACTCCTTGTTCGAGCCGTGGTTTTTTATATCGGTCGACGTGGTTGTTGGTTCCCGTTAACAAGATATGGATCTTATGGTTGGAGGAGAATTACTTGTGATCGTTTCTGTTGCGAGAGCCTGGTGGTCGAGCGTGGTTGTTGGTTGGAAGAATTATAATTAGGCATGTTAACTCTACTCCTTGTAATAGTTTTCTACTTTTTCGGTATCTTGAAATGAATAATCTTTCCTCTTGAATGGCGCCTTGAAAAATGGTTTCGTGGTTTTTATATATCGCCTGATTGTGTGGTTGTTCCTTTAAATCTCGTTCCAATTTTGCTGATTTTGCTTGGAATGTTCTTTCCTCTCTTATAGCTTACTCTATTTCATATTTGTCTAAATGGGTTACTGCAATATTGAGTGATGCAGTCTAGTTCGTAGGGAAGGAAACATTATTGAGTTTTGTTTGCTTATATGACTTTCTTTTAAAAAGAATTCTGTGATGGTAATTATAATTGAAGGTTACTAAATGGAAGGTTAAGCCTACATACCTCTTTTGGTTGAATAAATACGTATTTCCTGTTTAGGGCTCTCCTGTTTTGCTAAAAGGTACATTAATAGTGACATTGTGTTCTAAAACTTGTTTAAGCCTGTGGGCATTCCTTACTTTTTGTTTGATTAGAAATGGCATTGGGGTTTTGCTATAGAACTGTACATGGTCGACTTTTGTACCTAGTTCTAGAGGATGAATAACCTGACTTCTAATTTTGGCCTCGACGTGTTGAGAGAATTACTTTACCTTCTTCCTGGTTCAAACTCTTGTGTGTTTAAAGTAAGGGGGAAACATTGTAAGTTTAATTGAATGAAATCTCTTCAATTTTATTAAGGGTCGCGAGCAAGCTATTAATAGCTGGACTGAAACAAAAGTTGTAGGTGAATCCATGGTATTGGATTCGTGAACTCGTTTCCTGTTAGATGACAGCTGATTACAGTGATAATATCATAGGTGGCTGTTATATTTACCTGTTTGATATTTGCTAGACTTTTCCTCGATAAGCCCACATGGATCGGGTAAAATTTCCATCTTCTATACCTTTGGCAAGGAGTTCATAGAACTTCTAGGCCTGACTGCACTGCGTAACCTTCCTGATGGATAAGTGCGTTGGTTCTTATTTTGTGCTTGTACTCGTGGTAAGGTCTTTTGAGTCTGGGGCATCGTTGGTGTATTACCCACCGTGTATCGAATCCCTTTGTTTTCGAACTCGAATATCTTATTCTTCGAACTTGGTTACTAAAAGTCCCTTTTCGTGGCTTTGTTAAGGAAAATCAATTTTTATTTTTATTTTAAAGTACTTATTGGTATTGTCGGAAATATATAAAAATTATTAACTACTTTTGGGTTTAGCTTTCCCTTATATTATGTAGAGAAGTTGACGATTAGGATAGGGTTTGTTGGTAGAATAATGGCCCTTTCTGTGTCTCTTTTGTACGCTTTTGGAAAAGTGGATTTGTTTGGGTTAACTAGTACTACGTTTAAGAAATCCTATAAGAAGGTAGTGGTAAACTCCTTGGTTAAAACTGAAACTATAGTTGTGTTCTTTTAAGGGCGTCGAACCCATATTACTATGAAGCCCCCCTGGAAGAATTGGATAACGTCATTTTGCTTCGCGCCTACGATCATAATTAGTACGCTTTGTCTTCTCTTGGACCCCTTTTGTTGGATGGAGTAAATTTTGGATTCCAATCACGTAACCCATAGGATTACATGAAGGAGATATCAACACTCTTGACTTTCTTGTTCCTAACCCATAAGGTCTTGCCTTGATTTATGCAATTTTGTTCTTACTGGTATTTTGACTTTCTCCTTGTTGGATGGTTTAGATTTCTCTCTCATGTGATTAATCTTGGAGTTGTGAGTTGTGTTCTAATCCATTTTTGAATTAGAACTTTCCTTTCTTGATATTGTTAAATGTTAGCTTACTATTGCTATGTGTAGCCTTAACATGCTCAGTTCTCGCGAACTGATTCTAGTTAGTATTTGTGCAGATGGATTATGCGAGTAGATTAAAGGAAAGAGTTGTAAAGGTTTCATCAGTGCAACTTATGAAGTTCCTTGTAAAAGTTTCTATGTGTTGTAAATTGTGTAACATTGCTTGCAAAGAGTTTATATGACCTCTAGCCTGGAATTGTTCGGAAAATTCGCGAAGAAGTTGTTTGTTTTTTTTTGTAATTTGACTGGTAACTTACCTTTGTGAGAAATGGTATTCAATCTTTCCATCGATATGAGTATGGTAAAACTTTGATTTTTGAGAATAAATTGTTAAGTTAAAACTTTCTAAGACTTAGTGACAATATTTTATAAGTAAAGTAAAATGAGTCGGTTAACCCTTAAAGAAGCTAAACAAAAATAATAATTTTATATTCAACAAATAAATGTAAAGGTGATCTATTTGAAATCAAATAATTCCATGAGTGATCAAAATGAAACCATCCTTTGTGAAGTAAACATTTATAAATTGATATCCCTAGCTAAACTAGCGAACACTACCCCTTTTGGGTGAACTCTTAAACAAGCTTAAAGGAAAACAATGGTTAGTTTCTGGAAGATAATAAAATTTAGCAAGTAGGAGAAGACTTTAAGTGAACTACTCTACAGTGTATAAGAAATTAACTCAGTTGGTGAGATGAGTTTGCGCGAATCATGTATTGAATCCTTCTGAAAGCTTAAGTCATGAACTAAAGGGAGTCTTATCAAAATAAATAACCTCCAACCATTTCTTACTTGTGGCTTGCCCTAGCTGTGAGTGTGTCATGTGGTTGGACTTCCATGTTGTCTCGTCAAAAAGAAAAAAAATAAATTGTCCTTGATAGGTGTGAATGTTTCCGTGCTACCTTTATGGCCATCCTTGTATCAAGTTGTTCACAGTGTTAGTTGTAACCTTGGTGACGACATGTTGCGCCATGTTATGTGTCAAGCAAGTCAAAAAAAAAAATCCTATCTTTTACTGTGTTGTTCACGTGTGTGTGATTTTGGGTTGTTACACTTTGGTATCAGAGCGTAGGTTCATGCTCTCGAACCTATGGGCCGGATTGGTGTTATATGATGATGTTACGTGGTGGTGGTGATGTTACATGATGATACTGTATGATGATGATGATGTTGCATGATGGTGGTGGATATTGGAAGAGTAATGTGCTTTAAACGTGATGTGATTATTGTCGTAATTGTGATATTGTGAACGCACGTGATGTGTATGTCACTTAGTGCGTGTTTGTTATCATGTTGATATGTTGGGGATGGGAGTATTCTCCCTCCTTCTTGTGGATTCTATGAAGATTTCACGTGTGAATTACTATTTGTGACATGTGAAAAGAATTATAATGTGGATGACGTAGTGTTGGAGCATTGTGGCATATTGTGATATGTGGGTGTATCAATGTGTTGTGTGACTAGATTGATGTTAAAAGAAAGGAGTTGTATCATGATGTTGTTACCATACTTCTGAAGAAATGTGTGTACCACCTTGTTATGTAGCAATGGATGTTATGTTGTGATGTATTATGTTCATCGTATGTATGACTGTGCAAATATGTAATGCTTCATGTTGTGATTTGGGGTCATATGGTGAGTGTATGAACCCTATCGTATGGTGATTGCACTTTGGGTGCAGAATGTGGTAAAGTGATGTATTACGCCCTGTGGATGTATGATTGTGATCTACCCTGTATACATACCATACGTGAGACGTTATGGTAGTTATGTGTGTGCCACCGTTATGTTAGTGATGTTGTTGTATGTTATGTTGTGAACCTTACGCTAACCGATCCTGAGGGAAATCGGTAGAAGTGTATGTTGAGAGTGAGGAATGGTGTACCATGGGTCAATAACTCGAGCTAAAACTCGGTTTAGTAGATAACATGTGATTCTTTCCTCTCTCCCTATGTGGTTGTATGTATGCAACCTTAGTGTATCTATGACTATGTTTAGCCTTGTCGAAGGGTGGCGGGATGATTCAGATGGAGGTGATGACAGTTGTATTATTGATATGTATTTTACGAGCTGAGGCTCGATGTTCGAGTGCTAGCAACTCGTTGAGTACCCCTTTGGTGGCTAGATAAGGCCACACAGTTATCATAATGTGACATTATTATAAGTTGATTTTATTCGTAAATTGAGCTTTTACTTTATTTTGCAAGGACCAGCATCTTTTCTTGATTGCAATGCTTTACAATTTGGGCATTTCCTTGGTTTGTGGCACTAACATGGGGATTTTGATACTAACTTTGGCTATTTGGCCATTTATTTTAGCTTGATTTGGGGTCTTCTTTTAAATTTGGAATTCTTACCACCTTGCCCAAGGCTTGTACTTTGCCACTTGGCACTTTGATTGGATTGTTGTGCTGGTTCTAATGTCGTGATGTGTGGAATAGGGTCATGGGATGCACCATGGATTGGTTGGACCTATGGACCCGCTTCGTTGTATGGGGGTACGCCCCAAGGGGTACATATAACTAGCGGGTTGTTGAACCATGCGTTATTATGTCACTTGGGTTAGGAGTGTTCGAACTCTATGTGTCTTGGACCATAGGGACAACCGGCCTCCTTGAGGGAGGCATAAGAGTTTGAGGGAGGCATAAGAGACTTGAGGGAGGCATAAGAGTTTGAGGGAGGCATAAGAGACTTGAGGGAGGCATAAGAGTTTGAGGGAGGCATAAGAGACTTGAGGGAGGCATAAGAGTTTGAGGGAGGCTTATGATATTTGTCTGTATGGTTGATGTTTCAGGATATATGTTGAGTTATTGTGATGTTTGGTAGTGGTCTTTTGATGTATGTGTTACTCATGTCAGATGGATATGTGTTGTGATGTTGTGGACATGTCATTGATCCCCTTGTGGACACTATGTACCTGTGGCATTTGTTTGGTGTTATGTGAGTTTTTCATTGATGCAAATTGAGGAAATGTCTAGTGGATTGTAGTACTGTTTTGGTTAAGTATTTTGGTATGTCAGTCATTGATGTGTGCCGAGTACTATGTTATGTGGAGTGTGCCTATTCTATTCCGTAATTGTGTAACCTTTTGTGGCGTAATACAATCTTGAAGTATATACTTGTGTGATTGTGAATCTGTAGTGTCTTTTGAACCTAATAGGGTGTTGTGTTAGCAGTTCATGTTGGGCACCCACAATAAAGAATAAACCAAGACTCTGTAATGATGAAATTTTTAAAAGAAATTAAACTAAGGATAGTGCTAATGAAAAGAGACTAATGAAATGATGAACAAGAAAGAACTGCCAATCTTCACAGAACATTGAAAGTTAAAACTTCTACCAAATGTTACTAAGGCTACCTTGTGACCGTGCTTTAATCAACTAAAATTTTAAACCATAGGGTGTACTTTCTCCTTTACCTGTTCTTGGTTGCGGACCATTTACTTTCCTCCGTGTAATGTCGCATCGAGGACGATGCTTTCTTAAGGGGAGGAGAATGTAATGCCCTGTTCTACATTACACCTATTCATCCTGTGGCGATCGAGTGCTAAGCATGGAATATCTCTACTCTTTCCTGAATAATCTTTATGAGCTTAGGATATAAATTGTTTTCCTTATTCTTTGTGGATATGAATTCCTGAGTGCTTTACGACCCTTTTCTTAATTAAAAATCTATTAATCACATTTTTTGTGTGACGGGTAGGGTTCCATTAGACATGACTCAAATTATACTTACCCATTTGGTGGAATTCGTTGTTACATTTTCTATAATGTCTGATATTATAGGAGATAAGAATAGTTACATGACATCCAAGCTAGTAGTGAGTTATCAACCGACAAAGAAATTAATATTAATCCGTATTTCTGATATTGTCGACCACGTTCTGCTTGCTTAAGGAAGGGTAAATGGCATCGATTGGGATTTTGGATAGACAATCTGCGGTTCGAACCCCTCTGAAATAAATAACAATAATAATGAAAGTAAAAATTTTGAAACAAATAAATTTAAAAAAATGGAAACGGAGTGGAGGGCGTGGGAAGGCGCGTGTTTTCTTGACAAGGCGCAGTAGTTTGGTGAATGTATTTAATTGCTTGACCAAATGAAAGAATGGGACGGTTTTTCTGAGAGAATTGAAGGCAGGTGGGTGAGAGTCGGGTCAGATTGGCAGGGGGCGCCCTCAGTAGCTGTCACAGTCTCACCAAATGCAATAAACAAGGACCAGTACACTCCTAGCCTGTGCCTACCAAACGTGGAGCGTAGAACTGAAATTCTCCTAGGAAAGTGCCGTGAGGAGGTGTTCGGCATTATGCAGCAGCTACAGGGTAGAGAAGTAAACTTATCTCAGAAAATCAGTGGCCCAGAGAGAGCTAAGTGCGACAGCTGCTGCAGGGCGAGCCCAAGGAACCGTTGGTGTTGATCCTGGTGTTCTGTTTGCACACGACCAGTCGTGATCAGTTGTTGCAAAATCTTACAGCTGTGGTAGATGCCTGTTGAGCGCTTCCAACAAGTAGGATTTCTAGCTACATTGCTATCTGTTCTATATCGAATGCATCCTCAAATTCGGGATTCTCAGTGTGTATACCCGATGTGGATGTTTCCTACATATTTTATTTGGAGCGTTTGATATCTGATAGCGGATACTCAGCGTGGATACCCTTGTCGATTGCAGTATACTCATTATATATCATTTTCAGTTGCATTGTTCGTATGGTTAAATCCGGATGCGGATGCTGCCCATGTATCCGCATTGTCTATACGGAGGAGAGGAATTTAATTATAGTGCCGAGGGAGCTGATTGATGGGTCATGTACATCTGTGTAGTGTGAATGTGCGCGTTCTGTCTCATGTATATTGTGCTTGATTTTTGTGCTTGTATTTGTATATCTGTTTGTTACTACCATGAACATTATTTCAGATTAAAAATAGGAAAAAAAATGGAGGCGGCATCTTATTGCGAGCGGCCATAACTCGCATGTAGGGAGACAGAGAAACAGAGGCCAAGATTAGAAAACAGAAAAAAAAATGGAGGCGGCATCATATCATGAGGGCAAACAGAGAAACCGAGGCCAAGGTCAGTCGATGTCTCTTCCGTTATTTATGTTTTTAGGTGGTTTTAACATCAAGAGTTCAGTAAAAATGTTTAAGGTTTCTAAGCTTTTACTTGTTTTTTCGAGGATTGTTTAGGGTTTTTAATATTTTTTTTTTGTCGTAGCATTTCCGCTACGTTACTATGTTTGATATGGATTTATGTTATTTATTCTATTACAATTGAGTCTGGTGGTGGTTTAGTAATCTATGATATTGTGGCGGTTTAGTGTTTTGCTATTGCAGTATATAACTTGAGGGGGTAGATTTTAAATTTCTATGTTAATATATTCTCTATGTGTTAAATAAGATCGATAAGCCAACTCTTTATTGCTTTTGTAAATTACAATGTACTGAAAGGACTAATAAGTTAGGGTTTGCTTTACTCTAGAAAATCTTCATCATCCAACTTCACCTTATTTGTAGTTTTGACTCTTTGATCTTTCTAGCGTTTACAATTTTTACACGTTCTTGTAATTCGAGTAACTAATTTATGTGTTAGATATGTTTATTGTCCTAGTTATTGAGGCTTCAGCACCTTGTTTTTCCTTAGTTTTAGTAAGTAATGTATATGTTGGATTTATTTATTGTTTTGGATATGAGGGCCACCTTATTTGGTATTCACACTGATGTTTGTTTCTCCATTTTCTTCAGAGTCTCAGAAATTATATTTAGGGGTTAGTGAAATTCCTCGGTTGCTAATATCTATGTACCAATGTAGTTAACATGTAGGATTTAGAGAAATAATCCAATACCGAGTAATGGATAGTTGCAAGCTACTGGTAGATTAAATGTGGTCCTTGATTATATGTTACTTGTGTTTATCTGTATTAAGTTTAGTGCATTGGTTGTGTGGGTTTTCTATGGTGGTTGTGATGCTCTTCAGAACAGAGTGCTTCTATCTTCCCGGAGTTGCTCCCGAGGATTCCAAGAAGGCATGTTTCAATCACCCCCTTTCCTATGCCAAGCATGGCCGTTAACAGGATATGGATCTTCAGTTGGCGGAGGAAGAGAAGTTGCGCAGGTTGTGTTGTTGTTGCCTGAGCCCTAGTCGACGTGGTTGTTGGTTGGAAGAATTATAATCAGGCATGTTAACTCTACTCCTTGTAATAGTTTTCTACTTTCTTTCAGTATCTTGAAATGAATAATCTTTCCTCTTGAATGGCGCCTTGACAAATGGTTTCGTGGTTGTTTATATCGCTGCCTGATTGTGTGTTTGTTCCTTTAAATCTCGTTCCAATTTCGCTGATTTTGCTTGGAATGTTCTTTCCTCTCTTATAGCTTACTCTATTTCATATTTGTCTAAATGGGTTACTGCAATATTGAGTGATGCAGTCTAGTTTGTAGGGAAGGAAACATTATTGAGTTTTGTTTGCTTATATGACTTTCTTTTAAAAAGAATTCTGTGATGGTAATTATAATTGAAGGTTAATAAATGGAAGGTTAAGCCTACATACCTCTTTTGGTTGAATAAATACGTATTTCCTGTTTAGGGCTCTCCTGTTTTGCTAAAAGGTACATTAATAGTGACATTGTGTTCTAAAACTTGTTTAAGCCTGTGGGCATTCCTTACTTTTTGTTTGATTAGAAATGGCATTAGGGTTTTGCTATAGAACTGTACATGGTCGACTTTTGTACCTAGTTCTAGAGGATGAATAACCTGACTTCTAATTTTGGCCTCGACGTGTTGAGAGAATTACTTTACCTTCTTCCTGGTTCAAACTCTTGTGTGTTTAAAGTAAGGGGGAAACATTGTAAGTTTAATTGAATGAAATCTCTTCAATTTTATTAAGGGTCATGAGCAAGCTATTAATAGCTGGACTGAAACAAAAGTTGTAGGTGAATCCATGGTATTGGATTCGTGAACTCGTTTCTTGTTAGATGACAACTGATTATAGTGATAATATCATAGGTGGCTGTTATATTTACCTATTTGATATTTGCTAGACCTTTCCTCGATAAGCCCACATGGATCGGGTAAAATTTCCATCTTCTATACCTTTGGCAAGGAGTTCATAGAACTTCTAGGCCTGACTGCACTACGTAACCTTCCTGATGGATAAGTGCGTTGGTTCTTATTTTGTGCTTGTACTCGTGGTAAGGTATTTTGAGTATGGGGCATCATTGGTGTATTACCCACCGTGTATCGAATCCCTTTGTTTTCGAACTTGAGTATCTTATTCTTCGAACTTGGTTACTAAAAGTCCCTTTTCGTGGCTTTGTTAAGGAAAACCAATTTTTATTTTTATTTTAAAGTACTTATTGGTATTGTCGGAAATATATAAAAATTATTAACTACTTTTGGGTTTAGCTTTCCCTTATAATATGTAGAGAAGTTGACGATTAGGATAGGGTTTGTTGGTAGAATAATGGCCCTTTCTATGTCTCTTTTGTACGCTTTTGGAAAAGTGGATTTGTTTGGGTTAACTAGTACTACGTTTAAGAAATCCTATAAGAAGGTAGTGGTAAACTCCTTGGTTAAAACTGAAACTATAGTTGTGTTCTTTTAAGGGCGTCGAACCCATATTACTATGAAGCCCCCCTAGAAGAATTGGATAACGTCATTTTGCTTCGCGCCTACGATCATAATTAGTACGCTTTGTCTTCTCTTGGACCCCTGTTATCACCGAATCACAACACCCCTGTGCATGTATTTGAACTCACAGTGTGATTGGATAACATGGGTACTATCTCCAAGTTGTGGGACTTGCTACTTGAGATAGACCTCCAGAGAAAGCTGGTTCTTGCTCCTAAACTACCTGCCACAATCTACTCTAATGCAGGATAAGCTAACTATTCTAATCTAAATTTCCAAGGGACCAGGGAAAGAGAATACATAAAATGAAAGCCTACACTAAAGCGGTGATACACCAGAAAAGGAGGATGGGAGAGTAGTCTCCAAATGTGTGAAATACAGAGGCAAAGTGCACACTAGAAGAGGTGATGACAGTTCTCCATAATCTAGCAAAATGCATTCACAGTAATATTTCAAGCACACACAATGATAATGAATTCCTGCAAGAACATAATAATAGACACAATATTCTTGTAGAAAGATAAAAGGGGCAAGAAGAATGCAAGAAAACACAGCAGGGGAAGATACATCCACAAACTTGTATTTTATTGCTTCCTAGTATGCATGATTCGGTCTATTACAAGATAAGGGCCGGATCACCATGCAAGGAGTCCACTACAAGGGCCTGCAACACACTAGCTTCACAAAGCAATTTTTACAGAACTTTGTTACCCAAAAACTCTCCCTTTACAATGAGCTCAACACTCCAATTTATAGAAAAATGAGAAGGAAAAGAAAAGGAAAAATAGAAATCCCAAAATCTGTCCTTCAACCACCTGTAAGAGGCATTAAATTGAGTGAAAAGGTTTTCCATTACTTGTAAAAGGCTCCCCATACTGTCCCATGTGCTGCAGCAGAGAAAGAATGATGACCATGCCTCTTAATTGCACTCCCAGCTACCAAATAAAACATTGTTATGAACCCGGCCACGTTTCCTTAAAAATATCAATCAATTTCTGATAAAATCTGGAATTTCTTGATTTTTTTGCATCGGGCTCGGAACCACGATTCCAACAGTACCAATTTTGTGCGATTTCGTTGAGAAATGCAAAAGTTATGGCCTTCTGAGTGCGGGCAGCTGTTTTGGGTCTGGCAGGCGTTTTCTATCATTTGACGGGAATGAGCATTGACTGACTGGAGCCGAATATGTCGTGCTCATTCCAGAAAGTCCAATTTTATGAAAATCGGAGCTCGGAGTCAAAAGTTATGGCCGTTTGAAGTTTCCGGACCAAACGTTGACTTTTCTTCCCTGCCTTCGGCCATTTCGGCCACGCCCCGCGTCCCTTTGTCCCATTTAGCACAGTGCTCCTTGTGCTGATTTCGGGTGAACCGCCGGTTCGCGTACTCGCAGCCCATATGTCCCATTTGCTTTCGGACCGTCTGGGACAAATTCACCCGGTTCGGCCGGTTCGCGCCCTTTTGTCCCAACTGTTCCGGGACAAAAGTTCTCATTTCGGCCGATCCGGCCGGTTCGCGTACTTTTGGCCCGCGCGTCCCAGACTGTTTCGGGCTGCCTTGACTCATTTCACCCGGTTCGGCCGGTTCGCGTCTTTTTGTCCCGCTTGTCCCAAAGGCGACCCTCTCAGCAGTTAGCCAATTTTCTCTTTTGGCCAGATCGGCTTTTCGCGCCCGCCGCGTACTTTTGTCCCAGATGTCCCAATTGCTTCCGGGGCCGCCTGTGCTCATTTCGGCCGATCCGCGCCTTTTTGTCCCAACTGTCCCAAATGCTGCGAGGACTAGGACTTAGCCATTTTTCGTGATTTTTCCTGGCCCGAGCTTGTTTTTGCAATTTTTTCATTTTCTCAGAACTTGCTCTCTTCTTGAGGGGTGAATTTTGGATAACAACCCCTTTTGTTGGATGGAGTAAATTTTGGATTCCAATCATGTAACCCATAGGATTACATGAAGGAGATATCAACACTCTTGACTTTCTTGTTCCTAACCCGTAAGGTCTTGCCTTGATTTATGCAATTTTGTTCTTACTGGTATTTTGACTTTCTTCTTGTTGGATGGTTTAGGTTTCTCTCTCATGTGATTAATCTTGGAGTTGTGAGTTGTGTTCTAATCCATTTTTAAATTAGAACTTTCCTTTCTTGATATTGTTAAATGTTAGCTTACTATTGCTATGTGTAGCCTTAACATGCTCAGTTCTCGCGAACTGATTCTAGTTAGTATTTGTGCAAGATGGATTATGCGAGTAGATTAAAGGAAAGAGTCAAAGGTTTCATCGAGTGTAACTTATGAAGTTCTGTTATCACCGAATCACAAGACCCGGATGTTGATCAGATTTCTAGTTTGATCACTCTAAGCATCCAGTGTGATTGGATAACATGGGTACTATCTCCAAGTTGTGGGACTTGCTACTTGAGATAGACCTCCAGAGAAAGCTAGTTCTTGCTCCTAAACTACCTGCCACAATCTACTCTAATGCAGGAGAAACTAGCTATTCTAACCTAAAATTCCAAGGGACCGAGAGAGAGAGAATGCATAAAATGAAAGCCTACACTAAAGCGGTGATACACCGTAAAAGAGGGTGTGAGAGTAATCTCCAAATGTGTGAAATACAGAGGCAAAGTGCACACTAGAAGAGGTGATGACAAGTTCACCATAATCCAAAGAAAATGCATTCACAAAGAATATTCCAAGCACACACAATGATAATGAATTCTGCAAGAACATAATAAATAGACACAATATACCCGTAGAAAGATTAAAGGGGCAAGAAGAATGCAAGGAAACACAGCAGGGGAAGATATATCCACAAACTGATATTTTATTGCTTCATGATATGCACAGTTCAATCTATTACAAGATAAGGGCCTGGATCACCATGCAAGGAGTCCACTACAAGGGCCTGCAACACACTGGCTTCACAAAGCAATTTTGACAGAGCTTTGTTACCCAAAAACTCTCTTTCTTTACAATGAGCCCAACACTCCAATTTATAGAAAAAGAGAAGGAAAAGAGAAGGGAAAATGGAAATCCCGAAATCTGTCCTTCAACCACCTATAAGAGGCATTAAATTGAGTGGAATGGGTATACATTACTTGCAAAAGGCTCCCCATACTATCCCATGTGCTGCAGCAGAGAAGGAATGATGACCATGCCTCTTAATTGCACTCCCAGCTACCAAATAAAACACTGTTCTGAACCCGGCCACGTTTCCTTAAAAAAATCAATCAATTTCTGATCAAATCTATAATTTCTTGATTGTTGTGCATCGACTCGGAACCACGATTCCAACGGTACCAATTTTGTGTGATTTCGTTGAGAAATGCAAAAGTTATGGCTTTCTGAGTGCGGGCAGCTCTTTTGGGCCTGGCAGGCGTTTTCTGTCATTTGACGGGAATGAGCATTAACTGACTGGAGCCGAATATGTTTCCTTTATTTAAATATATCTACCCTCATTAAAAATAAGACAGTTTTCAGCCCTAATGGCAATGCTATAAGAAGCAGGTAAGGTCGTGCCTCCCATAGATTGAATTAACATAGAAATATCAGAATTCAAAGCTTTAAGATAGTATAGAAAAGCACCTTCTGCTGTTGGCCTGACTGCCACTGGAATCCTATCCCAAGACTTTTGAAATCTGAAGTTGAAGTCAGTCAGCTGCTCGTTGGGGCTCTCTTGATAGTTGTCAATTGTTCTAGAAGAGACAAGTTGTCTCCCTTCTCTCCAAACTGCTCATGGAGAACTATGCACAACTGATTCCAATTTGTGATAGAACCAGCTTCAAGGCTCGAACCATTGCAATGCCTTCCCTTTGAACGATGATGCCAGCAGTTTGACAGCCACGTTCATTTCGTTTATCTCATGGATTGCACAGACGTTAGCAATGTCTTTGACATGATCACCAGGAGTGGTATGATTTTCTCCAGTGAAAAATGGAATGTTCTTCAATGCTGCAATTGGAACTGGATTCTGTGCATTGAGGGCAAGTGGGCTGCTGCCAGTGAAATTGACGAAGGGATTTAGTGGTTGCGCCATTCTGATTGGCCTGAGAACCCTTGTTGATGCGAGAAAAGGTCTACCAGGTGGAGGTGTAGACAAAGTTCTATTAGGTGGAGATGCAGATCTTTGAGCTCTTCTTCCCCTTCTTTCTCTGCCTGGAGATAGATGCAGATAAACAAACAGTCCTTCCTCCCTAGTTCTTGATCTGGTCTGTATTCTTCTCATAAATTCACCAGGCTTAGACTGCTGAAACCAGCGGATTATGCCTCTTTTGGAGTCGCCAGATGTGTGATTTTAAAGCTCCTTCAAAGCTGGAACTTACAACAAGTGCACATCAATCTTGTTGCAATGAAATTAAAGACCTCTAGGTCCCACCGGGCGTGCCAGAACTGTTATCACCGAATCACAGCACCCCTGGATGTTGATCAGATTTCTAGTTTGATCACTCTAAGCATCCAGTGTGATTGGATAACATGGGTACTATCTCCAAGTTGTGGGACTTGCTACTTGAGATAGACCTCCAGAGAAAGCTGGTTCTTGCTCCTAAACTACCTGCCACAATCTACTCTAATGCAGGAGAAACTAGCTATTCTAACCTAAAATTCCAAGGGACCAGAGAGAGAGAATGCATAAAATGAAAGCCTACACTAAAGCGGTGATACACCGAAAAGAGGGTGTGAGAGTAATCTCCAAATGTGTGAAATACAGAGGCAAAGTGCACACTAGAAGAGGTGATGACAGTTCACCATAATCCAAAGAAATGCATTCACAAAGAATATTCCAAGCACACACAATGATAATGAATTCCTCGCAAGAACATAATAAATAGACACAATATACCCGTAGAAAGATTAAAGGGGCAAGAAGAATGCAAGGAAACACAAAGAGGGGAAGATATATCCACAAAATGATATTTTATTGCTTCATGATATGCACAGTTCAATCTATTACAAGATAAGGCCTGGATCACCATGCAAGGAGTCCACTACAAGGGCCTCGCAACACACATCGGCTTCACAAAGCAATTTTGACAGAGCTTTGTTACCTAAAAACTCTCTTTCTTTACAATGAGCCCAACACTCCAATTTATAGAAAAAGAGAAGGAAAAGAGAAGGGAAAATGGAAATCCCGAAATCGAGCTCATTCCGTAAAGTCCAATTTTGTGAAAATCGGAGCTCGGAGTCAAAAGTTATGGCCGTTTGAAGTTTCCGACCAAACGTTGACTTTTCTTCCCCGCCCGCCATTTCGCCGGCGTCCCACGCGTGCCTTTGTCCCATTTGGTTTCGGTGCTGAAATTTCCATTTCGGCCGAATCGGCCGGTTCGCGCGTACTGCACCCATATGTCCCATTTGGTTTTTGGACAAATTCACCAGTTCGCTCGGCGGTTCGCGCTCCTGGGACAAAGTTCTCACCGGTTCGGTCGGTTCACGCCCTTTTGTCCCAACTGTTCCGGGACAAAAGTTCTCATTTCGGCCGGTTCGGCCGGTTCGCGTACTTTTGGCCCGCGCATCCCAAACTGTTTCGGGCTGCCTTGACTCATTTCGCCCGGTTCGGCCGGTTCACGTCTTTTTGTCCCGCGCGTCCCAAAGGCGACCCTCTCAGCAGTTAGCCAATTTTTTTCTCTCTTTTCGGCCAGTTCGGATTTCCGCGTCCCGCGCGTCCTTTTGGCCTGGATGTCCCATTTGCTTTCGGACCGTCTGGCGGCCTTTCGGCCGGTTCGCGCCCTTTTGTCCCAACTGTCCCAAATGCTGCGAGGACTAGGACTTAGCCATTTTTCGTGATTTTTCCTGGCCCGAGCTTGTTTTTGCAAATTTTTTCACATTTTCTCAGAACTTGCTCTCTTCTACTTGGACAGGGGAGTTAGAAAAATATGAGGGGACCCTAGAAACATGAATTTTTTTGCCCTGACTCAATCTATTTGCCTGGGACTAAAGAATTTGATGCATGTTATCAAAATTACCTTGAGGGTGAATTTTGGATAACAGTTCCTTGTAAAAGTTTCTATGTGGTGTAAATTGTGTAACATTGCTTGCAAAGAGTTTATATGACCTCTAGCCTGGAATTGTTCGGAAAATTCGCGAAGAAGTTGTTTGTATTTTTTTTGTAATTTGACTGGTAACTTACCTTTGTGAGAAATGGTATTCAATCTTTCCATCGATATGAGTATGGTAAAACTTTGATTTTTGAGAATAAATTGTTAAGTTAAAACTTTCTAAGACTTAGTGACAATATTTTATAAGTAAAGTAAAATGAGTCGGTTAACCCTTAAAGAAGCTAAACAAAAATAATAATTTTATATTCAACAAATAAATGTAAAGGTGATCTATTTGAAATCAAATAATTTCATGAGTGATCAAAATGAAACCATCCTTTGTGAAGTAAACATTTATAAATTGATATCCCTAGCTAAACTAGCGAACACTACCCCTTTTGGGTGAACTCTTAAACAATCTTAAAGGAAAACAATGGTTAGTTTCTGGAAGATAATAAAATTTAGCAAGTAGGAGAAGACTTTAAGTGAACTACTCTATAGTGTATAAGAAATTAACTCAGTTGGTGAGATGAGTTTGCGCGAATCATGTATTGAATCCTTCTGAAAGCTTAAGTCATGAACTAAAGGGATTCTTATCAAAATAAATAACCTCCAACCATTTCTTACTGTGGCTTGCCCTAGCTATGAGTGTGTCATGTGGTTGGACTTCCATGTTGTCTCGTCAAAAGAAAAAAATAAATTGTCCTTGATAGGTGTGAACGTTTCCGTGCTGCCTTTATGGCCATCCTTGTATCAAGTTGTTCACAGTGTTAGTTGTAACCTTGGTGACATTGCGCCATGTTATGTGTCAAGCAAGTCAAAAAAAAATATCCTGTCTTTTACTGTGTTGTTCACATGTGTGTGATTTTGGGTTGTTACAGGAACGATTTCAAAACTATATTCTTTTTGGCAGCTAAGATCGGGTCTGGTTTTTATCTGTTGTCTTCACCTTGAGAATGTGGATTGATGGGTTACACTTTAGATTTCAATCACGTAATCTACGGGATTATATGATTGAAATCCTAATACTCTCAACTCTTGTGTCTAATCATTTAAATTTCATATTCTTGCGTATTTGGTTGTCAAACTTTTATAGTTTTAGAGGTATTTTCATAACTAAAACTTATGGTTTTCTTCTTAGTTGATATGTTGAAAATTACATCTTGTTTCAAAAGGTTGTTAGAGGTTAGAACTTTGATCCATTTCCTGAAATAGAATGTTTCCTTTCATGGTATTGTTAGCTAGTAGCTTATTGTTGCTATGTATATTCTTATCTTGCTCAGTTCTCGTGAACTGACTCAGGTTATTAATTGTTGCAGATGGCTTACGTGGTTAGATGATGGAAAGACTTGTAGATTATTGCATCAATCTTGGTTATAATGTTCCTTTGTACGAATGTGTATTATGTTATAAAATTTGGAAAGGGCCTTTGGACATTTTAGAAGAATGGTCAGTGCCTAGTAAATGTATCAGAGAGTATTGTTTCAGAATCATGAAACTTTGGTTTGTTTGGTTATCATGTGAAAGATGAAATTTGATTACCACTTGGTTATGGGATATTCTCGTGGATTTTAACCCTTAGTACAGTAGCGGGGCTTGTCCCATGTTATTACTCTCTTGCTCCCTAGTCATGGTTCAATAGAGATAGTATGTCCCTTTGATTTGTGCATCATGTTGGAATGAATTAATATAACCTTGTTTTGGTTCCGCAAACGAGTACTGTTAAAATTTTCTCTTGAGTTAAAATGTTGAGTTGTAAATCCTCCTAAGGCTTAGTAGCAATGAGTTGTAAGCACTATAAAGTGAGCTGGATAATCCTGATAAAAGTTAAACTAAAAATTTATATATATGAATATACTATGTAGATGTGATCTACTTGATAACCTTTGAGACCTGGAACAATCAAGAGGAAACTATCTTTTGTAACGAAATATGATAACTTATTATTATTATTTTTATTCGAGCCAAGCTAATAAACATTATCCTTTTATGGTGAAATCTTAAATGACCTCATGGTGAAAGCAATGGTTATATTTTAGAAGATGATAGGATTTAATAAGTAGGAGGGAAATCGATTAATTAAACCTTAAATCTCTCTCTATCGTTTGGAATGTTTTCCTTTGTCAAACTTAATTAAGTAAAGTCTAGATGGAACATTTAACCAATCTTGATAAACCCTTAACCTCAATAAAAAGACGGATAGTAAACCATGTGACCCTGAAGCTAAATTTTGTTGTCCTGTTCTGTTAACCCATGCCTTAATTCATGGTGATATTTCTTAAGCAAGGTCAATATTTAATCCTTAAACAAGAAGGCTATTGTTATGAACCCTAAGCGGTACTTTACACTCAATCAGAGCTTATGCCTTCACCTGTGCAATAGAGTTGTGGAACATGTGTTAGTGGCTTGAGTAAGATTAATTAACCTTGTAAGAAATGGAAAATGTTCTAAAATCAAATGAATAAGAAAGATTTGGACATCAAATTGATGATCCTAGTTTAGAAAGCTTGGCCTTAAGTTATTTAGTCAAACAGTTGAAAAGAAAGAAGTTCTTCCTTGTGAAAAGAATTATGTGAATCGTTACATGAAATTTTATAAGAACGTAAGTTAAGAATTAAGAGACACTTTAGTAAACAAGAAAATTTAACAAGAAATTCCTCATGGGATGCCCTAACTGTAAGTGTGTTTTGTGGTTGGACTCCAATGTTGTTCTGTCAAGAAGAGAAAATTAGATTGTCCTTGATAGGTGTGAATGTTTCGTGCTTCCTTTATGGTCATCCTTGTATCAGGTTGTTCACAGTGTTAGTTGTATCCTTGGTGACGACTTGTTGCGTCATGTTATGTGTCAGGAAAGTTCAGTTTAAAAAAAAAATTATCCTGTATTTCACTGTGTTGTCATTGTGTTGGTATTTTTGGTGTGTTACACTTGGTATCAGAGCGTAGGTTCATGCTCTCGAACCTATGGGCCGGATTGGTGTTATATGATGATGTTACATGGTGGTGGTGGTGTTACATGATGATACTGCATGATGATGATGATGTTGCATGATGGTGGTAGATATTGGAAGAGTAATGTGCTTTAAATGTGACGTGATTATTGTCGTAATTGTGATATTGTGAACGCACATTATGGGTATGTCACCTTGTGCATGTTTGTGATCATGTTGATATGTTTGGGGATGGGAGTATTCTCTCTCCTTCTTGTGGATTCTAGGAAGAGTTCACGTGTGAATTATTGTTTGTGATGTGTGAAAATAATTCTAATGTGGATGACGTAGTGTTGGAGCATTGTGGCATATTGTGATATGTGAGTGTATCAATGTGTTGTATGACTAGTTGATGTTAAAAGAAACGAGTTGTATCATGATGTTTTTACCATGTTCTGAAGAAATGTGTGTACCACCTTGCTATGTTGCAATGGATGTTATGTTGTGATGTACTATGTTCATCGTATGTATGACTGTGCAAATAGGTAATGCTTCATGTTGTGATTTTGGGTCATACGGTGAGTGTATGAACCCTATCGTATGGTGATTGCACTTTGGGTGCAGAATGTGGTAAAGTGATGTGTTACACTCAGTGAATGTATGATCATGATCTACCCTGTATATGTACCATATGTGAGACGTTATGGTAGTTATGTGTGTGCCACCATTATGTTAGTGATGTTGTTGTATGTTATGTTGTGAACCTTACGCTAACCGATCCTGAGGGAAATCGGTAGAAGTGTATGTTGAGAGTGAGGAATGGTGTACCATGGGTCAATAACTCGAGCTAAAACTCAGTTTAGTAGATAACATGTGATTCTTTCCTCTCTCCCTATGTGGTTGTATGTATGCAACCTTAGTGTATCTATGACTATGTTTAGCCTTGTCGAAGTGGTGGTAGGGATGATTCAGATGGAGGTGATGACAGTTGTATTATTGATATGTATTTTACGAGCTGAGGCTCGATGTTCCGAGTGCTAGCAACTCGTTGAGTACCCCTTTGGTGGCTAGATAAGGCCACACAGTTATCGTAATGTGACATTATTATAAGTTGATTTTATTCGTAAATTGAGCTTTTACTTTATTTTGCAAGGACCAGCATCTTTTCTTGATTGCAATGCTTTACAATTTGGGCATTTCCTTGGTTTGTGGCACTAACATGGGGATTTTGATACTAACTTTGGCTATTTGGCCATTTATTTTAGCTTGATTTGGGGTCTTCTTTTAAATTTGGAATTCTTACCGCCTTGCCCAAGGCTTGTACTTTGCCACTTGGCACTTTGATTGGATTGTTGTGTTGGTTCTATTGTCGTGATGTGTGGAATAGGGTCATAGGATGCACCATGGATTGGTTGGACCTATGGACCCGCTTCATTCATCAGATGGGGGTACGCCCAAGGGGTACATATAACTAGCAAGAGTTGTTGAACCACGCGTTATTATGTCACTTGGGTTAGGAGTGTTCAAACTCTATGTGTCTTGGACCATAGGGACAACCGGCCTCCTTGAGGGAGGCATAAGAGTTTGAGGGAGGCATAAGAGACTTGAGGGAGGCATAAGAGTTTGAGGGAGGCATAAGAGACTTGAGGGAGGCATAAGAGTTTGAGGGAGGCTTATGATATTTGTCTGTATGGTTGATGTTTCAGGATATATGTTGAGTTATTGTGATGTTTGGTAGTGGTCTTTTGATGTATGTGTTACTCATGTCAGATGGATATGTGTTGTGATGTTGTGGACATGTCATTGATCCCCTTGTGGACACTATGTACCTGTGGCATTTGTTTGGTGTTATGTGAGTTTTTCATTGATGCAAATTGAGGAAATGTCTAGTGGATTGTAGTACTGTTTTGGTTAAGTATTTTGGTATGTCAGTCATTGATGTGTGCCGAGTACTATGTTATGTGGAGTGTGCCTATTCTATTCCGTAATTGTGTAACCTTTTGTGGTGTAATACAATCTTGAAGTATATACTTGTGTACTTGTGAATCTGTAGTGTCTTGTGAGCCTGATAGGGTTTGTGTTAGCAGTTCATGTTGGGCACCCACAATAAGGAATAAATCAAAACTCTTCAATGATGATATTTTTTCTTTAAAGAAACTAAAACTAGAAAAAAAAATGATAATGGAAAGAGACTAATGAAATGATGAACAAGAAAGAACTGCCAATCTTCACAGAACATTGAAAGTTAAAAATTCTACCAAATATTCCTAAGGCTACCTTGTGACCGTGCTTTAACCAACTAAAATTTTAAACCATAGGGTGTGTTTTCTTCTTTATCTATCCCTTGTTGTGTACCATTTCCTTTCCTCTGTGTAATGTCGCATCGAGGACGATGCTTTCTTAAGGGGAGGAGAATGTAATGCCCCGCTGGACATTGGAGCCTTTTTTTTTCTACCTGCCACCTTGGCCGACTATACTGGCTGCCGTGTTTTCTTCCTTGGACCGCGTGTGGTGGTTGGGAGGTGTCTTTCCTGGTTGCGTGGGACAGTGGGAGTCGGTGGAGTGTGGGGCGCATCTCCTTTTATTAAATTTTTGGATCTGTAAATCTTCTGTTGACTCCACCTGCTGTCACGTGGTCTACCTACTATTCTGCCCAAAACCACGAATGCTTGTTGCGCTCCATCAAATGCTGAAACAGATGAATTGCTTCAGTGTGTTCTGGACAGTGGATTCGTTGATGGTGAAATGAAGGTCTGTCACCCTGGTGTTGCGTGAGAGGGTTTGGATCCTCAAAATCGTGTTGTGCAGGCAGTCTCAGTGGAGCGCAGAACCGAAATCCTCCTAGGAAAGTGCCGTGAGGAATGCGCTTGGCTTTATGCAGCAGCTACAGGGTCGACAGGTAAACTTATCTCAGAAAATCAGTGGCCCAGAGAGAGCTGAGTGCGACAGCTGCTACAGGGCGAGCTCAAGGAACCGTTGGTGTTGATCCTGATGTTCTGGTTGCACGCGACCAGTCATGATCAGTTGTTGCAAGATCTTGCAGCTGTAGCAGAAAAATGAGATAAAGTTTTAGTTGAGCTGTCTTTCCTTTTCATTTTGGAAAGTCGCTTCTGTCCAGGTGACGAATCTAACATGGAAGAAGCTCGGTCAAACCTTGAGGCAAGTTTTGCAATGAGGCTGAGAGTGCGTTCACTGCTGTTTCTAGTTCCGACCAGAAGTTATTCCAGCGCCTAGCCCATGGGTTTGTTATGGTGGTTATAGATGAAGCTACAAGCTAGGGAAGTAGGCGTGTTACTTCCACTTTCCTTGGGAGCTGTAAGGTGTGTTCTTGTTGGGGATCCACAGCAACTGCCTGCAGCAGTAAATAGCAAGTGAACGGGCTTGTTACAGTTGGTGGAAGCCTATGTGAGCATTTCCAGCGAGCAGGTTGTCCAACTATGTTGTTTTCTGTGCAATACCAATGTATCCTCTGAGTCGGGACTCTCCTTCAAGACATTCCTGTCAGAATCGACCTTGTGACAGTGAGAGAGTTACCAGGAGACCTGATGAAAATTATTGCAAGGATTCTTTTATGAGACTTTACTTGTTTTGCGCTGTAACTCATGGAAGAGAATCTCTTAGGCGTGGATCTGTATCATGTCAGAATATTCCTGAAGCACAATTTTCCTTGCAACTATATGAGCATCTTCTACGAGTCACTAAGTTGGCAGGCATAAAGGGTGCTGTTGGAATTATCACACCTTACAAGCTACAGCTGCAATGTTTGCACCGAGAGTTTGATGTTGTCCCCAAATCTGATGAAGGAAAAGGTTGTGTATCAATACGGTAGATGCCTTTCAGAGCCAGGAGCGATGTAATCATTATGTCTTGTGTCCGAGCTTCAAACCATGGTCAGTGTTTAGCTTTCTAGCGCAAGTGCTCTCGGACTGAGTGGTAAGCAGTTCGACTCTCACCCCAAAGCAGCTGCATTGAAGCAATCTAGTGTTTGGATAGCCACCTATTGCATTCTTCTAGTCGTGCCTTCAAAAGGGAATCCTGGTGTGGTATATTGCAAGAAAAGACCAGTGAAGCAGAGGATAAAGTGGAAGGCATGTGGCTGTAGCAGTCCCTGCTGGATGTTCACGACTGGTGGATGCGTTAAAACAGGCAAGATAGACTAACCATATACATAATATGCTAGTATCTAATAACCTCTTGAAATGAAACTTTTTCTTTCTAGAAATTGGTTTAAATCTGTGATTTTGTGGATTTGCGTTCAGTACATGGTTAACATTTTGTTACTTCTGGATTTTCCTCTGTTGGTTGTTCTTGTTGACGTGATCAACCCATTTATATATATAAAACAAACAAAGGTTCTCAGTGTATGCTTTGATTGATCATATGAATATATATATATATATATATATATATATATATATATTATAATTTTAAAGTTACTTCCTTCTGCAAAAATGTCGTTGTTTCTTTTGTGAACCTGGGTATGTAATCGCCCCTAGAACGTTGCAGCGTAGACTAGTATTGGTTTCCTGTTATGTTGTTGCCCTAGAGGAAAACATATAGTTAGATTATTATTATTTTTTGATAAGCGTGATTATGCACTTTGTGTATTGTGCAAATTATTAGGGCTTTTGGAAATTAGAAGTTCAATATATATGCTTGTTAAGAAGGAAGTTTTGGGCCGAAAATATGTCCGGGTCGATAGAAGGGCATAAATTATGATAGAACCCCATTTTGATTCTACTCTTTCTATGAGTAAAATTTGATAAAATTAATGACCTTTATGGTGTTAAGATACGGTATGTTGATGATTCCTTATGTGATCGATTTAATCATGTATAGACATAATGCGTTGATGGAGTAAGGTAATATCTTTCACGGTTCGTAAAAGTTAAGGTTTTCATCAACTGCTTAAGGTAGCATGAAGTTCCTTAATTTAGTCAAACTTGTTTTGTACTTCCTTCTTGATGAGTGACCTTTCATTGCAAATTTAGAATGATTGTGATGGAAGGTCGTGAATATATTTTGTTGTCAAAAAGGGAAAAGAAGTTATGGAATAGTTTGTTTATGTGTCGAACGTAATAATTGTGATTACATCGTTATAGAAGTTCGTTATTGGAGGATATCTATCTTCAATGGTATATTATGTGTTTAATCTCTGCATAGGTTACCATAAACTTAGTGATGAGATGTAAATTAAGGAGAGTTGAGAGACCTTTTCCTTGTATACATCGTTTATGATATTAGGAAGTGAGTTGATGTCGGAAAATTTCAACCAAGTCTAGATTCATGGCTATGTTCCTCTAAAACGGGAGGATTATAAATCTAAGGTATTATGAAAATCGCAAGGATGTGTTTAGAATGCTAGATTGCCTACTCAACTTGGGTATTAATGAGGCTTCTCCCTATTCCGGCCCTGGTTATGTTCAGTAGGTAAGCTGTTAGGCAATACCTATTCCGGACATTCTTACCGTCCTTTCCACTCATCCTTATTAGCTATGAAGTCACTTATTACCTAAGATATAATGGTTGTGGGTTTTAATATAAGATTTTAATCCTTTAAACCTTTTTGATTACATGATGGAACTTTTTTTTTTACCCTCGTTGTTCGTTTATGGCCTATTAGGCCTATGGCCCTACGGAACGATTTCAAAACTATATTCTTTTTGGCAGCTAAGATCGGGTCTGGTTTTTATCTTTTGTCTTCACCTTGAGAATGTGGATTGATGGGTTACACTTTATATTTCAATCACGTAATCTACGGGATTATATGATTGAAATCCTAATACTCTCAACTCTTGTGTCTAATCATTTAAATTTCATAGTCTTGCGTATTTGGTTGTCAAACTTTTATAGTTTTAGAGGTATTTTCATAACTAAAACTTATGGTTTTCTTCTTAGTTGATATGTTGAAAATTACATCTTGTTTCAAAAGGTTGTTAGAGGTTAGAACTTTGATCCATTTCCTGAAATAGAATGTTTCCTTTCATGGTATTGTTAGCTAGTAGCTTATTGTTGCTATGTATAGTCTTATCTTGCTCAGTTCTCGCGAATCGACTCAAAGTTATTAATTTGCAGATGGCTTACGTGGTTAGATGATGGAAAGACTTGTAGATTATTGCATCAATCTTGGTTATAATGTTCCTTTGTATGAATGTGTATTATGTTATAAAATTTGGAAAGGGCCTTTGGACATTTTAGAAGAAGGGTCAGTGCCTAGTAAATGTATTGTAGAGTATTGTTGTTGTAACTGTTGAAACTTTGGTTTGTTTGGTTATCATGTGAAAGATGAAATTTGATTACCGCTTGGTTATGGGATATTCTAGTGGATTTTAACCCTTAGTATAGTAGCGGGGCTTGTCCCATGTTATTACTCTCTTGCTCCCTAGTCATGGTTCAATAGAGATAGTATGTCCCTTTGATTTGTGCATCATGTTGGAATGAATTAATATAACTTTGTTTTGGTTCCGCAAACGAGTACTGTTAAACTTTGCTCTTGAGTTAAAATTTTGAGCTGTAAATCCTCCTAAGGCTTAGTAGCAATGAGTTGTAAGCACTATAAAGTGAGCTGGATAATCCTGATAAAAGTTAAACTAAAAATTTATATATATGAATATACTATGTAGATGTGATCTACTTGATAACCTTTGAGACCTGGAACAATCAAGAGGAAACTATCTTTTGTAATGAAATATGATAACTTATTATTATTATTTTTATTCGAGCCAAGCTAATAAACATTATCCTTTTATGGTGAAATCTTAAATGACCTCATGGTGAAAGCAATGGTTAGATTTTAGAAGATGATAGGATTTAATAAGTAGGAGGGAAATCGATTAATTAAACCTTAAATCTCTCTCTATCATTTGGAATGTTTTCCTTTGTCAAACTTAATTAAGTAAAGTCTAGATGGAACATTTAACCAATCTTGATAAACCCTTAACCTCAATAAAAAGACGGATAGTAAACCATGTGACCCTGAAGCTAAATTCTGTTGTCCTGTTCTGTTAACCCATGCCTTAATTCATGGTGATATTTCTTAAGCAAGGTCAATATTTAATCCTTAAACAAGAAGGCTATTGTTATGAACCCTAAGCGGTACTTTTCACTCAATCGGAGCTTATGCCTTCACCTGTGCAATAGAGTTGTGGAACATGTGTTAGTGGCTTGAGTAAGATTAATTAACCTTGTAAGAAATGGAAAATGTTCTAAAATCAAATGAATAAGAAAGATTTGGACATCAAATTGATGATCCTAGTTTAGAAAGCTTGGCCTTAAGTTATTTAGTCAAACAGTTGAAAAGAAAGAAGTTCTTCCTTGTGAAAAGAATTGTGTGAATCGTTACATGAAATTTTATAAGAACGTAAGTTAAGAATTAAGAGACACTTTAGTAAACAAGAAAATTTAACAAGAAATTCCTCATGGGATGCCCTAACTGTAAGTGTGTTTTGTGGTTGGACTCCAATGTTGTTCTGTCAAGAAGAGAAAAGTAGATTGTCCTTGATAGGTGTGAACGTTTCCGTGCTGCCTTTATGGTCATCCTTGTATCAGGTTGTTCACAGTGTTAGTTGTATCCTTGGTGACGACTTGTTGCATCATGTTATGTGTCAGGAAAGCTCAGTTTTAAAAAAAAAATTATCCTGTATTTCACTGTGTTGGTATTTTTGGTGTGTTATAGTGCTCATAAGGTATAGACATTGTTGTGAATCATTTTCTGATTTTTCCTATAGTAATTTTCTCTAGCAAGATGAAAAGATTCATAACTTTGGTGATTAATATTCCTATACATGAAGCAAAACTAAATCTACGCAGCATAATAAAATTGCAAAATTGTAGGAGAAACTAAAGAAGATGCCTCATGAAATGGTATATTTACCATTGTTTGGCTACCATAGATACCGGAGGGATCAAAAGGAAACAACTAACATGCTAACAAGTGGACCATAATTCCAATATGTACAACAAAAAGGATATACATGGAAACATGGTGACCTGTGCACCAAATTGAAGACATCAACAAGAAACAATGTCCATAAAGGATCCAAATTATAGGACACCACCCGTAGTTCTTCAAAATTAGAGTAGAATTTATTGAAGGTTTACTTCCCACTCTGCCAAAGGAAAAAACTATGAAATTGAAGTGCTAGAAGCGTGGTTGGAGAACACACGACAAGTGTTGATACAAGTCCTAGGTTCAAGTCCTAGCTATAACATGTCTTACAACAAGTTTCAAGTGCATAGCAGTTGTTTAGATCTAGGATATTAAAAAAAAATGGACGAACGAGCAAAGAACATGAAGTAAAATCAATTATGACACGTAAATAAGAAGTAAAAACAAATAATGGGATAGAAAAAATGATTTTAGTGAACCTGAGACAGATAATCAATGTTTGCACCTAAAATATTTGCATAGAAATGGAAGAATGGGTAAAGAAGTTGAAGCAAAATCCAATTTTGACACATACGCAAAAAGACAACAAATAACAGGGTAGAAACAATGGCTCTGGTGAGCCCTCATAGAAATTTTATCATCATAATGATTGTAGTCATTTTTACACCCACCAAAGAACAAGGGAATCCCATGCGCATCGGTCTATCACCCAGCGGGCTCTGGGCACTCACCCGAGGCACGTGAGGGTACCAAGTCTCTCTTTTATGTGAATTGAGAGGGAAAACATCATCTATGATCAAACTTTAAAGAAACTGAGTGGAAATGAGACATGCAAGCATCATAGAGATCGAATGACTTTTAGATCAATGCAGTCATTCCATACGTAAAAGTACTTAATGATCAACAATCGAACCAAAATAGAAAGGGAAATGCGCAAGGATTAAGACTCATTCCATAAACATGGATAAGATAGAACCATGAAGATATGTAAATGTACGAGTAATCATTACCGATCATATTCATATAATCTGTAACCTCATTACATTCATTATATTCATTATAGAGCATCACCGAAAGGAAGACCAAAGTCATACATCATAACTGGATCCATATCATTTAGCTCTCAAAAAAAAAATTATAACCCCAATCCTCGATACATCCTTCTCCTATGTTTTATCTACCCAACCCAAACAGAGTTCCTTGTAGCATTTATGCAGAGCTCGCTCTCATTAATCTCCCTATTATATTCGATCATTTGATCATCTCTCCTCATCTCATCATCTCTTTTTTTCTCATGGGCACTTGTATATATAGGCATCCAGAAGTGACAACTCATCCTTCTGTGTCCTCATATTCATCGCCAAGTGTCTTGAATGTGGTCCTCCATGGGAGCATGCTCCTTCGTGCTCGAGATCTCCACTTTTTCACATGATGTTCTTCTAGAAACTTCTATCGCAGGGCATATTCCTTCCCGGGCCAACCTTTCTCTAGGATGGTACCTTATCCACTCCGCATGCATAGTCTCGGTCATGTTTTTCCTCGTGTCCTACCCGATGTGCCAAATATGGCTATGTCTCGAGACCTTTTCCCGCGGGCGCACAACACGGCCCTTCTAAAACCCTCCTAGAACCATGCCTTGCGTGCCTTCTTCTTGCGCACCTATCCTTCAACCTAGGCCTTGCACACCCATGTGCCTTGGTGCACTTAGTCAATATTTTAGGGGCTTAACATCACCCCATACTACGCTTATTCTCCGCCCATGAGAACACTTCTCTAATGAATAAAGAATCATAAAAGACTTAGCATCTTGGGAAAAGAATAAGGGGATTCATAATTGACGCACTTAAACTTAGTTGTTTGACCCACTTAAACTTATCCGTTTTCAATAAAATTACTCGCTTAGAAACTAGACTCAAAATGCTACGATTCATATTCCTACAACATCTTCCAATTTTGAGTGTAACTATTTCGAAAAACTTGTACAAGTTGAAGTTTTTATTTTAGAAAAATGCGTCCAGTTAAGACCCCCTTTTGCCCCCCAGCTTGGTGCACTTACCCATAAGTGGGATAGCAGAAAAGGGCACTTTCAATGGCTTTTAATCAATACAAACAATACTCAAAATAAAAGATAAAGAGTAGGAAAGTGAACTCGGCAGAACAAAGGATAAAATGCACATAGCATGGGAGATCGAAGAAGAAGAAGCCAAAAGAGAACAGCTCAACATTACGCTTTCCTAAAGCACCTCCTCGATCCTAAATCCTCTCCTTCTTCTCGCATACAACAACAAAATAATGGCATGCAACATTTTTCATTGTTACTTAATATATTGTGTAACATTATTAATAAATTATGTTGTGTATTATTATTTAAATGAGATGTGAAACTCATTTAATAATAATATAGTGTGAAGTTATAATAAACAACTCACAGATAGAATTGAGTGAGTTATCCTAGGGATAAGCTGAGAGATTTGTGGAGAGGTAAGTGGATTCAAGATGAGATTTGACTCCACCATAATAGGAAGGTCAATCTCTATATAATGTAATCTCTCATATGAATAAAACATCCCGGATGAATAAAATTGGAGTCTTGTATTATTTCCGGTGTTATGTGATTAGTTTTTTGTGCATGCAAACTGAACCAACTTCTAGATTCATTTGTCTTGGAGAAAAAACAACATGCTTCCTCTGAGATACAAACCCACGTCAATCAGTTTGTATAAAGTAAAATGAGGAGGAATTTGGTCTCCATATTATCCTCCTCGTGTAAGGCTGAATTAACCCACGATAGTACTGATCTTAGAACAGCTATTGGTGAGAATCCTATTTAGCACAGTTTTCCCTATAGCTTTCTCTTTATTGAATTATTAGAGGACATAACTCTACTCTTGCTGCAACTATTTGATCACTGCTAAACTCCAAATGTTAACCTAGGTTGCTTGGGGTTGATTCTTCTGGACCTCAAATAAAGTGTTTGTATTAATATGCAAGGAAATGACAGTTTTCAGGCCCTTCAACCTGCCAGCCCTGACAAAGGAGGCTCGATGTTTGAAATCGAGGGGGCATTACAGTTGCCTTCCCACTCTGTCAAATTACTAGAAAAATGTTGTTGGTAGCCTCCTCGACTTGCCCACTCTGTAAAACCAACGCCTAAACCGAGCAATTGTAGTTGAATGTCATGGGAAGCCTTGTTGTAGTCATGTAAAGTATTTGAATAAATGCCAAGTAGGGGCCATTGAAATTGCTTCACCAAATGCAAAGCCATAATAGGAATTGTTTTTTTATAAATTCTGCTGAGATATTTGTACAATATTATGAAAGATTCAAAATTTTAACTGATTAACACTTCTACTGTTTTACTTTGTGGCTCAATAATATTTATTGCTTCCTATGTTTTTTTTCTCAATGTTTGTGTATGCATTTTCCATTTTGGATTTGATGTGGCATTTTTATCATCATTGTTCATTGTTTCATTGAAAGAGATTTTTTTTTGCTCTAAACCTTTCTTTCAAATCCTTTAGAGTTATTCAAAATATATGAAGACTTGGAAAATACGGATGGTTTACACTTGATATATAAAATTGTCAAAGGAATCGGTGAGTACAGTCTCTTGTTTTTATTTGATAGACTTATTGTGAGAAGTCCATTAACATGTCGTAAGTTGTGAATATGTTAAGAAGTATAAGTCCATTAACTCGAAGCATTGTGCATTTCTAAGGGAAAAAGTTTTATTCAAGGAGGTAACACACATGTGCAATTTTTTTTTGAGTTGTTCAATATTAAATATATCGGGAAAAGCTAATTAGAAGAACATGTCCATTTTTCCACATATGGCTAACAACACGCTTTAGTTTGCTCATCACACTTGGTAGGCGGTTCCTATCAGAAATCCGTCATTATTATCAAAAATATATCAAACATATAGGGTTGGCTACATAAAGGTGACTTTTTTACTAATTCCAATTTTTGATACACATTTTGAACGCATGCTCCCATCATGTCTCAAAATTGGAGCTTTGGATCGAGGGATGGACATTAGTCAAACCATAATAGAAAGATGTTTTTTCTTAAATGTAGCTGTAGGTGCCATGGTAGACATGTATGGAAGAAGAAGAATCATACACAAGGTGGGTATGATTCTTGACAAAATATCGTGCAATGAAAAGTGATTTTGTGGACTCTAATGAATGGCAGCCTTGAAATAGAGTATGGACATCCATCAAAATAGAGTAGAAGGTATATTTTTGTTCATTATTATACTTGTTAATACTCGGATAGACATCTATACATAATTTATAAGCATACATAAAGAACAAATTCTCTCACAAAATGACTAAAGGATATGGGGTATATCTATTATAGGAGTTAATGACTCAACAAGCACAATTAATGGCATACTAATAGAGGGTGAGTCCTCGCAAAGTCTCCTAAACCCTAGAGGATTAGAACCAAGTGGATAGGTGGCAGGCCCATCATCAACCCACACCCTTTCTATCTACAACTTAATATCACTTGCTGACAATTTAGAACTCGTATACAATTGCCAGTATCTTAACTAACTATTCTAAATCACCGCCGCCAAAATCCTTAATCATCATCACAGTCTCCATCGAAGACATCCGCAACCAGGGCGCTCATCGTAACCAAACCGAGGGTCCTCGCCAACCATCCAACCCCCATTCTGTTCTTTTTCGGCGGCTCCACCGCAGGGTAAGGAGGCGGCGGCGGCGGAGGGTAATTTCACGGTGGTGGCGGAGGGTAATTTGACGGTGGTGGCGGAGTGTACTGTCCGAGAGGCTGAGAGTAGAGCGACGGTGGAAACTGTCCTCCGAACGCAGGGTAAGAACATCCCGGAGGGTACTGTCCGGGGTATGGGAAATAGTGTCCTGGTGGATACTGTCCTGGAGGTGGCAGTGGCAGTGGCGGTGGCGCCGTGTACTGTCCGGGGTATGGCAAATAGTGTCCTGGTGGATACTGTCCTGGAGGTGGCAGTGGCAGTGGCGGTGGCGCCGTGTACTGTCCGGGGTATGGCAAATAGTGTCCTGGTGGATACTGTCCTGGAGGTGGCAGTGGTGGTGGTGGTGGCGGTGGCGGTGGCGCCGTCGCCGCATACGGAGGGTAAGCAGATGGCGAGGATCCGGGAATGCTTGCCATGTTGATGGATGAATTAAGCGTCCCTCTGGCCTCCTTCCGCCACACAGCAAGTCTCGACTTCCAAACTCTATTCAGTTCAGTTCTATTTCTTTTGACGTGGTGTTGAGTTCAGTATGGCCCAGTATTTATAGCTAATTGAGTAAAGGGTCAGAGAGTCCGCAGTCCGTTTGTTTGGGAATGGAAGTTCGACGACAACCATTCCAAGGATTCCCAGGCAGGCGCGTTGGAAACGTCCACAAGAAAATTCGACGACAACCATTCCAAGGACTCCCAGGCAGGCGCGTTGAATATTCAAATTTCATGAACATGTCCGTTTGTTAGGGGTTTGAGATTTTCCACGAACATGTCCACATTCTGATGTGTTGAATATGGAATGGGAGCGTACATTTTTATTTTCCTAATTTGCAGATGCAAAATGATATACCAAAGATACAAATGAGTGGAATTCACCCATCCTAGCCTAGATTTGATAACTGAATCATTGATGAAAGACAATAATCGTATCCAACTTTTCTGCTATGTAATGGTTACGTAGTTGTCTTATGCACCAGGTGTAGTAGTAAGCAAGATCCACCATTGAATTGATCTTTGCTAGCTCTTACCTCTATTATGGGGTTGAAGTATCCATTGTATTTGTAATTCATTTTTCTCCTAATCCTCTAAATTTAGTTTATGAAATCTAATGATCTTATGATTTAATGTCTTTTGCATTTTCTCTAGTTTTACTTTGACACAATTGCTCATGTCACTCCTCATATCTTCTTCAACATTTGTATACCTTGGCACATCCTATTCACCTTTAGCATATAGGCTTGCAATATGTAAAAAGATGATGCATCAATTCCCTCTATTAAGGGTAACCAAGAAATAATGTCTCCAAAATTTATCAAAATCTTCCATGGATCTATTTTCTTGTATTTCAAGTTGTTATAATCTCCTTTTAGAAGATCTTCCTTCTCAAAAATTTCATTACAAGATCCCCAACTTCAAACTTTGCTACTTTTCTTGAGACGTCTACATCCTTATTGTATTCAACATTATTATGTGTAATCGGCTTCGACCTATTCGTGCATTTTCTACAAAGACAACTCTACAAGTTCTTCTGGTATCATCACTTACCATCATATGGTAGGGTATTGTAGGTGATAAATTTTAACTACATAGAAAATTGAAAATGAACAAATAGTAAAACCAAGATGTTAAATACCCAAATAAAAGGTTTTTCCACATCCTTGAAAGCAAGGTCAATGGGAAATCTATAGTTTTAGTTCTCACCTCGATATCTAAATTTCCCTAATTATTGCCCACTCAACATATTGACCTGCAAGGGAAAACCAGAGAAGGTCAAATTTGAAGGTATTTCTAAGGAATAATCCCATGTATGTTTGCTAAAAAACATGAAAATGTTTACAAATTCCCAACCTCATTGAAACTCCAACTATAGTTGTCTGGAATTGAATATTTTCTTAGGTTTGTTACTTTAGAGGGAAGGGGTTACACCCTTGTATATGGAATGGCTATGTATATCTCTTTATGCTCACGTGATTGGATTTTCTACCCATTACAGAAGTAATGTCCTAAAATTCAAACCAATAGTTGGGGAAAATCTATCGGTGTTGCATGAAAGAGGATTTCCCTATCATCCTTTGGTGCATATCCAACAATCGTGGTATTAAAAGATGTTGGAGTTGGATGTGGCATTCATTCAAACACTTGGCGAGCCATCATGCCTGAGCTCTCACGATGGCCAGGGTTTTATGCCTTTTTTCAAACACCTCATGTGTGTCATGTTCACCTCAAACATGACACGCATATACATGTCAAGTTCGGATGTTTAGTTGATTTTCACATGCATGACTATGCCTTGTGGAATATCATAACTGAATATTTTTATAGACATGAATTTTCTCATCGGTATAGATGCTATTGCGAATCGTTTTCTGATTTTTCCTACTATACTTTTCTTTAGGAAGCTGAAAAGATTCATAAAGTTGGTGATTAATATGCGTATACATGAAGCAAAACTAAATCTACACAGGCATAGTAAAACTTCATAGTTGGAGGAGAAACTAATGAAGATGCCTCATGAAATGATAGATTTACCGTTGTTTGGCTTCCATAGAGACTGGAGGGATCAAAAGGCAACGTATAACATGCTAACAGTGGACCAAAATTCCAATATGTACAACAGAAATGAATATACATGGAAACAAGATGAACAAATAGTAAAACGAGAAAACCTGTATCCATCAGGCACCAAATCGAAGACATCAACAAGCAAAAATGTTCGGAAAGGATCCAAATTAAAGGACACCACCTGTAGCTCTTCAAAATTAGAGTAGAATTAATTTGAAGGTTCAATTCCCACTCTACCAAAGCCAAAAACTATGAACTTGGAGTGTTGGAAGCTTGATGGTAGAGCTCCCAGAAGTGCTGATACAAGGCCTAGATAGAACATGTCTTACAACAAGTTTCAAGTGCATATAAGTGTTTGGATCTAGGATCTTTACAAAGAAATGGACGAATGAGCGAGGAACACAAAGTAAAATCAATTGTGACACGTAAATAAGAAGACAAAAAAATGATGAGATATAACAAATGATTTTAGTTAATCTGAGACAAAAATCATTGTTTACACCTGAAATATTTGCAAAGAAATGGAAGAATGGGTAAAGAAGTTGAAGAAAAATCAATTTTGACACTTAAGAAAAAAGACAACAAATAACAGGCTAGAAAAAATGGCTTTAGCGATCATGTGATATAAATTTTATCATCATACCGATGATGGATTTCAATGTTTTATGGAGTGATCCGAACAACATTCTGGTGAACTTGTGAGAGAAAGTTTACCTAAACATAGAGATGATGGATCGCTCTTAAAAGTTCTATCGATGGTTCTTTAGAAGCATTATTTTTATTTGTTGTGATTCATGGAAGATTTAAAACACTACAATTGAAGGATGTTAATTTATATGTCTGTCTACAAGTGGTCCTAAAACAAAAAATTTCCATCTCCACTGTACTCCTTACCAAAGATCAAAAACATTTCTTCTGTTGGAAATAGATAATTTCTCCCATGTATGCATTTGCTATTTTTAGGAAAAGTAAAAAGCAAGCTGCTTTTCTATGCATAGTTTAGTTTTAAATAAGTGTCTCTATTTTTACGAAAAGAAAATAAATCAAAAACCTTTGTATTCATTTACAAAATCACGCACTATTTTTAGTTGATATTTCTACTATTAAGATGTTCTATTCTTAGATGAAAGACCTCAATATAAAGGAGACAATTGTAAGTGTTTTACCAAATAGAGAGATTTTAATGATCCGTAGCTCTGACATGAAAGAAGACACACGCAGATTGTATTGAGATGAAGATCTGACATGGAAGAAGACACACACAGATTGTATTGAGATGAAGATCTGACATGGAAGAAGACACATACAGCCTGTATTGAGACATAGCTCTGACAAGAAGAATATGTATGCATAGAGACTTTATTTAGTCGTAGCTCTGACATAGAAGAAGATATAACACATTTAGAGAGATTGTATTGAGCTGAAGCTCTGATAAGGAAGAAGAAATATATGCACAAAAGTGCTGATTTGAGTTTGAAATAATTTGTTTTATTTGAAATTCTTTATTTTATTTATGTTATTTGTTATTTTATGTGCCTAATTTCTACAAATTGGTATCAAAACAAGGATTTTTTCAGTTGGTTTCTAATTGATAACATGTTATGGCTTCTATATCCAGTTTGCATACAACAAAATTCACAAGAAATAATTACGAGTACTCGTCATTAACTATGAAGCACTATTCAAATCCTTGGATGAGTGGGAAATCGTAGAGAATAGATACAGAGATCCCGTAAATGCAGCAACATATAACACACTCTCATAGGAAGAGAAAGGCACTTTGAAGGAATTAAGAAAGAAAGACGGAGAAGATCGATTATTCATTCATCAAGCCATGCATGAAAGCATCCTACCCAGAGTGAAAACAACCAGTAAATCCCAAATTGCGTGGAAAACTCTCCAAGTTGCGTATTAAGGTAACGAGAAAGTGAAAACAACCAAACTATAGTTACTTCATAGAGATTTTGAAAATATGTCAATGAAAGATTTAGATTTTCGTAGAATCATTCTTTACTTTTGTAATTGGTTTGGTCAATCAAATTAAATCTTATGGTGAAACTATTGAGGACAAAAGGACTATTGAAAAATTGCTTAGAAGTTTACCTACAAAATTTGATCCTTTAGTAGTTGCTATTGAAGAAACTAAGGATCTAAGTCAATTTTCAATTGATGAGTTGTGTGCATCACTAATAAATCATGAACAAAGGTTTAATAGATAACATGTAGTTGTAGATCAAGCTTTTTCATCATAGGTATCTGGAAATCGTGGAAGAGGAAGAGGAAATTTAGCCCTAGAGATAGAGGAAGAGCTTCATGTAGAGGATGAAGAAATGGTCCATCAAACTCAAGTGGAAGAGGACATAGTCAAGAGCACAATCATAATCATTTTTCAGATCAGAGAAAAGATAAGTCACATGTGCAGTGTCACTATTGCAAGAGATATGAGAACTATGCTTATGAATGCGTAGGAAAAAACAGTATGATCAAAACAAGTAGAATCAAAATCAGGTTGGGAGCTCTACTTCAAGCTCCATGTTTATTTCATGCACAAATATTTCCTAAGCATCACCTATTGAGTGTAATCTATCATAAGATATTCCTAGTGATGTGTGGTATTTGGATTCTAGTTGCAGTAATCACATGTCAGGTAATTTAGATTTATTTTCTAATTTGGATGAGTCAGTAAAGAAAGAAGTTACCCTTGGGAATAATAATACATTGATTGTAAAAGGAACAATAACAACAAACAATTTAACTAAAAAAGGGGAGCAGAAGGTTATGCAGGATGTTTATTATGTTACAGGTTTGAAGCATAATCTTATGAGCATTGGTCAATTGGTACAAAAAGGATAGAGAGTTCACATTTAAGAAAATGAATGTGTGATCGTGGATAAATCTCTAAACACCCAGGTGTTTGCTAAAGTGAAGATGAAAAGCAACAGAATGCTTCCTTTCAAGATTATTCCAGCCACATCTGGAGTTCATACTACAGATCAGTCCGGAGCTAAGGAGATTGAATCAACTTTTCAATCAGTGGAAAAAGATGAATCGTGGCTATGACATCTTAGGTTTGGTCATTTAAAATTTTGTGGTTTGAATTTATTACACTTAAAAAATATGGTGAAAGGTTTTCCTTTGATTCAGAAACCAAATAGAGTTTGTGAAGGTTGTATATTGGGGAAGCAACATAGAGATTCCTTCCTTCCCGATTGGCAAAATAAAAAGAACAAGTGCAAGAATTGAAATTGTTCACTCAGATTTATGTGGAATGATGCAAACAAATTCTATTGGAGGTTGCTCATATTTTATGACATTCATTGATGACTATAAAAAGGAAGATGTGGTTTTACCTTTTGAGACAAAAATCATATGCTTTTGATATATTTAGGTAGTTCAAGGCTTTTATCGAAAAACAAAGTGGGTAGTACATCAATGTTTTAAGGGTAGACAAAGGAGGTGAGTATATTTCCAATAATTTTCTAAATTTTTGCAAATATCATGGTAAACAAAAGCAGTTTACTTCAAGAATATACGGTAGCATAATAGTGTGGAAGAGAGAAACAATTGAACCATCATGGAGATGAGAAGTATGATGAAGGAAAATCATATTTCAAATGAGTATTAGGCGCATGAAAGTGACAACTTCCATTTACATCATAAATAGGTGTCAACGAAAATTGTTGAAAACATGGTTCCTCAACAAGCTTGAACTAAGAGGAAACACAACGTTTCTTATTTTAGAATCTTTGGTTATGTGTCATAAGCACATGTTCCTGATGAAATAAGGAAGAAGTTAGACAACAAAGAAGAAAAGTGCATATTTGTTGGATATTCAGAGAATACAAAAATCTATAAATTGGTGTTAGAGCATGGTTTATCAGATGGATGTATAATAAGCATTATTGAATGGTTTTATTCAAAATGAACTTTATGAGAATCAGCTAGAAGGTTATGAGATTGAAGGTGATGAAGGAAATTTTATATACATGTTTAGAAAAGTGCTCTATGGTTTCAATAAAGCACCTAGAGCTTGATCCGAAGATCAATTTTCTGATAGTTTTACGAAGGATTTGGAAAATGAATTTTTTTGAGTATTTGATAATTTGTTTGGGAGTTTGTCTTCAGGAATATGTCATATATGGAAGTGCACACTCGATTGGAGAATAATAAAATTTTGAAGGTTGAAATTAAGGGGGAGTGCTGGAAATAGATAATTTCTCCCATGTATGCATTTGCTATTTTTAGGAAAAGCAAAAAGAAAGTTGCTTTTCTATGCATACTTTAGTTTTAAATAGGTGTCTCTATTTTTAGGAAAAGAAAATAAATAAAAACCTATTCTATTCGTGATACTATTAAAGCATATTCGTTATTTTTTATATGATAGTTCTATTATTAAGATATTCTAGCCATTGCTCGACATGGAAGAAGAAAATGCATATTTTATTGAGTTGAAGCTCGACATGGAAGAAGACACACAGAGACCTGTATTGATTGCCATAGCTTTCGACAAGAAGAAGATGTACACAAAGAGACTATATTGAGCCATAGCTCTAGACATAGAAGAAGATATAACACATTCATAGATATTGTATTGAGCCGAAGCTCGACAAGGAAGAAGAAATATATGCACAAAAGTGTTGATCTCGAGTTTATAATAATCTGTTTTATTTCCAATTCTTTATTTTATTTCTACTAGTTGTTATTTTATGTGCCTAATTTCTACATCTTCTCAGAATCACAGGTCTTATAGAAAATTATCTACCAAATATAGTGGCAAGGGTTTTATGAGGCATTCAAATTCAGTGCCAAGGACAAGGTTGCTCAACTCGTACCTCGTGAATAATACATTCAACTTAACCTACAAAAATATTCACACTACTTTTTTAAAAAATACTCCTAAAGTGTTTCAGAAAGCCTAAGATTTAATGCTTTCGACCCCATCCTAACCCAAAACCACAAAATCTAGATGAAAACAGCTAAGTAGGAATGATGTACATGCACAGAATGTTTCAAAGATGGATGTAAATTTCCAAGTAATAAATTTTTGCAAGTCTAAGATGATGACTGTCTCACCAGGAACAATACGAAAGGGTAAAACTCAGTGGAATTTGAAATTTAAGACTATTTTTGAGAGCATATGTCTACAATTTCCATTCCACCATCCATTGTATATAGCGACATAAACCGTGGGAACTATTATGTGATTTGTTAATGCAGTTGTATGTGCATATTTCATTTAAATGGGATTAAGAGAAGTAATATGAAATAAATGAAGTCTTCAGTCTATTCAAGAGGACTTGATTCACCACAATCTAACTTAAACATAGTTTCTTTCTGTTTAATGTTTTGGTGGTTAAATATCAATACAAGAATGTGATACCCTCACATCAAGAGATATTGAGGAAGGTTATGAGTAACCTTAGACCTTTTTATCTTTATGACAACACCCATTTGGCTTGTCATGACCATGTAGTTTACATCCGTATTTACATATAACAGATTTAAATTAACATAAAAATTATTACCTTCAAATTGATATAGAAATATAGTAGAAAAATAGTTAGGCAAGAGAAAAAGGGCGCACGCAAGCTGACCTATAGACTTTGTCTCTGCACCAACCAATGGTGAACTAGGAAAAGCTGAAAAATGAGTTGTAACAATACCTACAAAATTAAAAACACAAGCCTAGAAGTGCAGGAAAATGATGACATCACAACATTTGATGGTAGGTGTAGGGATGCAGACCACATGTACTTGTAGTGGTGCTCTTATCTATTGATATTATATCGTCAAATTGCATTGCATAGATCTCTTTGTAAATTGTTCTTTTTCATGAACTTCCTTTTACATCATGTATTTTTTTATATGTCCATAACTCGAATGAGTGTACATCATGTCAAGTTCTATCAATCTCTTTGAAATTCTATCATTGTCTCAATTGTGCTCTTATAAAGATCTATATTGAGATCAAGTGGTCTAATTTGGGGTTCCTTTTATGTTCTATTCAATTACAAATCCGTTGTGTTTTTTCATTAAATTAGAATCTAATCAGTAATTTGGTCTCTCGAGTTCCAACTTAGATTTTGTGTTGCTAGAGATTTGGAGATCATATTTATATATTGAACTCTAAGAGAATCACCTTTCATATCAAGTGTTTCTAGAATCAAGGATTGGCCATTCTATAGTGGTGAATTCTCTCGCTCTCACAATCTATAGTGCATAAAATTTGGAGTGTCCATTCTATACATTGGATTGATCATGTCAATGAAGTCAAAACCCAATTGAGAGAAGGGTTGGTCTCTTGAATTGGGTTAAGTGGAATGATAACCAACCTCTTCTTACCATTAAATAAGGCACATTCTTTGCATTTTTAACCCATGAATGAGCATTGTTGAATAGTGTAGGCCAAAAATAGTCAAATCTCATGATCTTGGTGCAAAGGGAAGGATAGCTACATAAAATATTGAGATTAGGTAGTGAAAGTATTAATAAATTATATAAACATCAAAAAAATATCCATCGAGAACTAGAATAAAAAATAAATTATCTATAAAATTTGTGATCAACATATACTTTAACTTAAAAAAACCCAATACAATGCTTGGATTGTTTATAACAAACATGCTCAAGACTAAAAAGTATCCAATCTGACCCAAGTTTCTCTTATTACACAAAGTTGCAAGTTCATTATTATGTAGTAAGGTGTTTCATTGCGAGGATGCATATGGCAGCCATTATCTCGTGTTTCCCAACATATTCCTCCCCACAATCTTTCTGATGAACTTACAATGCATGCATACTATAACAAGATTCGCATAATTATAGTTGTAATTTTCAATGCTCTTATTGTGTCCTTTGAAATGCACAAAATAGAGTGAATATATAACACAAGATATGAGGTGTGCATATGTGTCTAATTTTACCGATAGTGTTAGTTTATCCCTTATACTAAAAAACGAGGCTCTACTTTCGATTGATGATCATTATTTTTCACAAGCTACATTACAACTAAAAGAAATTTGGAAGCTTATGCACATTGGTTAAGACCTAGTGGTGGAAACTTTGGATAGCTTGATAATTTGGACAAAGATGCCACACTTAGGTTGGATACATGTTGTTTATCAATAGATATTGTACATAGGTGGGAGCAGGTTCTAAAGAAGAAGGACCAAAAGCTTGTTCAACTAGAGATAAATTAGGTGTTTGAAATTTGGAGGGATCAACCATTTCATGGAGTATCACATAACTGCATAGATCCTTTATAATTTGTTGGGCATTCTATCCAATAAAACTTGTATGATTTAAGGGAAGTAATCGATCAAGAGAAATCTAAGGCTATCATCCTTATTGCACTTGATGAGGTTGCTTGGATCTACAACATTCATAGATCCGATGTATCATACACTGCCGGATTGTTTGTACATGCTTTTACGATTGTGACCTAATTCTCTACTTTTGTATATGTTGACAAGGGAAAAGTGACATCCGAGTTTCCCAAACATATTACTCTCCCCATACTCGGAGTTCTCAGATGACTTTATAGTTGTAATTTACAATGATCTTAGGATAAATACTTGACTGAAAATGCTATAGAAATAAAGAATTATGAGCCATGCTACATATATGGAATAATTTTCACCTCACAATTATGGGGTTTATGAAAAAATATATTTTGGAGGTTCCTACAATTTTGGAGAAGAAATATGATAAATATACAAATTATGAGAAAGATTAAAAACAAATCCTTAAAGTTACATTGAAAATAAACAATAAAAATAAAGAAAATTAGTTCATCTATATTCCACAATTCATCCGAGTGCCCTAGCATTATATTCTGTAGAATGTGGAACCTTTTGTGAGCTTGATAATTTAACAAAATGCTTGAAAATATATGGTCTCATGGACTATAATGAATTTTGGATATACAACAAGATGGGTTTCCCTCACGAAGGATTGACATTGTCTCACCAAATGGAACTAACAGGTGTCCACTTTGATCGGTTCACCTTTTCTAGCATACTCCCACTCTATGCACACATCGAAGCTTCGAATTAAGGTGTGGAAATTCATCGGAGCATTAGGGTGAATGGGATTTCAGTAGTTGTTCAGTTGTATGTGCCATGGTAGACATGTCTAAAAATGTGGAAGCATGTGAACTATTCAACACAATCCTTGAAATATATATGGTCTCATTGTGACCGTAATGATTACGAGATATGACAAAAAGGGTTGTACTCACGAAACAATGACATTGTTTTACCAAATGTAGCCAATAGGCATCTGCTCCTTTTGGTCCATCTTTGATATTTTATACTCCCATCCTATACAAAAATAGGAGATTTGGAACTAGGCATGGACATCCCCCAAAGCATTATGGAGAAGGGAATTTTGTTAGACATTTAAGTTTCAAATCCCATGACATATATGTTTACACAATGTGGAAGCATTTGAATTGTTAGACAAAATGCTTGAAAAGGTCTTAGAAACTTTCAAGTAAATGCAATTGGCATATGTAAATTCATACTCCACAACCTTTTCAAGTGTCCTCCCAACCTCTGTCAAAAAGGGAGATTCAGATCATGATATTTTTTCAGTGTTTTCTTCCCATTTTAGAAAATTACTAGAAAAAGGTTTTTGGTAGCCTCGAATTTCCCATTGTGTCAAACCAACGCCTAAACCGAGCAACCTTAGTTGAATGTCATGGGAAGCCCTATTGTGGTAATGTAAAAAAATTGGAGTAAATGTTAAGTAGGGGCCATTGAAATTGTTTCACCAAATGCAAAGGAATAATATGAAGCATATTTTTATAGATTTTGTTGATGTAATTGTACAATATTATGACATATTCAAAATTTTAATCGATGGCACTTCTATTGTTTTACTTTTTACCAAATAATATTTATTGCTTCCCATGTTTTTTTCTAAATGGTTGTGTATGCATTTTCCATTTTGGATTTGATGTGGCATTTTATCATCATTGTTCATTGTTTCATTGAAATAGATTTTGCACTAAACATTTCTTTCAAATCCTTTAGAGTTATTCAATCCAAAGGTCATTTGTTAATTAAATTCATTTCAAACAACTACGAGCCTCCTAATATTCATTCTTACATTAAAGTTTTGTTTCTCAAAATCAGTTTAATTGACCTTAAATTTTATTCTCACTATGAGAAGGAACTAACAAGATGTTAAGGTTCTACTTTTTGAGACGTATATTTCATGTTTAAATATTACTTTGCTAGACATGGGGAACTATCGTGAGGTCAAGGAAGATACATTAGAGTTTAATGGAAGATTTAGATTCAATATATATCTTCCCATAAACATCCTTTCATCATAGTACCCTATTTTTCTTGTTACATCCGATATAGTTCAATAACTTGTTTGAATACATTCAAGTCTTTCACATAATAAATTTTATTTAGATTTATATATCTATTTTATTTTTAGAAAGTTTGATCTCACTATGGGAAATTCATATTTACTTTTAACTACATGAAAGTGTCTAGTTGAGTTTTAAGGACTTCGAGCATGACGTTATTCCTAATCCCAAATTCGTGTTATCTCTTGTACTGTTTACACTTACGTCGTACTTTGGCCTAATGATTGGCATTGTTTTTAGAAAAATTGTAATTCAAATAACTCATAATTTGACTAAGAAGGGGTTCAGTAATTATGCACCTAACTACTCATTTCATTGCTCGTAGACCATCAAGTATTAAATGCATATTACATGACAAACCGACAACTATACGCTTTTCAAATTCCAAGGAACTATATGCTTTTCAAATTCCAAGGAACTATTTAAATTGTTTAGTAAAATGCATCAATGTTTCTTTCACCAATACCCTTAAGAGAGGCTCCATGATCTATTAACTTTAGCAAAAATCATTGATGGGGGAACTACACCCTACGAGAGAGAGAGCACTAAGGGTCACAATTATCTAGAGGGATAAAGGGAGTTCAAATACAAAAGTTATAAAATTTAAAGTGTTTCAAAATCCTTCTAAGGTAAAATTTACAGTCATTGCTGGCAACACATCATAGTTACTTTGTTCATTAGAATTATAATAGGTCACTCGATGTATTACATTCATTTCTAATTGAGGTTTCTACACCCTACCACAAGTCAAATTAAGAGTAATCAAGTGTCCATGTATTGCAAGGAATTCGTGCCACTCGAGGTATCTTGAGAATACATTTTCTCACTTTTGTTTAAATTTATCTTATAAAGGGTTCCATTAACTTTGGTTCATTTATTTGACTGCAAATAAAATATATTACACGATAGTTAATTTCAAATATCATATCATATACATAGTTTAGGTTTGATTCTTAAATAGGAAATGATGTTTTCTTATTCACTTGTTCTCAAGTGGATCAATTCACGTCCACCTTCACATCATAAGAAATATTTAATATGTTCCAACCAATCTCCATGACCCTTGAAATGATTAGATCGACATCCCAAGGGTATGTTTCTAAACAAGGGAAAGTTACAAAAATTCCTTTATAATTAAAAAATTAATAGGGAATTAATACACAACCTATCTATCTTTTGGTCCCACCGATTGTTCATTACATTCTAATTTTAACATTATTTAGTCTCTAAAAACAACCATGAGATTTCATGCTCAACATGTCATCTTGTATGCCATTAAAATGATGTTATGTCTTGCACTAAGGAATCTTACACACTTTCATACCTATGTGAACTCTGTCAACTAGGTTTGTAGGGAGAAATACAAAAATTCATACAATACCTCTAAGTCTCTAAGACTATGAAGGATGTTTGGAGCTAGCCTAACTTGGAGCTTACTAGAGAAGGTCATTACATTCAACACGGGTAAACATTGTGAGCTATATGAATATTTGGTTGCTTTCCACTCAATAAGAAAAACACTCACAAATGTAAGTTGATATTTTTATTTGAATATTAAGTGATTTCCTAGGTCATTGCAACACTAGCAGATAGGTAAAACCACGCCATTTTAAATAACTTTCTAACAATTTTACTGGCACAATGATATCACAATTACGATGACACTAAACATTTTAAATGACAAGGTTCCAGTTTCATCCTCATATATTTATTTTGACACTAAAAGAAGGGTTCTTTGGCGTCGTTTTCCAAATCAACATGATACAATCAACTTCATTTAGTTAATAGTGTATACACCATTACCACCAAGAGTAACAATCGTTAAATAAGCAAAATTATAACTATGTACGACATAATACATTTTCCCAATATGCAACACTATCATTTTCATCATGGAAATAATGAAAATAATACATCCTATTCCTAAAAATATAACTGAAATATTCTAAACAATTACATTTCCTTCAAATAACATGCTAATAAAAGACACAAATGTCATTTTTACTACTCCTTTTGTTCAGGTACCTGCAACCAATGTTGCGTCAGTCCTAGGACTGAGTATGGAAAACCCTTACACTCAAGCACAAACAAGACATTCATCATTTCAAGTAATTTCAAACAAAGTACAAAGAGAGGTAGAGATAAGGAGAGAGAGGAGAGATAATTTCCTCACACATTCATTTACTTTTTTTTCAAGAGAGAGAGTAGGGAAGAGAGAGAAATTGTAAAAAAATTTCTTTGTTATTCACAATATTTTGACCATTTCTCAATTCATACCCATTTTCATATTATTTAAAACTCATCTGCATTTTAATCCATTCATGTTTCCAAGACCAACCACAATTTCATATTTATATTAAGAGATAGAGAGAGAGGGAGGAGAGAAAGAACACTTTAAATTGTAAAATCCTTTCATACAAAGTAATTGATTAAATAATACTCTACACACACTATAACACTATAAAAAGGGGTTCACAAGTAATTTACAGTAACCAATAGGATCCTAAGAAATATTTTCTATCTTAAGTTGCGAGTGTGCAAAAACTAACCAAATCAACTAAATTGCTTACATAAAGATGGTTTTCAAAACCACTCATTTTACGTTCAAACATAAATTCCATCGATTCCTACCTACTCGCCTATAAAAAAATAACTTGCTGGATTCAAAGGAATTTGATTTCGTCAAACAAGGTTCAATTTAAGAAGGTGACTTCAAGACCAATTATCGTAAACACATCAAACACTTATATTGTATGATGACCGGTGACTCCAACGTCCACTTGAAACTCTAAATTCGGAAAAAAAAATTATGAAACTGAGAGTTGGTTTCAAATCTCGTGTAGGAGTTGTTATCCAAAATTCACCCCTCAAGGTAATTTTGATAACATGCATCAAATTCTTTAGTCCCAAGCAATTATATTGATTCAAGGCAAAAAATCATGTTTCTGGGGTCCCCTCGGATTTTTTCTAACTCTCTTATCCAAGAAGAAAGGAGCAAGTTCTGATAAAAGGTGAGAAAGTTGCAAAAACAAGCTTGAGCCAAGAAAAATCATGAAAAATGGCTAAGTCTTAGTCCTCGCAACAGTCGGGACATGAGGGACATCTGGGCGCGAATCGGCCAAAAGGCCGCCAGTCTGCAGAGCAAAGGGACATCCGGGATGCCGGGGACGCACGGATGCGAAAAGGCGAACCGGCCGAAAAGTGGAAAAAATTGACTAAGTGTTGTTTTCACGCAGTTGGGACAGTTGGGACAAAGGTACGCGAAAGACGCAGATCGGCCGGTTTGGCGCAAGTCAGTCCATTTCGGGCGGTTCGGAGAAATTTGTCCCAGGCAGTCCGGGACAGTTGGGACAAAAGTGCGCGGAGGACGCGAACCAGCCAGTTCAGCTGAAACAGAGGACTTTCGTACTGGGACATCCGGGCCAAAAGTACGCGGGGGACGCGAAAAGCCGAAAGAGCCGAGAGCGAATGGAATCTCGCCACGTGTCTTTGCAGCAAACAGGAACAAGGGAGCCCGAATCAGCCGAAGTAGGATATTTTTGTCCGGGACAAAGGTACGTGCGGGACATGAGGGACGTGAAAAGCTGAAGCGGCTGAAGGCAAAGAACAAAAGTCAACGTTTGACCCGTGAAACTTCAAACGGCCATAACTTTTGACTCCGAGCTCCGATTTTCACAAAATTGGACTTTCTGGAATGAGCACGAGCACGATTTCTTATTTTTGATGAGGGTAGATATATTTAATTAAGATAAATATATTCGGCTCCAGTCAGTTAATGCTCATTCCCGTCAAATGACAGAAAACGCCTGCCAGACCCAAAATAGCTGCCCGCACTCAGAAGGCCATAACTTTTGCATTTCTCAACGAAATCGCACAAAATTGGTACCGTTGGAATCGTGGCTCTCGAGCCCAATGCACAGAAATCAAGAAATTCCAGATTTGATCAGAAATTGGTCGAGATTTTTTAGAAAACGTGGCTGGGTTCACAACAGTGTTTCATTTGGTGGTTGGGAGTGCAATTAAGAGGCATGGTCATCATTCTTTCTCTGCTGCAGCACATGGGACAGTATGGGGAGCCTTTTGCAAGTAATATATAATCATTTTACTCCATTTAATGCCTCTTACAGGTGGTTGAAGGACAGATTTTGGGATTTTCATTTCCCCTTCTCTTCCCCTTCTCATTTTTCTATAAATTGGAGTGTTGGGCTCATTGGAAAAGGGAGGTAGTTCTTTGTAGAAAAGCTCTATCAAAATTGCTTTGTGAAGCCAATGTGCTGCAGGCCCTTGTAGTGGACTCCTTGCATGGTGATCCAGGCCCTTATCTTGTAATAGATTGAACTGTGCATATCATGAAGCAATAAAATATCAGTTTGTGGATGTATCTTCCCCTACTGTGCTTTCTTGCATTCTTCTTGCCCCTTTAATCTTTCTACAAGAATATTGTGTCTATTATTATGTTCTTGCAGGGATTCATTATCATTGTGTATGCTTGGAATATTGTTGTGAATGCATTTTGCTAGATTATGGAGAACTGTCATCACCTCTTCTAGTGTGCACTTTGCCTCTGTATTTCACACATTTGGAGACTACTCTCACACCCTCCTTTTCTGGTGTATCACCGCTTTAGTGTAGGCTTTCATTTTATGCATTCTCTCTCCTGGTCCCTTGGAATTTTAGATTAGAATAGTTAGTTTCCCCTGCATTAGAGTAGATTGTGGCAGGTAGTTTAGGAGCAAGAACCAGCTTTCTCTGGAGGTCTATCTCAAGTAGCAAGTCCCACAACTTGGAGATAGTACCCATGTTATCCAATCACACTGTGAGTTCAAGTATATGCACTTGTATAAACACAAGAGTGCTGTGATTCGATGATAACAGGAGTGCTAGAGGAAGATTAAGGTGATTTTAAGTTACACCAAATCCATAGGACATTTGTAAGTGAAAACCGATCACAATTTCATAAAGTGTGAATGTCACCAAAAGTGATCGAAGTGTTTAAAGGGTTTCGAATCTCAGCTTGTTAAGGCATATAATTGAGTTAGTCGATCGGTTAAGAAAATTCATTGTGTCTTGGGTCAACATGGAACTTGTTTTAGGTTTTGGTTCCCATTTACCATTCGACATGGCACTCCATGTGCAGGGTTCCAAAGGCCTAATTTATTTATTTATTTATTCTTAAAAGTTTAAAGAAAAATATTTTCAGGAAAGGTAAAATCCATATAAATTCATTCCAATTTGCATTCTTTTTATATATATATATATATATATATATATATATATATATATATATATATATAACTTACAGAAATCCAACACTAAAAAAATATTAAATGTTTAGTTTGAAGCAAGAGTAAGAGTGATCCATACCCGAATAATCCCTATGGAGACAACACCGAGTCCTAGGGAAGAGTATGGTGCTACTGGACTAAGGAAGAACATTTCTCCACCATGTTCAAAGTAAATTTTCACCAACAAATTACCCATATCATACTTAACTTCAACTTGCACATTATTATCTGTAACTTGCCAATGCGAGTCAAATCGATAACCACTTCCAAGTGTGCTTTGGTAGTTGTCCATATGTTGCCTCGTAATCCCATTTCAAAAATCCATTTTGTGTAAATCCGACAATCTTGGCATTCCATGAAGCTAAACATTTTTTTTGTCCTTTAACATTCCCATATTTGTGAATCCTACAATGAGTAGGCCACATTCCTGAATACATGGTGCCCAAAGAAGCCAAAAAACAAAGAAAAATAAAAAACTTAAATTATGATTTCATCCCATGGATCCCCTCTCAAATCAGACACTTGGGAAAACAATCCACGTGCCTTAAAAGTGCATCCAAAAGAATATGTCTATGCTAAATCCCTGTAACAACAACATTTAACAAGGGCTCTGTCTCGAATCAAATAAAGCAACATTTATTTCTTGTAAGGCACCGAATGGAAGACCAGAGGGTTACACATAGAGGGAGAGTAAAGGAGAAAAATCTAGTAGAGACAGAAGTGGGATAGTAGAAAAGGGAACTTTCAATGGCTTAATCAATACAAACAATACTTGAAATAAAAGATAAAGAGTAGGAAAGTGAACTCGGCAGAACAAAGGCTACACGGTGCAGTGCACATAAGACAAGAGATCAAAAGAAGAAGAAGAAGAAGCCAAAGCAGTAACAGCTCAACATTACACTTTCTGAAGCACCTCCTTGATCCTCAATCCTATCCTTCTTCGCATACAACAACAAAATAATGGCATGCAACAGTTTTCATTTCTCTCGAGAAAAAGCAACTCGCTTCGTGTGAGATACTGAGACCCACGTCAATCATTTTGTATAAAGTAAAATGAGGAGGAATTTGGGCTCCATATTGTCCTTGATGTGCAAGGTTGAATTAACCGACGATGGTTCTGATCTTAGGACAGCTATTGGTGATCATCTTGTTTAGCACAATTTTCCCTATAGCTTTCTATTTATTGAATTATGAGAGGACATAACTCTGCTCTTGCTGCAACTATCTCGATCATTTCTAAACTCCAAATCTTAACCTGGGTTCCTCGGGGTTGATTCTTCTGGACATGAAATAAAGTGTTTGTATTAATATGCAAGGAAATGACAGTTTTCAGGCCCTTCCACCTGTCAGCCTTGACAAATGCGGCTTGATGTCTAAAATCGAGGGGGCATTACTATTGCCTTCCCACTCACAAATTACGAAAAAGGTTGTTGGTAGCCTCAACTTTCCCGCTCTCAGTAAAACCAATGCCCAAACCAAGCAACTATAGTTGAATGTCATGGGAAGCCTTGTTGTAGTCATGTAAAATATTTAAGTAAATGCAGAGACGGGGGCCATTGAAATTGTTTCACCAAATGCAAAGCCGTAATAGGAATTGTTTTTTTAGATTTTGTTGAGATATTTGAACAATATTATGAAAGATTCAAAATTTTAACTAATTAACACTTCTATTGTTCTACTGTTGCACTAAACCTTTATTTCAAATCCTTTAGAGTTATTTAAAATATATGAAGACTTGGAAAATATGGATGGTTTACACTTGATATATAAAATTGTCAAAGGAATCGGTGAGTACAATCCCTTGTTTTTATTTGATAGACTTATTGTGAGAAGTCCATTAACATATCATAAGTTGTGAATATGTTAAGAAGTATAAGTCCATTAACTCATAAGAATCATCCATTTCTAAGGGAAAAAGTTTTATTCAAGGAGGTAACACACATGTGCAAACTTTTCTTGAGTTTCTCAATATTAAATATACCGGGAAAAGCTAATTGGAAGAACATGTCCATTTTTCCACATATGGCTAACACCACCCTTTAGTTTCCTCATCAGACTTGATAGGCGCTTCTGTCGAGAGATCCTTCATTATTATAAAAATATATCAAACATATAGGGTTTGCTACATAAAGGTGACTTTTTTACTAATTCCAATTCTTGATAGACATTTTGAATGCATGCTCCCATCATGTCTCAAAATTGGAGCTTTGGATTGAGGGATGGACATTAGTCAAATCGTAATAGAAAGATGTTTTTTGTTAAATGTAGTTGTAGGTGCCATGGTAGACATGTATGGAAGAAGAAGAATCATACACAAGGTGGCTATGATTCCGACAAAATATCGTGCAATGAGAAGAGATCTTGTGGAATCGATGAATGGGAGCCTTAAAATAGAGTATGGACATCTATCAAAATATAATAGAAAGTATATTTTTGTTGATTATTATACTTGTTAATACTCGGATAGACATCTATACATAATTTATAAGCATACATAAAGAAAAAATTCTCTCACAAAATGACTAAAGGATATGGGGTTTATCTACCATCAACCCACAAACTTTCTATCTACAACTTAATATCACTTGCTGACAATTTAGAACTCGTATACAATTGCCAGTATCTTAACTAACTATTCTAAATCACAGCCACCAAAATCCTTAATCATCATCATAGTCTCCATTGAAGACATCAGCAACCAAGGGCCAGCGGCGACCCTCCACTCAATTTTCACCCATGTATGTGGGTAAAAAGATCATGCGTCATGTGTTGACATAGCCCATTGCCTCCACCGGAAAGGACTACACTCACTGGAAACTATGATGAGATATTGACAAGACATGACATTTGGATTGAATTTAAATTTTGATATTTCCCGCCTGGTCATTTCAAATTACAATAGACACTGCCCCGCCCAAGCATGTCAAATTATGGATGATACGGAATAGAAAAACCACACGGAAAGCCATTTGTTTTCCGCGGAGGTTGCCATACATCGTGCTTTTTTGGGAAGCTCTGTGTGCGTGTTTGATCCTCTGGAAGCCAATTTTTTCTTCGTTCCCATGTATGTTTCCTGTAATTTTATCTTTTGGTATAAATAAAGTGGAGGGGCTCTGTTGCATTCCGTTTCTTGTCCTGTTATGATTAATTTTATGGTTTATATATTTTGCTATCAGGGAAGGGATATCACCATTTCTGCGGAGGTCTATAATTCTGCAGACGTTTGCATACCACCATGTCAAGATAACAGAGCATAACAGATTCCTCCTTACGTGTCTCCAAGATCATAGAACCAAGACACCAAGACACTAAGTGTCTTGGTGTCGGCGTATGTTTTTATCAAACCCCTCACCAAGTTTATTGTTTTACAAGGTTTTCTTTAGAGGCGTGATATTTGGGTTTGATTTTGTTCACGTGTTGGTTTACGTATTTTGGCAGTGGATCTTATGAAGGAGGGATCAACAGTAGTGTTTTGCAATGCAAAAATGATATGTTTAGAGGATCCATGCGACTTGCTGTATATAAATGGCATAGAATTGAGGTCACGGAGCCTGCAGATTTCGATGTGAAGGAGGAAAATAATTTATCTCTTGTTGAGTACGAGTTGGTCAATGTGCAAGAGTAGACTATAATAATTTTGTATTGCAAGGGATACGATGTATCCCTTGCATATTGTTATTGATTATGCTAGTAAATAAATGCAAAATAGGGGTTGAAGGAAAGTGGTACATAGATCATACTGGGTACAAGGTGAAACCTTTCAGCTTGGTTTTGAATTTAACAAATTTACTTTTCTAGTAGAATACAGTGCAAATTTTGGGAGCATTTTCTAATGGGTTATGTTATGAGATCATCATGAGAACATTGAGTAAATGTGGGAGGCGAAAATACTTTGTACATGATTTCAGATTTTCTTTAATGAATGTTGTTTGGGTTGGTTTGGGCACATTCTCCACAAGCGGAATACTTTATTTTTTCCTATGTTATGCGGGTGGTGCAAGTTTAAGGTAGCAACTTTTAGTGAGGTGTTGCCTTCTATTTACCAAAAGTTGTTTTAAACAATTTTCCTTGTTCCAATGGAATAGAAACGTGAAAACGCAAGAACACATTCAACTCTTAAATTTTCGTGTAGTTTGGACCATTTGGGAGCATCTTTAATGTGCAATAATATGTACATGCTTATATGGAATAATTTCCTATTTGTTTGTATAGGCTATTCTGAAATTTTTGTAGTTTTTCAATTCAATAGTTTGAGATTCAATATTCCTAGGGTTACTTAAAGATGAGACCTCCGAATCTGCAAGGAGTCTTATTTTTGTTGTATTAAAGAAAAGAAATTAAACTAGCAAATTAAGGAAATCAATGGTCCATGTATTAACCAGCAATGTGTCCCTTAAAGACACAAAATTTGCATCTACAATTAATTTTGAAAAGACAATCAAATTGATTACAGAAAGTAGAACTAGGAAATATCAAGAAGGTTTTGATCTAAAAACTACAATTATTGCCAAATCATGGCATGTAGAATAGGCTTATAATGTATGACAAACCAATATGCAATATGGAAAAAAATAATATGTAACCACGGATGATCTTGAATATAATCAAAATAATGTATTTACCATATCTTGTTAGTAGATTTTTGCAATGTATTATGGGTACACAGTATCATCTAGTGTATGGACAGCTGAAATTGATTTCAAGCTTTTGGTTTTGAGTCAATTTTGTTTTCTTCCTTAGTTATGAAATTTTCTAAGTTGGGAACTGCTAGCTAAGGAAGAGTCAAATAGTGTTGTGTTTTGATGGGTGTATACTCTTATTGCTTTTTATAATTATTTTACATGATAGAATCCATATGATTTTCCTGGAATGGGAACCTGGAAATCTAATCATTGCGAGTTCGTTTTTAAAAGATTGTTCCATATACGCATTCTCCAGATATTTTTGGGTTGGCGGGGTAGTTGTGATCTTTGAGTTTGGTATTTTGGGCTTATTGAACTAGCCATTTAAGATAACTTTTGCAAGGAATACTCCCATATCTTTGTTAATCCTAGACATTTATTCGCAAAGCTTCGTTTCTCGCCCTTTGTGATCAATGGCCCGCCACAAGTTTTGACTGGATGTATTAGTCTCCCGATAGTTGGTAGCACCCACATCATGTGTTTTTAGTTTTCTAAATGATTTTTAAACTTTGTCCCATGTATTGAAGTGAACGGACTTCATTAAATCCATGTCCCAAGACCCAGGGATTCTCCTTGTGTATAGGATAACATGTGTTGTATGTTGAAAGGGAATTTTTTAGAGCATTTTTGAAATTATTTGGTTTTCCTAAAATAGTTAAGACAATTTTCATCGATGTATTCTCTTGATCGGGTCATGAACTACTAGTTAGGATGGATGGTATTCGGTGATTATTTTTACAATTCTTTATATAATAGATCTAATCTTGTTTTCTTGGTATGAGAATTGGAAAGCTTTCTTGTTGCCAATTTTTCTTTGAAATGATTACTACAATACATTGTCTCGCAGAATCTATTGGGTTAGCAAGGTAGTCACGATATTTGAATTTGTATTTGTAACTTGGATTGGCTAATGACAGAGATTATGTAGCAAGTATTCATTTCTTGCCCCTTTTATCCAATGGTCAACCAAAAGATATCTAACATATGAAATGTGTAATTTGAAAATTTTTGAAATTACATAGGAATCTTATTGGCAATCTAGTGGTGAAGTTATTTGAATGGAAAAAAATTTATTTGCATGTCTCTTAATCTATCGACAAGGCTTGCAAAACTCTAGATTTGATAACGTCATCAAGTGTCAATGAGTTAAAATTTTAGAATGTGTTTGAACCCACCCCTTCGACTATGATCAAAAACACAATGTCGTACTCCTTTTTGAGGAGAACATTGGTTTAGCTTTGGAAATGTGATTGAGATAGAGATGCTCTCAAAGTAATTATAGTGTTCAATTGTTCATCTTATGATGATGTTGTTGATGTCGAATCGCAGCACCCCTGAATGTCTCTGCAACTCGATGAGTTGAGACTCTCAGTGCGATTGCATAACATGGAGCTTTTCCCAAGTGTGGGACCTTGCGAAATCGGAAAAGCTCTCTGGATGAAGGCCGGTTCCTATTCCTCTGTTTAGATGCACACGTAGAAAATGTAGAGGGTTTACAAAAAACCTAATCTAACTTGCCAAGGAGACAGGGTAAGAAAATGCATAAAAATAAAACCTAAACTACAAAGGTGATGCACCGAGGAATGAAGAACACCTGTCTTGCCAATAAACACAGACCATTAAAATGCAATGCAAGATCATACACAGATAGCCAGATTCACAGTGAAAGATCAAGGGGATGCAAATGAATACAGAGAGGGTTGAGAATCATCCATAGACATGCATTAATTTGCTCCAAAGATTGATACAACACACTGCAAAATGCCAAGAGGCAAGGTTGCATTACAGTTTCAAATGGGAGGTTTTAACTCCACAAGTTCACCTGCCAAAGAGAAGAAGGGAGGGGCAAAACAAGAATGTCCAACCTTTAGAAAGAAGCCCCTCCTTACAATTTATAGGAAGAATGAGAGAGAAAAGAGAGAGGAATTCAAAATCTGCCCCAACCACCTCCAGAATGCACTTAACTCATCTCATTATGGTGGTAGGTGAGAACCCCAGCGAACACAAAAGTGGCCATCTGAATATCTCTGCGCTGTGTGGGCCGTGCTTCCGTCAGCGCTCAAAATGTTGTGCCCCCTGAAGGTGTGCCTTTGTGCATCCATGTGTGTGTCGACATCCTCTTCCATGTGCCAAGGGCGCATCCTTTACCCTGTCGACATTCATTGTCATGTGCCATTTCTATGCGCATTGGGCACATCGTTTGCCCTGTCAACATCCATTGTCGTGCGCCACTTCATGCGCCTTGGGCATCATTTACCCTGTCGACATTCATTGCTGTGCGCCACATACATGCACCAAGGCGCATCATTTACCCTATAGACATTCATTGTCGTGCGCCATTTCTGTGCGCCATGTGCGCATGTCAAGGATTTGAGCTTCTTTGATTTCTCCATTCTCCTGCTTGTCTATATCTACCCGGGGGAAAATATATATACAACAGATGTTCTTTTTAGTGAAGAAGGGTCCATCATATTAGAGAGAGATATTCTTTGGTTTCACATTGCAAATGTGTTAGAGAGACATATATACTCTCAAAACAATTATAGTGTCGAATGTTTATCACATGGTGTCCTTTTGAGTGAAGGGGATCCATCATAGGGGAGAGAGAGATATATATTATGCACTCAAAGTAATTATTGTGTTAAATGCTTATTATATGGTGTCTGTTTGGGTGAAGAAGGGTCCATCATAGCTTTACTCAAAAACAACTCTTACCACCATGAGCAATACACTAGACACAAGCTTCTTATTGAAAAACATCATATTAATTGTCCATTATTATCTTCATTTATATAATTTGATAATGGTTTATTCAATATTTTTCACAAAGAAATAACTAATTGATATGATTGAATTCAGTTTTGTGCACATGGACATGCACATTTAAAACAATAAGATCAAACACTATTTTATAGTGATTAAATGAAACATTTCATAAATAGAGAAAATCAATATAGTTAATTCAGCTTAACCCACACAACGGGTATTCAAATGCATTGCTGGTCTTAAATTAGAAACAGTCAATCGACTAAATTTGCTAGCCATTTATTATCTTCATTCATAGTTGAAGAGGCTATACTTTTTTAAATCTTCTCGCAAACTTTTATTTGAAATATGATTTTCTTCGAGAAAGTTATCATGGTTACTAATTGAAGTAATATATATTTATATCTATGAATAGTTAAAACATAAATATATGTTGTGTTGTATAAATATTTGCATATTGATATGTTTATAATTATATTAGTGATATAAAATATTTGTTTTCATTTCAGTACACACACAAACTTGCATCATTTAAAAATAGTTTGTCGATAAATTTACAATTCAACATGTGTTATATTGAATTTAGTTTTAGTACACTAGAGTAAGCTTGTTTGTGATCCACAATATCTCTCTAATTTGGAAACATTCTATAACAATATCTAATAATGTGCATCTAAACTAACCATATGATTAAATCAACCTTCCATTACTTTTCCAACTTCTATATTGTCAACTAATCCCTCTAAGAGGAAAACCTCTTTCAAGTATAAACATGTATTTATAAAAGTACATGATTCACCTACTTACAATATTGCTATAATCTACATCCCAATTGTATAACATCAAAAAGATCCTTCGACCCATGCCCCATTAATAAATGTGTTAGGATTATTAAATTAATGTTAATGACCGAATGTTTCATAATGAATCACAAGCATAACATAACTCAAAGAAACATAATTCAACTCATTAACCACAATATTGAGTTGGGTAAACCCTCTATGATGGAATTTTATCATTATATTCCCTATACTTTTGAGTAAGTTTTAACACTCTTGCACTCCCGAGGTCATATGTGCACAACGCACATTTGTGCAAAGTAGTTCACCTGGAAAATTTTCAAGTTTTTTCACTATGCATAAGTTCTAATGATATTTAGTGATTAGTAAATAGATGCATACCAAGAATACCGAGTTAGTAAACTATCTTTATTAGCTCCCTCTGGTTACATTCCCTATAATTCTTAATAAGATATTCCAAACTCTTGCACTCCTTGACGTCATGTGTGTACATCACACATCTACACAAAGAAGTTCATGGTAAAAGTTTTAAGTTGTTTCCTTGTGCCAAAGTCCAAATCATCTTTAGATATTGGTAGATATATGCACACTACCAAGATGAGGTTATGGACATAATGTGATACTCTAAAAAGGAATATGTTTATTATGTGCATAATTGATGATTCTTAGGATTGTGTATTGTTTCGGTAATCTATTGAACATTCCTACCCAACGTCAAGCATAGAAGTATTAAGATAGTGCAAAAATTTTTCATCCTCACTTAAGACTCTAAAATCCATATATGTACAATGAAGAGGTGCCACAATGCATTGTGAATGTTCTTTTGGCTGCACAATATTTTAAGATGACATATCGCCATTTGTACATTACACTATTAAATATATAGTTGCATTGACTACTAGGAAGTATTTTTGAATGAAGAATCTACTACAAATCTTGTGGATCATTATTTAAATGAAATAAAAATAAGTACGAAAACACACGATACTACTTATTCCTACTTGTGGCCTACTCTAAGTATTTTGAAATTCTTTGATGGCCATCAAATTTGATTCCTTATAAAAGAATTCCATCCAAATTAGGTTGAAATTTAATAACGAATCATGTAAATTTTGGTAGAGATTTATCACAATTATACTAAATAATAATGTTTCATTATATTTTAATCATATCCAAATTGGTTTGTTTGTGGCACATTTAGATTTTTATTGGCTTCATCATGGAATATTTCTGATCAAAATGTTAGGCCATGGGAATGGCTAAAAAGCTCATGAAAATGCATAAAATTCATAATGTTAGATTAAGCACAAATATATATGGTTTATTCATAACTTTTTAAATCAAAATCCTAGAATGAACATTTAAGACGATGTTGCATTGGAATGAATTACCTCAAATTTTTATGATGTATGATTTGATTGAATTTTAACTTGATTTGTATGTGACTTTATCTCCTACTAATATACATGTACATGTTATAATATTCTTATAAGGGTTATGCGTGTTTGTGGTATTTAATAGATGGTGGAGTGGTTTGAGTTGTTGGGAGATTTCAACTATGCTTACCATCTTCCCCGACTTCATTTTAAATCCCTTTTCATTCCACAATGAAGATCAAGAATACTTAATTATAAATGTTTATACATATAATAATTAATATTATGAATATCTTAAACACATCTATCGAGAATAAGCCTAAAGATATAAATCTCAAAGTTATTTTCTAATTTTTCAAAAACTACACTAATCACTAACTCCATTATGTTTTCTTTAGTTGTAGTCATTGCTAGAGAAATCAAGTAGGAACACCGAAAAGTGAATTGAAAGGCCTAATTGAGAACGAGTGGGTTCAAACCTTGCAAAACATATGCCCACACCAAGACACTAAACTTGGATGTTCGATAAAACAATAACAATTTTGATTTATCAACCCTCTCTTGAGTAAGGTTTAAGTTCGCCTTACCTAAATAAGTCATTTTCTATTGAGATAATATAGAACTTGATACAATTAATATGTAAATGTAAATCCACACCAAAACACCAAATTATAGTGATGTGGTGTAGAGTGCTAAAGTATATGTGGAGGTATATTGGTGTTGTGTATAGTTATAGGAAAGTTCACATCTTTTATCTAGGATTAGTCTACTTATCTTATTTTTTGCACCTTCATGTGTTTCTTGTTGTGGAAACTTATCTTTCCATTGGCTTGTTATATGGGAGAAAATTCACCAAGATTGTGGCATGGTTGAATCAACTTGAAGGTCAAGAGAATAAGAGGCCATAAAGCTAAACAAATTTGTAATACATATAAAATTTTATAGGGATAGATAAAAAATGAGCCATGATTTATAAAAATATCAAATTAGGCACTAAATCTCACACTTGCTCAAAGATGGGCACCCCAGAGGGTGCCACAAGAACCACATGAACACTCATGCGTGAAGTAGGAAAAGTGCCTAATTGATTGTGTAAGGAGACACATAAAAATACACCTAGTTATTTACAATTCAAAACACCATGACTCCAATAGTAAAAAAACTGATCACAATGGATCAAAAGGAAACAAAAAACAAAGAAAATAGAGTACAATAGCGAACAAATTGTAATTTGTACAAAAAATACAAGCAGCCACATAATAAATCCCAAAAATGTTTTAGATGTCTTCCATTAACACGTAAATCAAGTAAATCTCATTCTAAATCCCTTAAGAAGATGGTATTTTCTATAATCTTGATGTCAATGGAATAATGACCAATCCATAATGCATAAAAATTCTTATGCTTTCCTTTATCTTCATGTCTATTATCCCATAGTAGGACCAAATTACCAAAATCAGGTAGCAATTTTTAGTTCTATTCTTAAAATTGACAAATCTCACAAGCAAGTATGGAAGAAGTCATACATACAGGCCAAGGCTTCAATTGAGGAAAATGTACTAGTCACTCCCACCAATGAAACAACTAATAAAGGAATATATAGATTTTTAATAAAATGACACTGTTTATGGACCTTTTGGAGAACTAGATTGCATTTTTCAAAGTGCTAAAAAACACCGTGTGTTTTTCAACGTGGTAAAAAACACACTTTATTTTTCATCGCTTTATAAAAATTCAACCCCTCTCCACCTGATAAGTAGTTAATGTGGAGTCAATGTTTACAATAAGGAGGAAAAACACCGTAGGTTGCACCTTTTGGTGAATCAGATTACGTTTTTCAAAGTGCTGAAAAACACTGTGCATTTTTCAACGTGGCGGAATACATGTTCTGTTTCTCATCACTTTGGAAAACTTCAAACCCTCCCCACCTAACAATTAGTTTATGTGGAGTCAATGTTTACAACAAGAAGAAAAAGCACTGTGGGTTGCACCTTTTGGTGAGCCGGATTTCATTTTTTAAAGTGTTGAAAAACACCATGTGTTTTTCAACGTGGGAAAAAATACATTCTATTTTCCATTGCTATAGAAAACTGCAACCCTTCTACACCTAACAAGTAATTGATGTGGATTCAATGTTTACAACAAGAAGTAAAAGAACGGGGTTGACCCTTTTGCGAGAATGAGATCATGTTTTTAAAGTGCTGAAAAACAACGTGCATTTTTAAACGTTTGGAATACATGACTTGTTTCTCATCACTTTGGAAAAATTCAACCCTTCTCCACCTGACAAGTAATTTATGTGGAATCAATGTTTACAACAAGAAGGAAAAACACCGTGGGTTACACCTTTTGGAGAATGGGATTACGTTTTTCAAAATGCTGAAAAACACCGTGCGTTTTTCAACTTGGTGAATAACACACTCTATTTTTCATCACTTTGGAAATATTCAACCCCTCTCCACCTGATAAGTAGTTGATGTGGAGTCAATTTTTACAAGGAGAAGGAAAATCACCACGGGTTACACCTTTTGGAGAACGGGATTGCGTTTTTAAAAATGTTGAAAAACACTGTGCATTTTTCAACATGGTGAAAAACACACTCTATTTTTCATTGCTTTGTAAAAATTCAGCCCATATCCACCTGAAAATTATTTTATTTGGATTCAATTTTTACAACAAGAAGGAAAAGCACCGGGGTTGCGCCTTTTGGAGAACGGGATCACATTTTTCAAAGTGATGAAAAACATTGTGTGTTTTTCAATGTGGCAGAATACACATTCTATTTCTCATCACTTTGGAAAATTTCAACCCTTCTCCACCTGACAAGTAGTTTATGTAGAGTCAATGTTTACAAAAAGAAGAAAAAACACTGGGGGTTTCCCCTTTTTGAGAACGGGATCACATTTTTCAAAGTGCTTAAAAACATCGTGCATTTTTCAACGTGGCAGAATACACAACCTATTTTTTATCACTTTGGAAAAACTCAACCCTTCTCCTCTGACAAGTAGTTTATGTGGAGTCAATGTTTACAACAAGAAGGAAAAGCACTGGGGGTTGCACCTTTTGGGCAACGGGATTGGGTTTTTCAAAGTGCTGAAAAACACTGTGCATTTTTCAACCTGGTGGAATACACACCATGGTTTTCATCTCTTTTGAAAAATTCAACCCATCTCCACCTTACAAGTACTTGATGTGGAGTCAATTTTTACAACAAGAGGGAAAAGCACTGGGGGTTGTCCCTTTTGGAGAACGGGATTGAGCTTTTTAAAGTGCTGAAAAACACAGTGTAATTTTCAACGTGGTGAAATACACACACAATATTTCATCACTTGCAATGAATAAGGAAAAGTTTTATAAAATTGAGCATGAAAGACTTAGACTGCAATATTTAAATTTGTAAAAAAGAAAATTATTAGACCAATTACTATATGCTTCCTCGAGGAAGATGCTGAAAAACACCGTGCATTTTTCAACATGGTGAAAAAAACTCTCTATTTTTCATCGCTTTGGAAAAATTCAACCCCTCTCCACCTAATAATTATTTGATGTGGATTCAATGTTTACAAGGAGAAGGAAAAGCACCATGGGTTACACCTTTTGGAGAACGGGATTGCATTTTTCAAAATGCTGAAAAACACCATGCGTTTTTCAACTTGGCAAATAACACACTCTATTTTTCATCACTTTGGAAATATTCAACCCCTCTCCACCTGATAAGTAGTTTATGTGGAGTTAATTTTTACAAGGAGAAGTAAAAGCACCCTGAGTTACACCTTTTGGAGAATGGGGTTGCGCCTTTTGGAGAACGTGATTACGTTTTTCAAAGTGTTGACAAACACCGTGCGTTTTTCAATGTGGTAGAATACATACCCTATTTTACATTGCATTGGAAAAATTCAACCCTTCTCCACCTGATAAGTATTTTATGTGGAGTCAATGTTTACAACAAGGAGGAAAAGCACCACAGGTTGCACCTTTTGGAGAACGGGATTGTGTTTTTCAAAGTGTTGAAAAACACCGTTCGTTTTTCATAGTGTTGAAATATTTTGTATAGTGTTGAAAAAGGTTTATTTTTAGCACTTTGATAGTAGCAATTAAAACTTGACATGATAATTTGAAATGCCTCATTGATTATTATCTTTCTAAATTACTACTTATCACTTTGGGTCAGAATTGTTAATGAAAAAACAAATTGGAATCACAATCAGATGGAATCATAATATAATAATATTCAATATATATGGATATATATATATATATATATATATATATATATATATATATATATATATATATATATATATATATATATATACATATATGTATGTATGTATGTATGTATGTATGTATGACTTACTCACTATTATTAGGGGCTGGGAAATTTGGGCTATTACTTCCTATCTACTACTTGGGAAAAGAGTAACATTCAAGCATTGCATTTGGACTACATCATTCATTTTGCATAGGAGGGTTATTCACAACTTCCATCTCACGCACTCATATTAGGGGCAAAGTAGATATAGTCTGCCATTTTCATGCGATTGACACAAGGGAAACCTAACTTTAAGGGACAGACACACACGCACACATGCGCACACGTGCGCGTACACACACACACACAAGAACTACATTGAGGATAAAATGTAGTGTTTTTTATTAATGTTAAATAGTTTTTTGAAAGGGACTATACCCTTGTACAGAAAGGATCAAAATCCAAATTTCACAGTTGCACCAAAAACAAAAAGATATCAACATCCAGATATAGCAAAAAATCCCCAAGGCATAACAACATTCTGCAAAGAAAAGAACCAAATCAACAACAAACAGCAACTGAACAGTAAACAAATACGTAGCAGTTGTTTTCTATACGATCAGATTTCTTCTTGTTTTGAACTATAATCCATTCCTCAGAAGCCTTCTGCAGAGGAATAAAGACCTCAAAATCTGTTATCAACTGATATGTATTATTTGAACAAGGAGATTGAGGGGGATTCTCCTTAACCGCTATAGACACTTTTGGTTCATTATTTCCGACCCTCTGTGTTTCCCCAGATGATGTCTTATTTGCATGATCTTTGGTTTCTCTGGAAGGGGTTTCGGGAATCTGTTTCCATCATTTCTTCCTCATTAGCTTCTTCACCAGGGGTGTCCTTAGGTTCAAATATTAGATGTTCGGAAGGGTGTTTTTCCACCAATTAGCATTATCAGTTTTCCGTTTTACCATCTTGCAATTGGTGGCGAGAATGTCCCAAGGAAAAACATCATCTGCATCGAAAAGGCAGACCTTCATAGTCCAAAGGTTGAGTCCAAGTTCGATTTTGCACTTTTAGCTCAATGTGAGCTAGAAGATCCTTTGAAGTATCAACCTCAACAAGAATTCTTGCATAGGTTGTATGTGTGAAATCAGATGTTTCAGAGTCAATGTTAATGATACTACCAATGTATTGCCTATGGAAATTAGACAATTTTGGTCCCAGAATTGAAGAGGAAGGTGGGGTAATCTGATCCAGATCAGTTTGCGGGAGAAATATTCTGTGAGAGGGTTAAATGATGGAAACCAGGGTTTTAAGATAAGGTACCTTTGCTTTGGTAGGCCCAGTTGTAGGCTAAAATGTAGTGTTGCACTTAGTGAAAATCACATTTGGGTGACCGCGAGGTCAGTAAAACTCAAACATGTATGTATTATTTATTCAATCTACTAAGTGCATGAGTGTTGTCTAGGAAACTAGGTTTTTTTTTTCCAGGTTCATGTATGAAAGTGAACCCCTATAATGAAGCCAGAGAATAAAAGAGCAAAAGGAAGAAGACAAGTCCAAACCCTGAAAAGACAAGATCCATAGTTGTTCACACTTTCTTGTCTGTTGAACGATAGATCTTTCTTGTTACTAAATCATATCCAATCATATTTAGTAACATCCTCAAGCAATATCCACTCAAAATCATGTGCAAATAAAATTAGAATAACTTAAAAAAAAATCTACAGTCCCCATCTCACACTAGTCAAGTTTAACCACCTATGAAACCTACCAAAATCACTCCTCAAATAACCAATCCCAATCTTAACCTATCAAACTACACATCTCGACTTCTCTAATTTGTCACACCATAATCCCCTAAAATCCCATGACAATATAGTTAAAAATAACAATTTATCTCTTCTTATCCCTCCCAAATTTGAACTGCCCAAAATCACCAACAATTTCCTAAATTGTCGAAGATTATCTCCTATTAACTCTATAAATATGAGTTCTATGTCTTCTTCTAGGTTAACGAATAATCATTTGGGATTGGCCTTCGACAAGAGGTCTTCACATAATTCTTGTTGTATTATATCCCTCTTCAATTATTTTTTCTTCTTCATCTATTTGAGGCCATTGACATATCTAGGAGCTCAACTCAGTGCATCATCTACATCTTTCTTCTGACGGATCCAGAGACTCCTCTCATATGGTAATATCATCAATTCTTATTCTGATACATCAACTAGAATGAGGCAAGTACCTTACTTTTGTATTATTTTGTTAATCATTCATCATTTAATAACTTGAATCAATTCTATCTCGACTCTCATTAACCTATCTATATTCTATCTCGACTCTCATTTTTTCCCCATTGTAATATCAAACCAACTTTAAAGGTTAAATCATCAAAAAAATATGCTGCCCTAAAAGAGGACCTACTACACTCGACTTGTAAAACTCTTCCCTACACAGGAAAGGGAAAATGTTTGGTAGAAACCAAGGTGCACAAAAATAGGATGGCTAGCCAAAACAAGTGTTATTTCAAAAACACATGCATGCAATAAGACACATGGAAAATAAACAAACAATGTAAAAACTACCAAGCACAATAGTGTAAAAACATAAGAAAACAAGTAGACCACACAAAGCAAGGTTGAAAACATGGGACATCAATCACGAAGTTGCAAGACACATAAGTCCATCATGGCCGCAAAAATAAAATAATTGTATATGCAAGCAAAGGGCAATGTCTACATATAATAGCAAATAATGGAAGACAAGTAAAAATAGTCAAATAGGTAGTCTTGGAAATGTAATGCCCAGCTGGGCATCATATTTTTTTGCTCTACCTGCCCCCTCCCAACCACCTGACCTATGGGTTGAATGACCACCGCGTTTTCCTTTCTGTCCGTGCATGAGGGAGACAGGAGTGGGTGGAGCCTCGTTTTTTCTTCGCCAAGATCTCGTGTTGATCCTCCTTCAATGTGTGCAGGTGGGTGCGGGTCTCCAAAATCACGGCTGTATAGGCAGAATCCGGGGGCGCAGATCTAAACTCCTCCTGGGAGTGCCGTGAGGAGGCATTTGGCCGTTTCCAGCAGCTACAGGGTCAAGAAGAAAACTTATCTCAGAAAATCAGTGGCCCAGAGAGAGCTGAGTGCAACACAGCCTACTGCTGCTGGCGAGCCCAAGGAACCGTTGGTGTTGATCCTAATGTTCTGGATGCACGCGACCACAGTGGAGACCAGTTGTTGCAGAACCTTGCAGCCGTAGTAGAAGGATGAGATAAAGTTTTAGTTGAGCTGTCTTGCCTTTTTTTTGGGGAGTCGCTTCTGTCCAGGTGGTGAGTTTAACATGGAAGAAGCTCGATCACAATCAGTGCAGGATACAAGCGTTTCCATTATCCATCCGTATTATCTCACCAGGATGGATGTATCTTGCAGAAGCCAGGGTATGTTAGAATTAAAAAAAAAAAGTAATAATGGCAGCATATGCATCTGCAATCTAGGGTTGTTCTTCATGCGCGACAGATGCGTGAACTTTTCAGATATTAGTGGAAATGTCTCTGGAACTTCTCATATCCTTCTGTTGAAAAATTTGGGCATTTTATCGGGCTTATCGAATGCTCCCGCCACTGGTATGTGGACTACAATGGCGATTGTTGGGCTTTGGTTGATGTTAACTTTTCCATTGATGTGATTCGGGCCGACCTCAGGCTTCTTGTTTCGCGTTAGGGTTTCGTTGACCACATGGGACACTCGATATTCCCTGCGCCATTGGGTTTGATATGGTGGTTATAGATGAAGCTACAAGCTAGGGAAGTAGGCGTGTTCCTCCACGTTCAGTGGGTGCTGTATGGTGTGTTCTTGTTGGGGGATCCACAGCAACTGCCTGCAGCAGTAAATAGCCAGTGAACGGGCTTGTTACAGTTGGTGGAAGCCTATGTGAGCATTTCCAGCGAGCAGGTTGTCCAACTATGTTGTTTTCTGTGCTATACCAATGTATCCTCTGAGTCGAGGACTCTCCTTCAAGACATTCCTGTCAGAATCAACCTTGTGACAGTGAGAGAGTTACAGAGACCGATGAAAATTATTATAGAGATTCTCTGTTGAGACCTTACTTGTTGTTCGATGTAACTCATGAAAGAGTATCCCATGGAGGTGGATCTGTTTCAGATCAGAATATTCATGAAACACAATTTTCTTTGCAATCATTTGATTTGCGTCAACGAGTCACCAAGTTGGCAGGCATAAAGGTCTCTGTTGGTTTTTTCGCACCTTGCAAGCTTCAGCTGAAATGTTTTGCTGCACAAGCAACACACTTGATATTTTGTGGCAGCTTCTTCACAGGTGAAAATACATTTGGTTTGCTTTCTCGGGGAGGTCATGGGTTTTGACAACGAGAGTATCATAAATATACAATCACTCCCTGGAGAATATTTCTGTCCAGTTGGTAGGTAGCGTGTTTACCCTAATGAGGCTATGCAAACCCAATGTACACATCCTTACTGCAAGCCTTGCCTAACTTATGTGCTGAGTACTACTAGGGCCTGCCCTTATGACGGGTATTTGGTTACTGATACAGATTCGAAGGCAGTGCAAGAGGCAAAATGGTATTGGCTAATGCTATAGGCCGTGTGACAGTTCATTGCCTGCACCACAAGAGCGGCTGCACTTGGCAAGGGCCTCTTTCAGAGAGTATAGCTCATGGTAATGGTTACCAGTATGGTTCATCCCCTGTTGTATGTAATAGATGTGGCACCCAGTTTGTTCACCGACAAGGACAAGAGCATGGCCGTTAACAGAGTCTGGACCTTTAGCAGGCTGAGGAAGAGAAGCTGCGCTGGTTGGGTTGCTGTTGCAGGCCCCGTCCATCTTGTGATCGACTGCTGGATGCGTTAAAATAGGCAAGATAGACTAACCATATACATAATATGCTAGTATCTAATAAACCTCTTGAAATGAAACTTTTTCTTTCTAGAAATTGGCTTAAATCCGTGATTTGTGGATTTGCATTCAGTATGTGGTTAATAGTTGTTACTTCTGGATTTTCCTCTGTTGGTTGTTCTTGTTGACGTGATCAACCCATTTATATATAAAACAAACAAAGGTTCTCAGTGTATGCTTTGATTGATCATATGAAATATATATATAATATATAATTTTAAAGTTACTTCCTTCTACAAAAATGTCGTTGTTTCTTTTGTGAACTCCGGGTATGTAATCGCCCCTAGAACGCGTTAAAGCGTTGACTAGTATTGGTTTCTGTTATGTTGTTTCCTAGAGGAAAACATACGTTAAATTATTATTATTATTTTTATGATAAGCGTGATTATGCACTTCGTGTATTGTTCAAATTATTAGGGCTTTTGGAAATTAGAAGTTCAATTTATATGCTTGTTAAGAAGGAAGTTTTAAATGAAAATATGTCCGGGTTGATAGAAGGGAATAAATTATTGATAGACCCCATTTTGATTCTACTCTTTCTATGAGTAAAATTTGATAAAATTAATGACCTTATGGTGTTAAGATATGGTATGTTGATGATTCCTTGTGTGATCGATTTAATCATGTGTAGACATAATGCCTTGATGGAGTAAGGTAATATCTTTCATGGTTCGTGAAAGTTAAGGTTTTCATCAACTCGCTTAAGGTAACATGAAGTTCCTTAATTTAGTCAAACTTGTTTTGTACTTCCTCCCGATGAGTGACCTTTCATTGTAAATTTAGAATGATTGTGATGGAAGGCCGTGAATATATTTTGTTGTCAAAAGGGAAAAGAAGTTATGGAATAGTTTGTTTTTGTGTCGAACGTAATAATTGTAATTACATCGTTATAGAGGTTCGTTATTGGAGGATATCTATCTTCAATGGCATATTATGTGTTTAATCACTTTGCATAGGTTACCATAAACTTAGTGATGAATGTAAATTAAGGAGAGTTGAGAGACCTTTTCCTTTGTATACATCGTTTATGATTTTAGGAAGTGAGTTGATGTCGGAAAATTCCAACCAAGTCTAGATTCATGGCTATGTTCCTCTAGAACGGGAGGATTATAAATCTAAGGTATTATGAAAATTGCAAGGATGTGTTTAGAATGCTAGATTGCCTACTCAACTTGGGTATTAATGAGGCTTGTCGCTATTCCGGCCCTGGTCATGTTCAGTAGGTAGGCTGTTAGGCAATGCCTATTCCGGACATTCTTACCGTCCTTTCCACTTATCCTTATTAGCTATGAAGTCACTTATTACCTAGGATATAATGGTTGTGGGTTTGAATATAAGATTTTCATCCTTTAAACCTTTTTGATTACATGATGGAACTTTTTTTTCCCTCGTTGTTCGTTTATAGCCTATTAGGCCTATGTCCCTACGGAACGATTCCAAAACTATATTCTTTTTGGCAGCTAAGATCGGGCCTGGTTTTTATCTTTTGACTTCACCTTGAGAATGTGGATTGATGGGTTACACTTTAGATTTCAATCACGTAATCTACGGGATTACATGATTGAAATCCTAATACTCTCAACTCTTGTGTCTAATCATTTAAATTTCATAGTCTTGCGTTTTTGGTTGTCAAACTTTTGTAGTTTTAGAGGTATTTGCATAACTAAAACTTATGGTTTTCTTCTTAATTGATATGTTGAAAATTATATCTTGTTTCAAAAGGTTGTTGGAGATTATACTTTGATCCATTTCCTGAAATAGAATGTTTCCTTTCATGGTAACATGTGTTAGTGGCTTGCCAGTAAGATTAATTAACCTTGTAAGAAATGGAAAATGTTCTAAAATCAAATGAATATGGAAAGATTTGGACATCAAATTGATGATCTTCGTTTATGAAAGCTTGGCCTTAAGTTATTTATGTCAAAAAATGAAAAGAAAGAAGTTCTTCCTTGTGAAAAGAATTGTGTGAATCGTTACATGAAATTTTATAAGAACGTAAGTTAAGAATTAAGAAACTTTGGCTTTAGTAAAAAGAAAATTTGAACAAGAAATTCCTCATGGGATGCCCTAAGAATTTTAAGTGTAGTTTTGTGGTTGACTCCATGTTATTATGTTGTTTACTAGTCATGGCTCAAGAGAAAAGTACATTGTCCTTGATTAGGTGTGAACGTTATCGTATAACCTTGTGGTCTTCCCATAAAAGTTGTTCTTGAGTAAAATGTTGGTTGTAACCTTGTGACGACATTTTGTGTCGTGTGTAAGCTTAAAAGCAAGATAGTCCTTATAAAAAAAAAAAAATCGTATTTGAATGTTAATGTTGTCCTTGTGTTGGTATTTTGGTGTGTTACACTTTGGTATCAAGAGGAGGTTCATGCTCTCGAACCTATGGGCCGGTTAACAAGTGGCGTTATTATGATGATTTTTATGGTGGTGGTAATAAACATTACTTTTATGGTGATCTTAAATGCATGATGATGATGATTTGCATGATGATGATTTATATTGGAAGAGTAATGTGCTTTAAGCGTTATGTGATTATTGTCGTAATTGTGATATTGTGAATGCACGTGATGTGTATGTCACTAGGTGCATATTTGTCATCATGTTGATGTGTTAGGGATGAGAGTATTCTCTCTCCTTCTTGTGGATTCTAGGAAGAATTCACGTGTGAATTATTGTTTGTGATGTGTGAAAAGAATTCTAATGTGGATGACATAGTGTTGGAGCATTTTGGCATATTGTGATATGTGAGTGTATCAATGTGTTGTATGACTAGTTGATGTTAAAAGAAAGCGAGTTGTCATCATGATGCTTTTTACCATGTTCTAAAGAAATGTGTGTACCACCTTGCTATGTTGCAGTAAGATGGATGTAATGTTGTGATGTACTATGTTCATCCTATGTATGATTTGGACATCAAATAGGTAATGCTTCATGTTGTGATTTTGGGTCATACGGTGAGTGTATGAACCCTATCGTATGGTGATTGCGCTTTGGGAAAAGAATGTGGTAAAGTGATGTATTATAAGAACTGTGGATGTATGATTGTGATCTACCAGTATGCATACCATACGTGAGACGTTATGGTAGTTACGTGTGTGCCACCGTTATGTTAGTGATGTTGTTGTATGTTATGTTGTGAACCTTACGCTAACCGATCCTGAGGGAAATCGGTAGAAGTGTATGTTTGAGAGTGAGGAATGGTGTACCATGGGTCAATAACTCGAGCTAAAACTCGGTTTAGTAGATAACATGTGATTCTTTCCTTTCTCCCTATGTGGTTGGATGTATGCAACCTTAGTGTATCTATGACTATGTTTAGCCTTGTCGAAGGGTTACGGGATGATTCATGGATGGAGGTGATGACATGATTGTATTATTGATATGTATTTTATGATTTGAGGCTCGATGTTAAGTGCTTAGCAACTCGTTGAGTACCCCTTTGGTGGTAGATAAGGCCACACGTGATGTTATCGTAATGTGACATTATTATAAGTTGATTTTATTCGTAAATTGAGCTTTTACTTTATTTTGGAGGACCACCATCTGAATTATTTTTTCTTGATTGCAATGCTTTAAAATTTGGGCATTTCCTTGGTTTGTGGCACTAACATGGGGATTTTAATACTAACTTTGGCTATTTGGCCATTTATTTTAGCTTGATTTGGGGTCTTCTTTTAAATTTGGAATTCTTACCACCTTGCCCAAGGCTTGTACTTTGCCACTTGGCACTTTGACTGGATTGTTGTGTTGGTTCTAATGTCGTGATGTGTGGAATAGGGTCATGGGATGCACCATGGATTGGTTGGACCTATGGACCCGCTTGGGTGTAGAATGTGGTAAAGGGTACGCCCCAAGGGGTACATATAACTAGCGGGTTGTTGAACCATGCGTTATTATGTCACTTGGGTTAGGAGTGTTCGAACTCTATGTGTCTTGGACCATAGGGACAACCGGCCTCCTTGAGGGAGGCATAAGAGCTTGAGGGAGGCATAAGAGTTTGAGGGAGGCATAAGAGACTTGAGGGAGGCATAAGAGTTTGAGGGAGGCATAAGAGACTTGAGGGAGGCATAAGAGTTTGAGGGAAGCATAAGAGACTTGAGGGAGGCATAAGAGTTTGAGGGAGGCATAAGAGACTTGAGGGAGGCATAAGAGTTTGAGGGAGGCTTATGATATTTGTGTGTATGGTTGATATTCTGGGATATATGTTGAGTTATTGTGATGTTTGGTAGTGGTATTTTGATGTATGTGTTACTCATGTCAGATGGATAGGTGTTGTGATGTTGTGGTTATGTCATTGATTCCCTTGTGGACACTATGTACCTGTAGCATGGTTTGGTGTTATGTGAGTCCTTCATTGATGCAAATTGAGGAAATGTCTGGTGGATTGTAGTACTCTTTTGTTTGAGTATGTTGTATGTCAGTCATTGATGTGTGACGTGTACTATGTGGACTGTGCCTATTCTATTCCATATTTGAGTAACCGTTTGTGGTGTAATACAGTCTTGAAGTATATACTTGTGTGCTTGTGAATCTGTGATGTCTTGTGAACCTGATAGGGTGTTGTGGTAGCAATTCATTTTGGGCACCCACAATAAGGAATAAATCAAAACCCTTCAATGATGATATTTTTAAAAGAAACTAAAACTAGAAATAATGTTAACGGAAAGAGACTAATGAAATGATGAACAAGAGAGAACTGCCAATCTTCACAGAACATTGAAAGTTAAAAATTCTACCAAATGTTCCTAAGGCTACCCTGTGGCCATACTTTAATCAACTAAATTTTTTATTTTTATTTTAAAACCATAGAGTGTACTTTCTCCTATGCCTGTTCTTGGTCGCGAACCTTTTCTTTTCCGTTGTGTTATGTCGCATCGAGGACGATGCTTTCTTAAGGGGAGGAGAATGTAATGCCCAGCTGGGCATCGTATTTTTTTGCTCTACCTGCCCCCTCCCAACCACCTGACCTACGGGTTGAATGACCACCGCGTTTTCCTTTCTGTCCGTGCGTGAGGGAGACAGGAGTGGGTGGAGCCTCGTTTTTTCTTCGCCAAGATCTCGTGCTGATCCTCCTTCAATGCGTGCAGGTGGGTGCGGGTCTCCAAAAATCACGTTGTACAGGTAGAATCCGGGCGCAGAACTAAACTCCTCCTGGGAGTGCCGTGAGGAGGCATTTGGCCGTTTTCAGCAGCTACAGGGTCGAGAAGTAAACTTATCTCAGAAAATCAGTGGCCCAGAGAGAGCTGAGTGCAACAGCTGCTACAGGGTGAGCCCAAGGAACCGTTGGTGTTGATCCTGATGTTCTGGATGCACGCGACCACAGTGGAGACCAGTTGTTGCAGAACCTTGCAGCCGTAGTAGAAGGACGAGATAAAGTTTTAGTTGAGCTGTCTTGCCTTTTCTTTTTGGGAGTCGCTTCTCATCCGGGGTGGTGAGTTTAACATGGAAGAAGCTCGATCACAATCGTGCAGGAGGATGCAAGATTTCCATTATCCATCCGTATTATCTCACCGGGATGGATGTATCTTCCGAGCTCCGTGGTATGTTAGAATTCAAAAAAAAAAAAAGTAATAATGGCAGCATATGCATCTCGCATCTAGGGTGTTCTTCATGCGCGATGTGATGCGTGAACTATTCGAGATATTAGTGGAAATGTCTCTAGAACTTCTCATATCCTTCTGTTGAAAAATTTGGGCATTTTATCGGGCTTATCGAATGCTCCCGCCACTGGTATGTGGACTACAATGGCGATTGTTGGGCTTTGGTTGATGTTAACTTTTCCATTGATGTGATTCGGGCCGATCTCAGGCTTCTTGTTTCGCGTTAGGGTTTCGTTGACCACATGGGACACTCGATATTCCCTATGCCATTGGGTTTGATATGGTGGTTATAGATGAAGCTACAAGCTAGGGAAGTAGGTGTGTTCCTCCACGTTCGGGGTGCCGTATGGTGTGTTCTTGTTGGGGATCCACAAGAATCGCTGCGCAGCAATTAAATAGCCAGTGAACGGGCTTGTTACAGTTGGTGGAAGCCTATGTGAGCATTTCCAGTGAGCAGGTTGTCCAACTATGTTGTTTTCTGTGCTATACCAATGTATCCTCTGAGTCGGGACTCTCCTTCAAGACATTCCTGTCAGAATCGACCTTGTGACAGTGAGAGAGTTACCAGGAGACCTGATGAAAATTATTACAGAGATTCTCTGTTGAGACCTTACTTGTTGTTCGATGTAACTCATGGAAGAGTATCCCATGGAGGCGGATCTGTTTCAGATCAGAATATTCATGAAACACAATTTGCTTTGCAATCATTTGAGTTGCTTCAACGAGTCACCAAGTTGGCAGGCATAAAGGTCTCTGTTGGTTTTTTCGCACCTTGCAAGCTTCAGCTGAAATGTTTTGCTGCACAAGCAACACACTTGATATTTTGTGGCAGCTTCTTCACAGGTGAAAATACATTTGGTTTGCTTTCTCGGGGAGGTCATGGGTTTTGACAACGAGAGTATCATAAATATACAATCACTCCCTGGAGAATATTTCTGTCCAGTTGGTAGGCAGCGTGTTTACCCTAATGAGGCTGTGCAAACCCAATGTACACATCCTTACTGCAAGCCTTGCCTAACTTATGTGCTGAGTACTACTAGGGCCTGCCCTTATGACGGGTATTTGGTTACTGATACAGATTCGAAGGCAGTGCAAGAGGCAAATCCGGTATTGGCTAATGCTATAGGCCGTGTGACAGTTCATTGCCTGCACCACAAGAGCGGCTGCACTTGGCAAGGGCCTCTTTCAGAGAGTATAGCTCATGGTAATGGTTACCAGTATGGTTCATCCCCTGTTGTATGTAATAGATGTGGCACCCAGTTTGTTCACCGACAAGGACAAGAGCATGGCCGTTAACAGAGTCTGGACCTTTAGCAGGCTGAGGAAGAGAAGCGCGCTTGGTTGGGTTCTTCATTGCGCAGCCCCGTCCATCTTGTGATCGACTGCTGGATGCATTAAAATAGGCAAGATAGACTAACCATATACATAATATGCTAGTATCTAATAAACCTCTTGAAATGAAACTTTTTCTTTCTAGAAATTGGCTTAAATCCGTGATTTGTGGATTTGCATTCAGTATGTGGTTAATAGTTGTTACTTCTGGATTTGCCTCTGTTGGTTGTTCTTGTTGACGTGATCAACCCATTTATATATAAAACAAACAAAGGTTCTCAGTGTATGCTTTGATTGATCATATGAAATATATATATAATATATAATTTTAAAGTTACTTCCTTCTACAAAAATGTCGTTGTTTCTTTTGTGAACCTGGGTATGTAATCGCCCCTAGAACGTTGCAGCGTTGACTAGTATTGGTTTCCTGTTATGTTGTTGTCCTAGAGGAAAACATACAGTTAAATTATTATTATTATTTTTATGATAAGCGTGATTATGCACTTCGTGTATTGTGCAAATTATTAGGGCTTTTGGAAATTAGAAGTTCAATTTATATGCTTGTTAAGAAGGAAGTTTTGGGCCGAAAATATGTCCTGGGTTGATAGAAGGGAATAAATCATTGATAGACCCCATTTTGATTCTACTCTTTCTATGAGTAAAATTTGATAAAATTAATGACCTTATGGTGTTAAGATATGGTATGTTGATGATTCCTTGTGTGATCGATTTAATCATGTGTAGACATAATGCCTTGATGGAGTAAGGTAATATCTTTCACGGTTCGTGAAAGTTAAGGTTTTCATCAACTGCTTAAGGTAACATGAAGTTCCTTAATTTAGTCAAACTTGTTTTGTACTTCCTCCTTGATGAGTGACCTTTCATTGCAAATTTAGAATGATTGTGATGGAAGGCCGTGAATATATTTTGTTGTCAAAAAGGGAAAAGAAGTTATGGAATAGTTTGTTTTTGTGTCGAACGTAATAATTGTAATTACATCGTTATAGAGGTTCGTTATTGGAGGATATCTATCTTCAATGGTATATTATGTGTTTAATCACTGCATAGGTTACCATAAACTTAGTGATGAGATGTAAATTAAGGAGAGTTGAGAGACCTTTTCCTTTGTATACATCGTTTATGATTTTAGGAAGTGAGTTGATGTCGGAAAATTCCAACCAAGTCTAGATTCATGGCTATGTTCCTCTAGAACGGGAGGATTATAAATCTAAGGTATTATGAAAATTGCAAGGATGTGTTTAGAATGCTAGATTGCCTACTCAACTTGGGTATTAATGAGGCTTGTCACTATTCCGGCCCTGGTCATGTTCAGTAGGTAGGCTGTTAGGCAATGCCTATTCCGGACATTCTTACTGTCCTTTCCACTTATCCTTATTAGCTATGAAGTCACTTATTACCTAGGATATAATGGTTGTGGGTTTGAATATAAGATTTTCATCCTTTAAACCTTTTTGATTACATGATGGAACTTTGTTTTTCCCTCGTTGTTTGTTTATAGCCTATTAGGCCTATGTCCCTACGGAACGATTCCAAAACTATATTCTTTTTGGCAGCTAAGATCGGGCCTGGTTTTTATCTTTTGACTTCACCTTGAGAATGTGGATTGATGGGTTACACTTTAGATTTCAATCACGTAATCTACGGGATTACATGATTGAAATCCTAATACTCTCAACTCTTGTGTCTAATCATTTAAATTTCATAGTCTTGCGTTTTTGGTTGTCAAACTTTTGTAGTTTTAGAGGTATTTTCATAACTAAAACTTATGGTTTTCTTCTTAATTGATATGTTGAAAATTATATCTTGTTTCAAAAGGTTGTTGGAGATTAGTACTTTGATCCATTTCCTGAAATAGAATGTTTCCTTTCATGGTATTGTTAGCTAGTAGCTTATTGTTGCCATGGATAGTCTTATATTGCTCGGTTCTCGTGAACCGACTCAAAGTTATTAATTATTGCGAGATGGCTTACGTGGTTAGATGATGGAAAGACTTGTAGATTATTGCATCAATCTTGGTTATGATGTTCCTTTGTATGAATGTGTATTATGTTATAAAATTTGCAAAGAGCCGTTGGACATTTTAGAAGAAGGGTCAGTGCCTAGTAAATGTATTGTAGAGTATTGTTGTTGTAACTGTTGAAACTTTTGCTTGTTTGGTTATCATGTGAAAGATGAAATTTGATTACCGCTTGGTTATGGGATATCCTAGTGAATTTTAATCCTTAGAATATTAGCGAGGCTTGTCCCATGTTATTACTCTCTTGCTCCCTAGTCATGGCTCAATAGAGATGGTATGTCCCTTGATTTTGTGCATCATGTTGGAATGAATTGATATAACCTTGTTTTGTTTCCGCAAACGAGTACTGTTAAACTTTGCTCTTGAGTTAAAATGTTGAGTTGTAAATCCTCCTGAGGCATAGTAGCAATGAGTTTGTAAGCACTATAAAGTGAACTGGATAGTCCTTATAAAAGTAAAACTAAAATTTATATATATGAATATATTAATGTAGACGTGATCTACTTGATAACCTTTGAGACCTGGGACAATCAAGAGGAAACTATCTTTTGTAACGAAATATGTTAACTTATTATTATTATTTTTTTATTCGAGCCAAGCTAATAAACATTATCCTTTTATGGTGAAATCTTAAATGACCTCATGGTGAAAGCAATGGTTAGATTTTAGAAGATGATAGGATTTAATAAGTAGGAGGGAAATCGATTAATTAAACCTTAAATCTCTCTCTATCGTTTGAAATGTTCTCCTTTGTCAAACTTAATGAAGTAAAGTCTAGATGGAACATTTAACCAATCTTGATAAACTCTTAACCTCAATAAAAGACTGATAGTAAACAATGTGACCCTGAAGCTAAATTCTGTTGTCCTGTTCTGTTAACCCTTGCCTTGATTCATGGTGATATTTCTTAAGCAAGGTCAAAATTTAATCCTTAAACAAGAAGGCTATTGTTATGAACCCTAAGCGGTACTTTTCACTCAATCGGAGCTTATGCCTTCACCTGTGCAATAGAGTTGTGGAACATGTGTTAGTGGCTTGAGTAAGATTAATTAACCTTGTAAGAAATGGAAAATGTTCTAAAATCAAATGAATAAGAAATATTTGGACATCAAATTGATGATCCTAGTTTAGAAAGCTTGGCCTTAAGTTATTTAGTCAAACAGTTGAAAAGAAAGAAGTTCTTCCTTGTGAAAAGAATTGTGTGAATCGTTACATGAAATTTTATAAGAACGTAAGTTAAGAATTAAGAGACACTTTAGTAAACAAGAAAATTTAACAAGAAATTCCTCATGGGATGCCCTAACTGTAAGTGTGTTTTGTGGTTGGACTCCAATGTTGTTCTGTCAAGAAGAGAAAAGTACATTGTCCTTGATAGGTGTGAACGTTCTCGTGCTGACCTTGTGGTCTTCCCCGTAACAAGTGGTTCCTGGTGTTGGTTGTAACCTTGTGACGACATGTTGTGTCGTGTTGCGTCAAAGCAAGTCAAAAAAAAAAATTCTTGTATTTCACTGTGTTGTCCTTGTGTTGTTATTTTTGGTGTGTTATAGGAAACATGTAATCCTTCAAAACAAGTGTTGTAAATGGAACAACCATTAGCTTGTTAGATTAATAACCAATATCTCAAAGTGTTTATGATCAAGTAATAGAAGATGTTAAGCAAAAAATTAAATAATAACACCTATTTAAGATGAATGCGAATGCCTCCAGAGACCAATCTAAGAAGGGTAGAAGGTGAGCATCCATGTCACTTCTAAAACTCATGTATCTGTGATCACACTAAATGAGGGCATGAACGTGCATGTGTGTATGTTTGATTAATATTCCCCCCAAGTTTTTGAGTGGTGGTGGTCACTAAGAAATTTCATCAAGGAGATCATCATTATCATGGTCAAAACCTACTGGAGCTGTATCGGAAAGCTAATAAGTGATAGAGTGGGGTGGATCATATAAGGACCCATTCCGGTGAAGTGTGTAAATGTTCACTGTGTATTCTTCATTAATAAAGGTAATTACAATTATTCCCTTTGGAGTAAAAAATACATTAGTAGTGTTCGCGCATAGTTGTGCAGGCCTTTCAAAATTTTATTCACAAATTTTTGCAAGTGTATTTTGATGATTGGACAATATATGGCTTAGTCAAATATCACTATGATAATATGAGGCATATGTTTGAGAGGTGCATGCAGTTGAGCATCTCTCTTAACATTTAAAAAGTGTGTCTTTGCTACACACTTTGGAACCTTTCTTAAACACATTATTTTTGAAGAAGGATTATTGGTAGACCCAAGTAAGATAGTTGTAATATTTGGCTTAAAAGATCATGTTATCCAAAATTCACCCCCCAAGTTAATTTTGATAACTCATTATAAATGGAATTAGCCATTGAAATTCTGGGACGTGTGGGAGGCCGTCAAATTCAGCCTTAGGATATTGAAGAGAGAGACAACTAAGGATGGCTTATAAGTCAAAATTGATAATGTATGAGTTATCTAGAAGGTCAAGTCTCGCAGGTGAGTGGTGAGCTATGGAAAACGTTTAGAGCCATTTCATATCGTGTGTCAACTCCCTTTTTGTCGCGCATCAACCACCACCCTCATGTTGCATGTCAACTCCCTTTACTTTCATGTGTCAAACGTCACCTTCCTGTCAGGCATCAACGCATTTGCTGGCATGTGTCAACCATCGCCTTCTTGTTGGGTGTCAGCAAGGAATGCCAGCTATAGACCAGGAATTAATTTTATCATACAAAGTAGTTCAACAATCGGTTTAATGATGTATGGCATCCCTACTCACTACATGTAAGAAAAGTACCATTGGAAAGTAGACTGGTATGGCTACCCATACCTTCATACATTAAATTAATGAGGTCTATCGATAGGTGAGAATTTTTTTCTATATAATGTAGTCGACCCCTCATTTTAAGGGTAGACATTCTGGGAGTTGGGAAAACTCTTAAAAATTTCCCTCAACTCTATTTGAGATGTGAACCTTCTCTTGGGCCTAGAAATGTAATTATGCCTTTGTGCATGAAATGTAATTTTCTGTGCATACTTTGAAATAATAAAAAATTGTGTTTTTTGGTGTTCCTTCAACCCTAGCTCATTCTATTATAATTTCTTGCCTCTCCATTATTATTTCTTTATTTTGTGCATGTTCTTTCACTTCTAGGTTTATGATGTTGTGCTCCATGGAGTTTTGATGATGGATTAGGATATGGATCTGTATCACATTTTCCTAACCTCCCTTAGCCCCTTTTTCCCAATTTCATCCTCCCTCAACATAGTACCTCACCCCTTTTCTGGTGTTATCAACCCCCTCAGTATAAGATTTCCCATTTTTCATGCACTTTCTCTCTCCCTGTCTCCTTGGAATTATTAGGATAGGCTTAGTTAGCTGCATTTTTCCTTCTATGAATAGTGCTAGCAGTAATATTAGGTAGAGGATCCAACTTTCTTCGGAGGGTTATCTCAAGTTCGCAAGTCCCACATCTTGAGGGATAACCCCATGTTAGCAGAATTACACCAATTGCCCCAAACATAGAGAAAATCAGGGGGTGTTGTAATTTTGACATAACAGTTTTAGTACGTCTAGTGGGACCAGCAGGTGAAAGATTTACATTTAAAAAGTTCTCCACTATAAATATTTTTCAGAATATCTTTTGTAGGTATGCATTTCAACATCTTTTAATCATTCATTTCTTATGATTTGCCTAGATTTTTGAGAAAAACACACATTTTGAGATAAAACATTTCTCAAACATTTGTTGTGTAGGCCATTTCTCAAACATTTTGAGATAAAACATCTTTAGAAACATTTTTTAGAGACATTTTATCAAACATTTCGTAGCATGCAAATTGAGGCATTCAGTCAAACAGTTCCCTAGAGACCGTATTTCATAGAGACATTTTGTCAAACAATTTATGAGAATGGAGCTACATGGAGGACACTTTGGATAAGTGAAAACGTAAGTGAATAAGGATCTACAAGCGATCTTGTAAAAGATTTGGATATGGGCAGGATCCCTTACGTGCATCTCTAGATCCCTTGCGTGCATCTGTGCCTCTTTGGGCTCCGTTTTCTGTGACGTCCTCCTCTACAAATTGTTCCTCTGGCCTTTGGCTTTGACCCCTATAATCAGAAAATGAACCTTAACAGAAGGCGAATGAACACAAGCTCAGAGAGAGTGATAGTTTCAAAGGTTCACTTGTATCAATGAGGGAAAGGAATGATTTAGAGGTATGGATGCTGGTTCAAGGGTGTGGAGGCACGTACTCCCATAATTCAAATTTTCCACATCAACTCAAACAAGCCACGTCAAGCGAGAGGAAGGTGGGGGGACCATCATGTCACTTCACATTTTTTTCCGAAGTGGGATCCTTTCTAGCAAGGAGGATGGTATGGTTGCATGGAAACATGGGAATTTGCACCTAGTACAATGGGGAAAGTACCTATAGTTGTGCGAAGCACACAGTTATGCTTCACTCAATTTACACCCACATGGATGGGTGAAAATTGAGTGAAGCATAACTCGTGCTTGCACAACTATAGGGTACTTACCCCATTGTACTTAACATTTGTTGGTTATTGAACCATATTATATTTTTACATGTCTTATTTATATTATTTCATTTTTTAACACATTTCTTTCTTTCCTTTTCCCACCTATTCTCTCTTCTATTTTTTCACTCTTCTTTCTAGGTTTTTCATGGTTCTACGTTTTTCATCAAACATATACATGCATTATTTTGGGTCTCACGTAATTGTATTTATAAATTAATTTAGACATTTTTCAAGTGAGTTCTTATATCCTATATTTGATTCCTTTTGATCATTTTACATTCTTTATTGTCTTTATCTTGTTATTATGTGCCGATATACACACCAATAGGTTTATAATTTGTATTAATACATATATAAATACATGAATTAAGAAACAAGGACAATGTTGATAAATTACGAAGTAAATAATATATAAGCATCCTTATGCCAAAAGTAATTACAAGTATTTAGAGTATCATTCAAACATTGTTAGAAATCTAAAGATCATCTTATAAATCGATTATGTTGGAATATCGATTAGATTATTGAAAGTGATATGAATTGTGTGTTTATGCCACTATGTACAATCTAGACTAATAATTCATTTGCATCATACTTGATATGCTCGATTCAAAAAACTATTTCCAACAAGGGGCATGATAAGAATGACAATATAACATAGGTGGATAAAATCATGGACCTCATTATTTAAAATATGTTCCTAAAAATATTAAAGCTACTTTGTTAGGGCTCGAAGGAAGGTGACAAGTTTCCCGAAGAATCACAAATAATTTGAGCAAATAGAGTAACATTTTTAGATCCCCAATATTAACAAATAAAATTATGAAATTATATTTTCTCAATTTGAGAGTTGCTTAAACTAAACTATTAAGGTATTGAAAGAGGATTAAAATTGTTTTAACAAAGATAATTATTCAAATTAATATGTTGGATCTTTGTCATCTTGATGTTCGTTTATGATGTTTATCTTTAAAATTGTGATAAATCCTTCTTTTCCATTATTTCAATTTCAACCAAAAAAATAATAATATAAAGAGTGAAAATTAATGGATTTTGAGATCCTATTTCATAAAGAAAGAGTGAAAATTTATACCACATAACTAAGCATATTGAAAATGTAAAAATTTATTTGCATCAACTAATATAGACTAATATGTAGAAGAACATTGTCAAAATGATGTCATTTTCAACTAAAATATAATTTACACAATGCAAGAAAACTCAATAAAGGATATAACAAGCACCACGAATGCTAAAATATTTACCACCGACTGTTGAACAGGAAAAACTACACAAAACATAATTGTTTTTAAGGAATGCGTTACGATCTAAGTTTCAACTAACATGTTATTTCCAATAAGGTTTACACACTACACATCTCTCCTAAAAGAAATGAGGTGGGTGTATTTGAAAGAATCATAATCCAAGAATAGTATTGACCCTAAACTATATTTATTATATAGAAAATCAATATAGTTAAAACCAAAGAAGGGTTGAAGCCAAAAACAAGAGGGTATCTTAGATCAATATTCAATTGCATCTGTCAAAAAGTTTTGGAAGTGATCTATTTTATTAGAATACATTGTATTCTTAGGACGAAGACTAACTAAGATGAAGTAATTATATGTTAGAGAAAACATTTTAACGTAATCAACATAAATTCGGAAATGATCATGCATACAATATTGTATAAATCAAGTGTGCTATATCATCTCATACCTATAGCTTTTGATATTTTTGGAATAGGAGTGTTTTTAGGAAAATATATGCTAACTCTTTTTATTTGAAAATTTTCCTTTTCGTGTCAAGGGTTTGAGATTTTCCACGAACATGTCCACATTCGATGTGTTGAATATGGAATGGGAGTGTATTTTTTTTGTTTGCCTAATTTGTAGATGCAAAACGATATACCAATGATACAAATGAGTGAAATTCACCCATCCTAGCTTATATTTGATAATTGAACCATCGATAAAAGACAATAATCATATCCAACTTTTTTGCTATGTAATGGTTACGTAGTTGTCTAGTGCACTAGGTAAAGAGCAAGATCCACCATTGAATTGAGATTTCCTAGCTCTTTCCTCTGTCATGGGGTTGAAGTCTCCATCATTTTTGTAATTCATTTGTCTCCCAATCCTCTAAATTTAGCTTATGAAATATAATGATCTTATGATTTAATGTCTTTTGCATTTTCTCTAGTTTTACTTTGACACAATTGCTCCTGTCATTCCATCAGATCTTATTCAACATTTGCAACCCTTGGAACATTCTATTCACCTTTGGCATATAGGCTTGCAATATGTAAAAAGGATGATGCATCAATTTCATCTATTAAGGGCAATGGGTAAATAATGTCTCCAAAGTTTATCAAAATCTTCCATGGATATATTTTCTTGTGTTTCAAGTCATTAGAATCTCCTTTGCAGAAGATCTTCCTTCTCAATAATTGTCATTACAAGATCCCAGTTTCAAACTTTGCTAGTTTCCTTGAGAGGTCTACATCCTCATTGTATTCATCATTATTATGTGTAATCGGCTTCTCACCTATTTGTGCATTTTCTTACGCTCGTATGGTAGAGTATTGTGGATGATAAATTTTAAGCTACAAAAAAAAAGTGAAAAGGAACAAATAGTAAAACCAAGATATTAAATACCTAAATAGAAAGTTTTTGTGACATGATTGAGCAGGTCGATGGGAAAGCTATAGATGTAGTTCTCACCTCAAAATCTAAATTTCCCTAATTATTTCCCAATCAACATATTGACCTTGCAGGGAAAAACTAGATAAGGTCAAATTTGAAGGTATTTCTAAGGAATGTTCCCAGGTATTTTTGCTAACAAACATGAAAACGTTTGCAAATGCCCAACCTCATTTAAACTCCAACTATAGTTGTCTGGAATTGAATATTTTCTTAGGTTTGTTACTTTACAGGGAAGGGGTTACACCCTTGTATCTGAAATGGCTATGTATATCTCCTTATGATCATGTGATTGGATTTTCTACCCATTACAAAAGTAATGTCCTAAACTTCAAACCAATAGTTGGGAAAAACCTAGAGGTTTTGCATAGAAAGAGGCTTTCCCTATCATCCTTTGGTGCATATCCAACAATCGTGGTATTAAAAGACACTGCAATTGGTTGTGGCATTCTATCAAACACTTGGCAACATATCATTCCTGAGCTCTCATGATGGCCAGGGTTTGATGCCTTTTTTCAAACACCTCATGTGTGTCATGTTCACCTCAAACATGTGTACACACACTTACATGCCAAGTTCGAATGTTTAGTGGATTTTCACTTGTATGACTATGCCTCTTGGAATATCATAACTGAAGATTTGAACAGACATGGATGTGCTCATAAGGTATAGACATTGTTGCGAATCATTTTCTGATTTTTCCTATAGTACTTTTCTTTAGCAAGATGAAAAGATTCATAAATCCGCGATTAATATTCCTATACATGAAGCAAAACTAAATCTACGCAGGCATAATAAAATTGCACAATTGGAGGAGAAACTAAAGAAGGTTCCTCATGAAATGGTAGATTTACCATTTTTTGGCTACCATAGATATTGGAGGGATCAAAATGCAACACATAACATGCTAACAAAGTGGACCATAATTCCAATATGTACAACAAAAATGGATATACAAGGAAATAGGGTGACCAAATAGTAAAATGAGAAAATGTGTATCTGCACAGCAACAAATTGAGACATCAACAAGTAGAAATGTCCATAAAGGATAAAAATTAGAGTAGACTTTATTTGAAGGTTCACTTCCCACTTGCCAAAGCCAAAAACTATAAAATTAAAGTGTTGGAAGCGTGGTTGGAGAGCACCCGAAAGTGCTGATACATGTCCTAGGTCCAAGTCCTAGCTATAACATGTCTTACAACAAGTTTCAAGTGCATAGAAATGTTTGGATCTAGGATATTTACAAAGAAATGGAAGAATGCACGAAGAACACAAAGTAAAATCAATTGTGACACGTAAATAAGAAGACAAAACAAATGATGGGATAGAACAAATGATTTTAGTGAATATTTGACAGAAAATCATTGTTTTCACCTAAAATATTTACAAAGAAATGGAAGAATGGGTAAAGAAGTTGAAGCAAAATCCAATTTTGACACATAAGCAAAAAGACAACAAATAACGGGGTAGAAATTATGGCTCTGGTGAGCCCTTATAGAAATTTTATCATCATAATGATTGTAGTCATTTATACAACCACCAAAGAACAAGGGAATCCCATGCACGTCATTCTATCACCCATGGGTGCTTTGGGTGCTCACCCGAGGCACGTGAGGGTACCAAGTCTCTCTTTTATGTGAATTAAGAGGGAAAACATCATCTATGATCCAAAATTTAAAGAAAGTGAGTGGAAATGAGACATGCAAGCATCATAGAGCTCAGAACGACTTCTAGCTCAAAGTAGACATTTCAGTCAGAAAAGTACTTAACAGATCAAAAACTGAACCAAAACAGAAAGGGAAATGTGCAAGGATTTAGACTCATTCCATAAACATGCATAAGACAAAACAATGAAGATATGTAAATTGTAACGACCCAAAAATCACACACACGAACAACACAGTGAAATACAGGATAACTTTTTTTTTTACTAACTTGACACATAACATGACGCAACATGTCGTCACCAAGGATACAACTAACACTGTGAACAACTTGATACAAGGATGGCCATAAAGGCAGCACGGAAACGTCCACACCTATCAAGGACAATTTACTTTTCTTTTGTGAAAGGACATGGCAAAAGACCAACCACATTACCTAGTTATAACTGAAGACATCCCACTGTGAAAATCTTCTTAAGATTACTGATTTACTAGAGACATCTTACAATTCTTAGCTTACGTTCTAGAAGGTTCATGATATGTTTCGTACCATTATTCTTATAGGATTAAGTTTCTTTCCTTTTATATACCTTGAAGACTATCCTAGGATCACCTATAATATGAAAATTCCTTGATTAATTTGTTTACAAAACCAGAGAGGTAAGCAATTCCACAAGGCTATCTATCTAAACCCCCTCATCGAAACTCGTTTGACCCACACGTGCATAAGGAGGCAAGCGTAAGATCAAAAGGAGAGGAGTATCGTTAAGGTTCAGAACCCTAATCATCTTTGATCAAGAATTAAAAATTTATCATAGCTTAGACAAGGACTACAAGGTACCATGGTAATGGTTAGAGAGAGAAGATAAATTTATTTTATTATGATCTATTTAGTTATTAACCAGTCTTTTAATGAGTCTTAAGAGTTCAATTGAATTTTGGTAAAAGCTTCATTTAGAAATCATCTTGATTAAGTTCGTCGGGGGATACACAGGGGTTCCCAACATGGAAGCATTATACTTAATGTGTTTTTATTCAAACTCCTGTAATAGATAAGATCTACCGATATCCCCAAAATCCAACAGTGATATTACTTTTAAAATTAATTAACGTTTCCCAACAAGAGGACAATATTTAATCCATAGCTTAAGGTTAGCAAGGGTGGGTATTTTTTTTTTACATCGTTAGATAAACACTTTCTTTCCAATTAAAGACTCTTAATTTTATCAACCAAATACAACTTCATTATTATCTTCTTTATTTATTCATCTATGCATTCCTCTTCTTTTATCTTTGATTATCTTTAGAAAAAAGGGTTTTCAACCCACTAAAATATGCCTAGAATAACATTGATACTAGTACCATGGAGGGTTACTAAACCAATAAGCATTATGACCTGAAAGAAGAAATTATCGTTATTTAACAAGAACGCAAACCACGGTTATAACATTTCCATTCAACATGGCACATGAACCAAAGGAGTCAAGAGATTGGATTTCACTTGGGTCAAGAACAAGAAGGTAACAAAATAAGCCAAGCCATGCTACAAAATTTCCATGACTGTAAATGATATCACCAAAAGAATACTCATAACAAGGTCAAGATTGAACATTATTTCTCACAAAGGTAATTTACCAGTTAACCTACAGAAGGACAAGACAACATCATCATGAAATTTCAGAACAACCCAAGGCAAGAGGTCTTCTAAACTCCTTTGCAAGCACTATTACAAAAGTTACCTCACATTGGACATTTTACAAGGAACTTCATAAATTACATTGATGAAACCTTTACAACTATTTCCTTTAATCTACTCGCATAATCCATCTGCAAAAATACTATCCTGAATCAGTTCGCGAGAACTGAGCATGTTAAGGCTACTCATTGCAACAGTAAGCTAACATTTAACAATATCAAGAAAGGAAAGTTCTAATTCAAAAAAATGGATTAAAACACAACCCACAACTCCAAAATTATTCGCATGAGAAAGAAATCTAAACCATCCAGCAAGGAGAAAGTCAAAATACCAGTAAGAACAAAATCACATAAATCAAGGCAAGACCTTATGGGTTAGGAACAAGAAGGTCAAGAGTGTTGATATCTCCTTCATGTAATCCTATGGATTACGTGATTGGAATCCAAAACTTACTCCATCCAACTAAAGGGGTCCAAGAGAAGACAAAACATACTAATTATGATCGTAGGCGCGAAACAAAATGACATTATCCAAATCTCCCAGGAGAGGCTTCATAGCAATAATTAGGGTTCGACGCCCTTAAAAGAAAAACAACTATAGTTTCAGTTTTAACCAAGGAGTTTTACCACTACCTTCTTATAGGATTTCTTAAACGTAGTACTAGTTAACAACAAATCCACTCTTCCAAAAGCATACAAATGAGACACAAAAGGGGCCATTATTCTACCAACAAACCTTATCCTAATCGTAAACTTCTCTACATAATATAAGGGAAGACTAAACCCAAAAGTCGTTAATAATTTTTATATATTTCAGACAATGTCAATAAGCATTAAAATAAAAATTGATTTCCTTAACAAGGCCACAAAATGGGACCTTTTAGTAACCAAGTTTGAAGTATAAGATATTCGAGTTCGAAAACAAAGGGATTCGCTACGCAGAGGGTAAAACACCAACGATGCCCCAGACTCAAAGGACCCTACCACGAGTGCAAGCACAAAAATAAGAACCAACACACATATCCATCAGGAAGGTTACGCAGTGTAGTCAGGCCTAGAAGTTCTATGAGCTCCTGGCCAATGGTATAGAAGATGGAAATTTTACCCGATCCATGTGGGCTTATCAAGGACATGTCTAGCAAAAATCAAACAGATGAACATAATAACCACCTATTATATTATCACTGTAATCAGCTGTCATCTAACAGGAAATGAGTTCACGAGTCCAATACCATGGATTCACCTACAACTTTTGTTTCAGTCCAGCTAATTACCAGCTTGCTTGCGACCCTTAATAAAATTGTAGAGATTTCATTCAATAAAACTTACAATGTTTCCCCCTTACTTTAATCAAACAAGAGTTTGAACCAGGAAGTAGGTATAGAAATTATCTCGACACGTAGAGGCCAAAATAGATGTCAGGTTATTCATCCTATAGAACTAGGTACAACAGTCAACCATGTACAGTTCTAAAACAAAACCCAAATGCCATTTCTAATCAAACAAAAAGTAAGGAATGCCCACAGGCTTAAACAAGTTTTAGGACACAACGTCACTATTAATGTACCTTTTAGCAAAACAGGGGAGCCCTAAATAGGAAATACGTATTTATTCAACAAAATAGAGATATGAAGGCTTAACCTTCCATTTAGTAACCTTCAGTTATAACTACCATCACAGAATTCTTTTAAAAGAGAGTCATATAAGCAAACAAAACTCAATAATGTTTCCTTCCCTACAAACTAGATTGCATCACTCAAAATTGCAGTAACCCATTTAGACAAATATGAAATAGAGTAAGCTATAAGGGAGGAAAGAACCTTCCAAGAAAACTAGCAAAATTGGATCGAGATTTAAAGGGACAACCAACACAATCAGGCAGCGATATAAACAACCATGAAAACATTGTCTAGGCGCTATTCAATAGGAAAGAAAATTCATTTCAAGATACTGAAAAAAAAGTAGAAAACTATTACAAGGAGTAGATTTAACATGCCTGTTTTAAACGCTAAATCTCATGGCCACGCACGTGCGTGCGAACACCTTCTCCCAAAGCAGTCCCAAAATTATTTCTCCACCAAATTCACGCTTCTCACCCACTCGGCATCCCAAATATCACGAAAAGACACAATAACCATTCCGCTAAACCGCATGACACACGTGCAGGAAGGAGAAAGTTCATTCTAGAGCAGTTAACCCCAATTCCCAGTATGTAATTCCACGAAACAGCAACAGAAATTTGGAATAATTAACAAGGTTTTGCATGTCCTTGCAATATGCTTTTACTCTTGGGTCTAGATTCTAGAACAAGATTAGAAAGTCTTGCGTTCAACTATTCAAACAACTCATGAATTGCTTTCCTATTTAAGGCATTGTCAATTAGTTTTTAAAGCCATTAGGACGCACTATTACATTAGTTTACCCATCAATTTGTGCGCAAAGAAAACATTCCAGAAACTAAAATCAAAGTTGATTCATGCTTACCATTGGAAGTCTCACACATTATAGCTTGCTTCAATTAACATCACTTTTATCCTCCACGCTAAGAAAAATTTCTTGAAGCATTTTTCAAACAGTTCATCCAAGGCACCAAACATCACCATCTCTGCTTCTGCACGGCTTCTTTCAAGGACTCCATAACTTATTTCTCCCCAACGTTTCAACCTCTGCACTGAATAACACCAGCAGGAGAGGGACAACAAAGAAATATAGAGCATTTCTAATCAAATAATGGTAGCCCAACTTGACATGCCTGAGATTGACAGAGTGTAAGAAATCAGGGAATCTTCTCCGGACTCTAACAGAGAATGTTTTGAATCCTGCATTGGGACCAGAGCTCTCCCAAGACATTTTCTCCAACATTGCATAGATCTCCTGACAATTTCATACTTGCAAAGCAAATTGTGCTTCATGCATACACCGAAATGGAGCAGATCCGCCTCAATGAGATCCTCTTCCATGAGTTACATCGTGAGAACAAGCAAGGTCTCAGAGAGAACCTCTGTAATAAATTTCATCGGGTTTCTAAGTAACACTCTCACTTGTCACTTAATTGATTTGATAAAAATATATTGTAGGAGAATCCGAACTTGAGGATGCAGAGATACAGAAGAAAACAACCTAGTTGGATGAGCCGCACTGTTGGAGGCGCTCACGAAGGCTTCTACCAACTGTAGCATGCCTATTGCGGCTCGGCTATTTTGTTGCAGCGATTCTGTTGTGGATCCCCAATCTCGAATCGAGGATACCGAAGCAAACAAGAAACCCAACTGTAGAAAATGGGTGAACTAAGAAGAGGCGCGAAGCATTACCACCTCAAGATTTGATCGAGCTTCTTCCTTGTTAAATTCACCACCGGATAGAAGCGACTTTCCAGAATGAAAAGGCAAAACAGCTCAACTAAACTTTATCTCGTCCTTCTACTACAGCTGTAAGATTTTGCAACCACTGATCACGACTGTGGTCGCGTGCAACCAGAACATCAGGTTCAGCACCAACGGTTCCTTGGGATCGCCCTGCAGCAGCTGTCGCACTTAACTCTCCCTGGAGGCCACTGATTTTCTGAGGTAAGTTTACTTCTCTACCCTGTAGCTGCTACATATAGCGAACCACTTCCTCACGGCACTTTCCTGGGAGAAATTTTGGTTCTACGCTCCACTGAAACTACCTGTACAACACGATTTTGAGGATCCACACCCACCCACGCAACATCAGGGTGATAGACCTTCATTTCACCATCAATGAATCCACTAACCGAGAACACGCGGTCTGCAAGCTACGTGCCACCAAGGTTTCTTTGCGTGAGCAGGTCAAAATGAGGTGACAGGGAAAGAAAAAAAAATGCCCAAGAAGAAAATGCGCCCAACACCCCACCTGTACGGATTGAAGGAGAATCCAAAAAGAGATTATGTTGAAGAAAAATGACTCCACCGACTCCTCACGCAAGGACAGACAAGACAGTCTAAAAAAATTTGCAGGCTGGGTGGTTGGGAGGAGGCCAAGGTGGCAGTGGAGGCAGGTAGAAAAAAAAAGAATCCGATGCCCACTGGGCATTACATAAATGTACCAGAATCATTACTGATCATATTCATATAAAGTGGTAACCTCATTACATTCATTAGATTCATTATAGAGCATCGCAGAAAGGTAGACCGAAGTCATGCATCATAACTGGATTCATATCATTTATCTCTCAAAATCACCACCGCGAAAATCCTTAATCATCATCACAATCTCCATCGAAGACATCCCCAACCAGGGCGCTAATCGTAACCAAACCGAGGGTCCTCGCCAACCATCCAACCCCCATTCCGTTCTTCTTCGGCGGCTCCACCTGTTGAGGAGCTAGCACGGGAGGGTAACCATGGTAGTGGGGAAGATAACCGTGGTAATGCGGCGGCGGCGGCGGATAATGCCCTCCCGGCAGCGGGGGTAAGGAGGTGGCGGGGCGGAGGGTAATGTGACGGTGGTGGTGGAGTGTGTCCCGAGAGGCCGAGAGGAGGTGGGCAGAGGGTATTGAGGCTATCTTTGTCGGCGTGTACTGTCCGGGGTATGGCAAATAGTGTCCCTGGCGGATACTGTCCTGGAGGTGGCAGTGGCAGTGGTGGTGGTGGTGGCGCCGTCGGCGCATACGGAGGGTAAGCAGATGGCGATGTTGCTGGATGAATTAAGCGTCCCTCTGGCCTCCTTTCGCCATGCAACAAGTCTCGACTTCTGTTTAGTTCTATTTATTTTGACATGGTGTTGAGTTCAGTATTTATAGCTAATTGAGTAAAGGGTCGAGAGTTCGCAGATTCGTTTCTTTGGAAATGAAAGTTCGACGACAACCATTCCAAGCGGGCTTGGATTTTGCAAGGCGTTTAGACGTTTTTAGTCATTTTAGATGTCAAAATACAACCACTTTTAAAATATGACCGTCATGATTGACATGTAAAAATATAATTTAAACGTCAAAATGACATGTATATTACAAATTTAACTCGTATATATATATATATATATATATATATATATATATATATATAATTTATAATAATTAAGAAAGTTAATAAATTAAATATTAATTCTTTTTGAGATTCATGAAAAATACAATATAAATAAAAATAGAAATTTTCAGATATAAAGAAAATAAAAATAATAAAATCTTAATATCTTATTAATGATTATGAAATAGAAACATCTATTAATTTTGACTTTCAATTAGTTTTGTTTGATTTCTTTTTTAGTTTTATTTGATTTTTTGTTTAGCTTTTTCTATTAATTTTTGATTTGTAATTGTTTGTTTTATTGTTATTTGTTTGATTTTTTACAAATAAAGATTGGAAACTACAATTATTGCAATAAATGTGAAATTTGAGAACATGGATGTAAGAAGATATCACTCATTTTATAATTATTTATTTCAATTTAATTTTAGAAAGTCATATAAATTTATTGTTTGAATCTTGTGGATGTAAAATTTTACTCAATTTTTGTATTTTATAATAGTTGTTATAAAAATAAATTTGAAGTGCATATTATATTTTGAACGTCAAATGACATCCATATATTTTTTAGACCATCAAAGAAAATTATTGTGACATGTAACATTGAACGTCAAAATCCAAAGACCGATTCCAAGGACTCCCAGCAAAGCGCGTTGGAAACGTCCACAATAATACGCGTTAAAAACGTTTGACCCCTAACCACAAATACCTTAACATGATTTGAAGAACATCCATAGTGCAATATAACAAGACTACATGCAAATCCATTCTTATCAAATGGTTACTAACTCCGACCTTAGTAAAGTGGTAACCAACTTCCACCTTAGCAATGTAGTTTATTTATTCACCAATCCATCCATTCACCACTTATTATCCTAGTAATCTTTTCTAATTGATGTAAGATTTATGTTTAGCGTGCATCATAATATATTGGTATATTAGGTTTGTGTGATATCTTAGACCAAACTTTTCATTCAAAATAAAATCAAGATTAATTGATTGCATCACTCCTCGGTAATTTGATATGCAATTACAAATTTTTGAGATAATTGAAGTTTAAAAATCTGCCATTAGAACACATCATAATTCTCTCCTATAAAAATGTCAATCTCTCGTATCATGTGAAGGAGATTAGCAACACCCACAATTAAATAAAATCTTTTTTAAGAATTAATTTTCGCAAAAACCAAAGGTACGTGATAACTCATACTCGGTCATCCACTAAATAAAAAAACGTGACTAGTTGGGGGTGGGAGGGACTGCGGATGGGGTAGGAGTGTCAAGTTTTGGATATATAAGTTTGGCATGGTCATTGGCTCCTTTCTCCTAATCAAATTTCAAATTCAAAATTATTTAAAATAGTGTAATTTAATTATTGGTATTGGGAAATAAAGTGGTGATGGAGGGAAGTAAGAGAGAAAATGCATGAACCAACTGTTTACAAAGTTAATGTCTATGAATATGGTGGTGGGCCTATAAATCAAATTTAAACACCATGTTAGTTATTAGAAATGTGCCAACAACTTTTAGCTAATCATGTTTTAGATTTTTTAATAATACCATTCTTGTCAGTTAATTAAATTAACTATTTATATTTTTAATTTCTGTCAATATTTGGGTATAATGCAACAACTTTCTAATATTAAAATTTTGGAGAAAAAATCTTTCTTTTTATCAATGACAATCCATTAATTTGACCTTTTAAATTTTTAATAGCCTATTCATTTTTTATTATTTTTACACCAATTGTTATGCCGATTTGCATGCCCCATTGTACTACAAATATACAAAACATATCGAATGTATAGTAAAAGTAATATGTAACTATAGGTCTGACATTCTCAATTTTTCTAAATGAAAACAAGTGTTTCTTACAACTAACAATTGCATGTCACGTTTTTTTATTTTCATTCCATTTTTGTTTGGATGGTGTAGTTTTCTATATGTAGCCATTAAAAAATCATTCCATTAATGTTTTTTTTAATAAACCTCTCTCATTATATACTTGCTAAATTACACCAATAAAAAAGCATATATTACATCACTACATATTTGTAAATATTTGACAATTGTATGTATTTGCATATGTTGTAATCAATTCATGCACTAGATTCGAATGATACAGTTTCATTGTTCTCTACATGGATGGAACACCTGAATTTCCTTACACATGCATGTCATCCTCTCGAAGGAATCAACTGAACCGACAAATGCATATTTGAATAAAAATTATTCTAACTTTTTTGTCTTCTTTAAGTTATTTCTATGCCTTGCAAATTAGTTTCTATACTATATTTTTCAGCCAAATATTTACCACCGACTGTAGAACAAGAAAAACTACGCAAAATATAATTGTTTTTTAAGGATTACATTATAGTCTAAGTTTCCACTAACATGTTATTTCCAATAAGGTTTACACACTACACATATCTCCTAAAAGAAATGATTTGGGTGTATTTGAAATAATCATAATTCAAGAATAGTATTGACCCAAAACTACATTTATTACATAGAAAATTAATACAGTTAAAACTAAAGAAGGGTTGAAGCCAAAAACAAGAGGGTGTCTTAAATAAATATTCAATTGCATGTATCAAAAAGTTTTGGAAGTAGTCTATTTTATGAGAATACATTGTATTCTTAAGACAAAGACTAACTGAGATGAAGTAATTATATGTTAGAGAAAATGTTTTAACGTAATCAACATAAATTTGGAGATGATCATGTATACAATATTGTATAAAGAAAGTGTGCTATATCATTTCATACCTATACATTTTGATATTTTTGGAATAGGAATATTTTTAGAAAAATATATGCTAATGCTTGTTATTTGAAATTTTTCATTTTTGTGTCAGTGGTTTGAGATTTTCCACGAACATGTCCACATTCTGATGTGTTGAATATGGAATGGGAGCATATTTTTTTTGTTTTCCTAATTTGTAGATGCAAAACGATAAACCAAAGATACAAATGAGTGGAATTCACCCATCCTAGCCAAGATTTGATAACTGAATCATTGATGAAAGACAATAATCGTATCCAATTTTTCTGCTATTTAATGGTTACGTAGTTGTCTAATGCACAGGTGTAGTAGGCAAGATCCACCATTGAATTTATCTTTGCTATCTCTTACCTCTATTATGGGGTTGAAGTATCCATTGTATTTGTAATTCATTTTTCTCCTAATCCTCTAAATTTAGCTTATGAAATCTACTGATCTTATGATTTAATGTCTTTTGCATTTTCTCTAGTTTTACTTTGACACAATTACTCATGCCATTCCCTTATATCTTCTTCAACATTTGTATACCTTGGCACATCCTATTCACCTTCAACATATAGGCTTGCAATATGTAAAAAAGATGATGCATCAATTACCTCTATTATGGGCAACCAGTAAACAATGTCTCCAAATTTTATCAAAATCTTCCATGGATCTATTTTCTTGTATTTCAAGTTGTTAGAATCTCTTTTGCGGAAGATATTCCTTCTCAAAAATTTCATTACAAGATCCCCAACTTCAAACTCTGTTACTTTCCTTGAGACGTCTACATCCTCATTGTATTCAACATTATTATGTGTAATCTAGGTTCTGACCTATTCGTGCATTTTCTACAGCAACTCTACAAGTTTTTCGGTATAATCACTTACCATCGTATGGTAGGGTATTGTGGGTGATAAATTTTTAACTAAAGAGAAAAGTGAAAATGAACAAATAGTAAAACCAAGATGTTAAATACCCAAATAAAAAGGTTTTTCCACATCCTTGAATAGGTCGATGGGAAATCTATAGTTTTAGTTCTCACCTTGATATCTAAATTTCCCTAATTATTTCCCACTCAACATATTGACCTTGTAGGGGAAAAACTAGAGAAGGTCAAATTTGAAGGTATTTCTAAGGAATAATCCCATGTATGTTTGCTAAAAAAACATGAAAATGTTTACAAATGCCCAACCTCATTTAAACTTCAACTATAGTATGCGGAATTGAATATTTTCTTAGGTTTGTTACTTTAGAGGGAAGGGGTTACACCCTTGTATATGAAATGGCTATGCATATCTCTTTATGCTCACGTGATTAGATTTTCTAACCATTACAGAAGTAATGTCCTAAACTTCAAACCAATAGTTGGGAAAAACCTATCGGTGCTTTGAAAAGAAAGAGGCTTTCCTATCATCCTTTGGTGCGTATCCAACAATCGTGGTATTAAAAGATGTTGCGGTTGGGCTGCGGCATTCATTCAAACACTTGGCGAGCCATCATGCTTGAGCTCTCATGATGGCCAGGGTTTTATGCCTTTTTTTCAAACACCTCATGCGTCTCATGTTCACCTCAAACATGACACGGATATACATATCAAGTTTGATGTTTAGTGGATTTTCACATGCATGACTATGCCTCGTGTAATATCATAACGACGATTTTTTTACGGACATGGATTTCCTCATCGTGTATAGACACTATTGCGAATCGTTTTCTGATTTTTCCTACAATAATTTTCTTTAGCAAGCTAAAAAGATTCATAAAGTTGGCGATTAATATGCCTATACATGAAGCGAGAACTAAATCTGCACAGGCATAATAAAATTTCATAGTTGGAGGAGAAACTAATGAAGATGCCTCATGAAATGGTAGATTTACTGTTTTTTGGCTACCATAGATATTGGAGGGATCAAAAGGCAACGTATAACATGCTAACAGTGGACCAGAATTCCAATATGTACAAAAGAAATGAATATACATAGAAACAGGGTGAACAAATAGTAAAACGAGAAAACCTGTATCCATCAGGCACCAAATCGAAGACATTAACAAGCAACAATGTCCAGAAAGGATCCAAATTACAGGACACCGCCTGTAGCTCTTCAAAATTAGAGTAGACTTAATTTGAAGGTTCATTTCGTAACACACCAAAAATACCAACACAAGGACAACACAGTGAAATACAGGATAAATTTTTTTGACTTGCTTTGACTCAACACGACACAACATGTCGTCACAAGGTTACAACCAACACTAGGAACCACTTGTTACGGGGAGACCACAAGGTCAGCACGGAAACGTTCACACCTATCAAGGACAATGTACTCTTCTTTTGACAAGACAACATGGAAGTCCAAACCACATGACACACTCACAGCTAGGGCATCCCATGAGGAATTTCTTGTTAAATTTTCTTGTTTACTAAAGTGTCTCTTAATTCTTAACTTACGTTCTTATAAAATTTCATGTAATGATTCACACAATTCTTTTCACAAGGGAGAACTTCTGAATTTTCAACGGTTGACTAAATAGCTTAAGGCCAAGCTTTCTAAACTGGGATCATCAATTTTATGTCCACGGCTTTTATTCATTTGATTTTAGAACATTTTCCATTTCTTACAAGGTTAATTAAACTTACTCAAGTCACTAACACATGTTCCACACCTCTATTGCACAGGTGAAGGCATAAGCTCCGATCGAGTGGAAAGTACCGCTTAGGTTCATATCAATGACCTTCTTGTTTAAGAATCAAATTTGACCTTGCTTAAGAAATATCACCATGAATCAAGGCAAGGGTTAACAGAACAGGACAACATAATTTAGCTTCAGGGCCACATTATTTACTATCAGTCTTTTATTGAGGTTAAGAGTTTATCAAGATTGGTTAAATGTTCCATCTAGACTTTACTTAATTAAGTTTGACAAAGGAGGACATTTCAAACGATATAGAAATATTTATGGTTTTATTAATCAATTTCCCTCCTACTTATTAAATCCTATCATCTTCTAAAATCTAACCATTGATTTCACCATGAGATCATTTAAGGTTTCACTGTAAAAGGATAGTGTTTATTGGTTTGGCTTGGGAAAGAAAATAAGTAATCATATTTCGTTACAAAAGATAGTTTCCTCTTGATTGTTCCAGGTCTCAAAGGTTATCAAGTAGATCACATCTACATTAATACATTCATATATATAAATTTTAGTTTAACTTTTATAAAGGCTATCCAGCTCACTTCATAGTACTTACAAACTCATTGCTACCATGCCTTAGAAGGATTTACAACTCAACATTTTAACTCAAGAGCAAAGTTTAACAGTACTCGTTTACGGAAACAAAACATGGTTATATCAATTCATTCCAACATGATGCACAAATCAAAGGGACATACTATCTCTATTGAACCATGACTAGGGAGCAAGAGAGTAATAACATGGAACATACCACACTACTATTCTAAGGATTTAAAAATACACTAGAATATCCCATAACCAAGCGGTAATCAAATTTCATCTTTCGCATGTTATCCAAACAAACCAAAGTTTCAACAGTTACAACAACAATACTCTACAATACATTTACTAGGCACTGACCCTTCTTCTAAAATGTCCAAAGGCCCTTTCCAAATTTTATAACATAATACACATTCGTACAAAGGAACAATATAACCAAGATTGATGCAATAATCTACAAGTCTTTCCATCATCTAACCATGTAAGCCATCTGCAACAATTAATAACCTGAGTCAGTTCGCGAGAACTGAGCAAGATAAGACTATACATAGCAACAATAAGCTACTAGCTAACAATACCATGAAAGGAAACATTCTATTCCAGGAAATGGATCAAAGTTCTAACCTCTAACAACCTTTTGAAACAAGATGTAATTTTCAACATATCAACTAAGAAGAAAACCATAAGTTTTAGTTATGAAAATACCTCTAAAACTACAAAAGTTTGACAACCAAATACGCAAGACTATGAAATTTAAATGATTAGACACAAGAGTTGAGAGTATTGGGATTTCAATCATGTAATCCCGTAGATTACGTGATTGAAATCTAAAGTGTAACCCATCAATCCACATTATCCAGGTGAAGACAAAAGATAAAAACCAGACCCGATCTTAGCTGCCAAAAAGAATATAGTTTTGGACTCGTTCCGTAGGGCCATAGGCCTAATAGGCTATAAACGAACAACGAGGGTAAAAAAAGTTCCATCATGTAATCAAAAAGGTTTAAAGGATGAAAACTTATATTCAAACCCACAACCATTATATCTTAGGTAAAGAGTGACTTCATAGCTAATCCGGAGGAGTGGAAAGAACGGTAAGAATGTCCGGAATAGGTATTACCTAGCAACTTACCTACTGAACATAACCGGGGCCGGAATAGCGACAAGCCTCATTAATACCCAAGTTGAGTAGGCAATCTAGCATTCAAAACACATCCTTGCAATTTTCATAATACCATAGATTTATAATCCTCCCGTTTTAGAGGAACATAGCCATGAATCTAGACTTGGTTGAAATTTTCCGACATCAACTCACTTCCTAATATCATAAACGATGTATACAAAGGAAAAGGTCTCTCAACTCTCCTTAATTTACATCTCATCACTAAGTTTATGGTAACCTATGCAGAGACTAAACACATAACATACCATTGAAGATAGATATCCTCCAATAACAAACTTCTATAATGATGTAATCACAATTATTACGTTCGACACATAAACAAACTATTCCATAACTTCTTTTCCCTTTTGACAACAAAATATATTCACGACCTTCCATCACAATCATTCTAAATTTGCAATGAAAGGTCACTCATCAAGAAGGAAGTACAAAACAAGTTTGACTAAATTAAGGAACTTCATGTTACCTTAAGTAGTTGATGAAAACCTTAACTTTCACGAACCGTGAAAGATATTACCTTACTCCATCAAGGCATTATGTCTATACATGATTAAATCGATAACACAAGGAATCATCAACATACCATATCTTAACACCATAAAGGTCATTAATTTTATCAAATTTTACTCATAGAAAGAGTAGAATCAAATGGGGGTTCTATCAATAATTTAAGCCCTTCTATCAACCCAGGACATATTTTCGGCCCAAAACTTCCTTCTTAACAAGCATAAATATTGAACTTCTAATTTCCAAAAGCCCTAATAATTTGCACAATACACGAAGTGCATAATCACGCTTATCATAAAAATAATAATAATAATAATTTAACTGTATGTTTTCCTCTAGGGCAACAACATAACAGGAAACCAATACTAGTCAACGCTACAACGTTCTAGGGGTGATTACATACCCAGGTTCACAAAAGAAACAACGACATTTTTGCAGAAGGAAGTAACTTTAAAATATATATATATATATATATATATATATATATTTTCATATGATCGATCAAAGCATACACTGAGAACCTTTGTTTGTTTTATATAAAAAAGGGTTTGATCACGTCAACAAGAACAACCAACAGAGGAAAATCCAAAAGTAACAAACTGTTAACCATGTACTGAACGCAGATCCACAAAATCACAGATTTAAACCAATTTCTAGAAAGAAAAAGTTTCATTTCAAGAGGTTATTAGATACTAGCATATTATGTATATGGTTAGTCTATCTTGCCTGTTTTAACGCATCCACCAGTCGTGAACATCCAGCAGGGACTGCTACAGCCACACGCCTTCCGCTTTATCCTCTGCTTCACTGGTCTTTTCTTGCAATATACCACACCGTGATTCCCTTTTGAAGGCACGACTAGAAGAATGCAATAGGTGGTTGTCCAAACACTAGATTGCTTCAATGCAGCTGCTTTGGGGGTGAGAGTCGAACTGCTTACCACTCAGTCCGAGAGCACTTGCGCTAGAAAGCCACATACCGACCATGGTTTGAAGCTCGGACACAAGACATAATGATTACATCGCTCCTGGCTCTGAAAGGCATCTACTGCATTGATACACAACCTTTTCCTTCATCAGATTTGGGGACAACATCAAACTCTCGGTGCAAACATTGCAGCTGTAGCTTGTAAGGTGTGATAATTCCAACAGCACCCTTTATGCCTGCCAACAAAGTGACTCGATGAAGATGCTCATATAATTGCAAAGCAAAAAGTGCTTCATGAATATTCTGATATGAAACAGATCCACGCCTATGGGATTCTCTCCCATGAGTTACATCGTAAAACTAGTAAGATCTCAATAGAGACTCTTTGTAAATAAATTTCATCAGGTCTGCTAGCAGCACCCTCACTGTCACAGTTCACCTTTCCTAGCAAGTTCAAGAGACAGGAATGTCAAAAGACAAGAACTATCTTTTGCACTTCTTCATCGAGCTGGGAGCATGTTTGAGGAATTAGAGCTCAATAGAGACTCATCAGCTTCTCTAACACTGACCCAAGTTTGAATTTAGAAGCGTGAACAACATTTACTTCCCATTATTGAGATATACCTGTCTTTAGTGTCTACCCGACTGTGAAACGAACTTCATGAAGATAATGTTGCCATTATGCAAGATTCCAGAGCTTTAGCATCTTCTTTAAGCTGTTATAGACTCAACTTTTACCTGGTTTCTTGAATAACTGATACAGACCTCTGTCTCTGTTAATATAATTTGTACTGTAAGGCACTATGAACCCTCCAAAATCGTCTCCAACTTAGATTGTCTCCTCTGTTTCCTACTCTTAGTTGCTCCTGATGCAGTCTTTGACATACAACAAACAGACGGAGTTGAATCCTCTTCCTGCAAATGAATATTGAACAGTGGCTGAACTTTTCCCTTAAATTTTCTCCTCTTTTCAATAGCACCAAACATGTTTCCTAACAACTCAGGCCAGACTTCTGAAGTTAAACATGTTCTAAAAATCTAACCTTCAATGAGACTGTAATTCATTTTCCCCTTTGTGCTAGTAGAGCACATCATCTTATAGCTGTCACTAAGAAACAAAACCGCCCAGTTGAGCTCTTAAGAGTGGATACCAGACCCGGGCTAAAGGGACAGTGGCTCAACAAAAACTTTATCTCGTTCTTCTACTACAGCTGCAAGATTTTGTTACAACTGATCACGACTGTGTGGTCGTGTGCAACCAGAACATCAGGATCAACCCACGGCTCCCTGGGCTAGCCCTGCAGTAGCTGTCGCACATACTCTCACTGTCCAGCAACAAAATGACCTGGATTAACAGACCCAGAATACTTCTCCTTAATAAATGCAAAGTCGACAGGCGGCACAAAGGCTCTACGCTTTTGGCTAAGTTGCTCACGAAAATAGGCAGAAAACTCAATATCAGAGGTCCAACGTTCCACACCTCTCACAAACCCCTTCGTTGTTCTGTAGTTTCATTCGAAATCCTGTTGCTCGAATTTGAGGATGCATTGAATACTGAGCAGACAACAACATAGCTGGACAGCCTGTTTAGCTAGCTTGTAGCTTCACCTAACCACCATGACAACCAGACTGCGCCCAACACCCACCCATACGCATTGAAGGAGAATCCTGAAGAGATCACGGCAAGGAAAAAAAAAACGTGACTCCACCCCTTTCCTCACGCAAGGACGGACAAGACAGCCATAATCGTTGGCAGGTAGGTGGTTGGGGAGGAAGCCAAGGTGGCAGGTAGAAAAGGAGAATCCGATGCCCAGCTAGGCATTACAATTTCCCACTCTACCAAAGCCAAAAACTATTAACTTGAAGTGTTGGAAGCTTGCTGGTAGAGCACCCGTAGTGCTGATACAAGTCCTAGATAGAACGTGTCTTACAACAAGTTTCAAGTGCATATAAGTGTTTGGATCTAGGATCTTTACAAAGAAATGGATGAATGAGCGAAGAACACAAAGTAAACTCAATTGTGACATGTAAATAAGAAGACAAAACAAATGATGGGATAGAAAAAATGATTTTAGTTAATCCGAGACCGAAAATAATTGTTTATACCGATATTATTGAGCCAAAGCTCGACGATGAAGAAGAAATATATGCACAAAAATGTTGATCTCGAGTTTACAATAATTTGTTTTATTTCCAATTCTTTATTTTATTTCTCGCTATTTGTTATTTTATGTTCCTAATTTCCACATCTTCTCGTAATCACAGTCTTATAGAAAATTATCTACCAAATATAGCGGCATGGGTTTTACGAGGCATTAAAATTCAAAGTGCCAAGAACAAGGTTGCTCAACTCGTACCTCATGAATAATACATTCAACTTAACCTGCAAAAATATTCACACTACTTTTCCTTAAAATACTCCTAAGGTGTTTCAGAAAGCCTAGGATTTAATGCTTTCAACCCCATCCTAACCCAAAACCACCAAATCCAGACGAAAAGAGCTAGGTAGGAATGATGTACATGCATAAAATGTTTCAAAGATGGATGTAAATTTCTGAGTAATAAATTTTTGCATGTCTAAGATTACGATTGTCTCACTAGGAACAGCACGAATGGGTAAAACTCAGTGGAAGCTGAAATTGGAGACTATTGTTGAAAGCGTATGACTGTAATTTCCATTCCACCATCCATTGTATATAGCGACATAAACCGTGGGAACTATTATGTAATTTTTTAATGTAGTTGTATGTGCATATTTCATTTAAATGGGATTAAGAGAAGTAATATGAAATAAATGAAGTCTTCAGTCTATTCAAGAGGACTTGATTCACCACAATCTAACTTAAAAATAGTTTCTTTCATGTTTAACTGTTTTGGTGGTTAAATATCAATACAAGAATGTGATACCCTCATGTCGAGAGATATTGAGGAAGGGTTATGAGTAACCTTAGACCTTTTTTCTATCTTCATGATAACACCCATTTGGCTTGTCATGATCATGCGGTTTACATCTGTATTTACATATAACGATTATCGAATTAACATACAAATTTATTACTCTCAAATTGATATAGAAATATAGTAGAAAAATAGTTAGGAAAGAGAAATAAGGGCGCACACAAGCTGACCTATAGACTTTGTCTCTACACTAAGCAATGGTGAGCTGCGAAAAGCCGAAAACTAAGATGTAACAAAGACTACAAATATAAAAACACAAGCCTAGAAGTGTAGGAAAATGATGACATCACAGCATGTGAGGGTAGGTGTCAGGATGGCAGACCACATGTACTTGTAGTGGTGCTCTTATCAATTGATATTATATCGTCAAATTGCACAGATCTCTCTTTGTAAATTGTTCTTTTTCATGAACATCCTTTTACATCATGTATTTTTTATATGTCCATAACCCAAATGAGTGTACATCATGTCAAGTTCTAACAATCTCTTTGAGATTCTATCATTGTCTCAATTGTGCTCTTATAAAGAGCTATATTGAGATCAAGTGGTCTAATTTGGGGGTTCCTTTAGCAGTTCTATTCGATTACAATTCCGTTGTGTTTTTTCATTAAATCAGAATCTAATCAATAATTTGGTCTCTCCGAGTTCCAACTCATAATTTTTGTTGCCAGAGATTTGGAGATTATATTTATATTTTGAAGTCTAAGAGAATCACCTTTCAGATCAAGTGTTTCTAGAATCGGGCGTTGGTCATTCTATAGTGGCTGAATTCTTTGCTCTCACAATCTATAGTGCATAAAATTTGGAGTGTACATTCTATACATTGGATTGATCATGTCAATGAAGTCAAGACCCAATTGAGAGAAGGGTTGGTTTTCTTGAATTGGGTGAAGTGGAATGATAACCAACCTCTTCTTACTTGTAACTAAGGCACATTCTTTGCATTTTTTAACCCATGAATGAGCATCGTTGAATAGTGTGGGCAAAAAATAGTCAAATCTCATGATCTTCATGAAAAGGGAAGGATAGCTCCATAAAATATTGGAGATTAGGTAGTGAAAGTATTAATAAATTATATAAACATCAAAAAAATTTCCATTGCAACTAGAATAAAAAATAAATTCTCTATAAAATTTATGATCAGCATATACTTCAACTTTAAAAACACCCAATACAATGCTTGGATTGTTTATAACAAACATGCTCGAAACTAAAAAGTATCCAATCTAACCCAAGTTTCTCTTATTATTGCAAGTTCATTATTATGTACGAAGGTGTTTCATTGCGAGGATGCATATGGCATCCATTTTCTGTGTTTCCCAACATATTCCTCCCCACAATCTTTCTCGATGAACTTCCAAGGCATGCATACTATAGCAGGTTCTTCACATAATTATAGTTGTAATTTTAAATGTTCTTATTGTGCCCTCTGAAGATGCACACCAGAGTGAATATGTAGCAACACAAGATATAAGGTGTGCATATGTGTCTAGGTTTACTGATAGTGTTAGTTTATCCCTTATACTAAAGAACGAGGCTCTACTTTCGATTGATGATCATTATTTTTCACAAGCTACATAGCAACGGAAAGAAAGTTGGAAGGTTATGTGCATTGGTCGAGACCTAGTGGTGGAAACTTTGGATAGCTTGATAATTTGGACAAAGATGCCACACTTAGGTTGGATACATGTTGTTTATCAATAGATATTGTACATAGGTGGGAGCATGTGCTAAAGAAGAATGACCAAAAGCTTGTTCAACTAGAGATAAATTAGGTGTATGAAATTTAGAGGGATCAACCTTTTCATGGAGTATCACATAGCTGCATAGATCCTTTAGAATTTGTTGGGCATTACGTGCAATAAAACTTGTATGATTTAAGGGAAGAACTCAATCAAGAGAAATCCAAGGCTATCATTCTCATTGCACTTGATGAGGTTGCTTGGCTCTACAACATTCACGGATCTGATGTATCATACACTCTGGTTGTACATGCTTTTGTGATTCTGACCAAATTCCTAGTTTTGTATATGTTGAAAAGAGAAAAGTGACATCTGAGGTGGAGAAATACTTGACTGAAAAATTCTATAGAAATAAAGTATTATGAGCCATTGCTACCATATCTAGAATTATTTTCATGTTGTCAATTATTGGGGTTTATGAAAATATATTTTTGGAGGTTCCTACAAATTCAGAGAAGAAATATGGTAAATCTTCAAATTATGAGAAAGATTAAAAAAAAATCCTTAAAGTTCCATTGAAAATAAACAATAAAAAAATAAAGAAAATTAGTTCAACTATATTCCACAATTCATCCGAGTGCCCTAGCAGATATATCGTAGAATGTGGAACCATGTGAACTATTTAACAAAACGCTTGAAAATATATGGTCTCATGGACTGTAATGAATTTTGGATATACAATAAGATGGGTTTACCTCACGAAGGATTGACATTGTCTCACCAAATGGAACTAACAGTGTCCACTCTGATTCGTTCACTTTTCTAGCATACTCCCTCTCTATGCACACATAGGAGCTTGAAATAAGGTGTGGACATTCATCAAAACATTAGGGAGATTGGAATTTCGGTAGGTGTTCAAATTGCATGTGTTATGGTAGACATGTCTAAAAAATGTGGAAGCATGTGAACTATTCAACACAATCCTTGAAATATATATGGTCTCATTGACTGTAATGATTGTGAGATATGTAAAAAAGGGGGTTGTACTCACAAAACAATGACATTGTTTTACCAAATGTAGCCAATAGGCATCTACTCTTGTCGGTTCAACTTTGATAGCATACTCCCATCATTGAAAAAATAGGAGATTTGGAACAAGGCATGGACATCCCCCAAAGCATTATGGAGAAGAGACTTTCGGTAGACATTTAAGTTTCATATCCCATGACAGATATGTTTACACAATGTGGAAGCATTTGAACTGTTAGAAAAAATGCTTGAAAAGGTCTTAGAAACTTTCAAGTAAATGCAAGTGGCATATGTAAATTCATACTCCACAACATTTTCAAGTGTCCTCCCAACCTCTGTCAAAAAGGGAGATTCAGATCACGATATTTTTCCATTGTTTTCTTCCCGCTCTATCAAATTATCAGAAAAAGGTTGTTGGTAGCCTCGAATTTCCCGTTCTGTCAAACCAACGCCCAAACCGAGCAACCTTAGTTGAATGTCATGGGAAGCCCTATTGTGGTCATGTAAAATATTTGACTAAATGTCAGGTAGGGGCCATTGAAATTGTTTCACCAAATGCAAAGGAATAATATGAATCATTTTTTATAGATTTTGTTGAGATATTTGTACAATATTATGACATATTTAAAATTTTAACTAATTGAGACTTCAATTGTTTTACTTTGTGGCTCAATAATATTTATCGCTTCCCATGTTTTTTTCGAATGGTTGTGTAAGCATTTTCCATTTTAGATTTGATGTGGCATTTTTATCATCATTGTTCATTGTTTCATTGAAATTGATGTTTTTTTGCACTAAAAATTTCTTTCAAATCCTTTAGAGTTATTCAAAATCTATGAATAATTAGAAAATATGGATGGTTTACACTTGATATATAAAATTGTCAAAGGAATTAGTGAGTACAAAGTCCCTTGTTTTTATTTGATAGACTTATTGTAAGAAGTCCATTAACATATCTTAAGTTGTGAATATGTTAAGAAGTTTAAGTCCATTAACTCATGGGCATCATGCATTTCTAAGGGAAAAAGTTGTATTCAAGGAGGTAACGCACATCTGCAAACATTTTTTGAGTTTTTCAATATTAAATATATTGGGAAAAGCTTATTGGAAGAACATGTCCATTTTTCCACATATGGCTAACACCACACTTTATTTTGCTCATCACACTTGATAGGCGGTTCCTATCAGAGATCCTTCATTATTATTGAAAATACATCAAACATATAGGGTTGGCTACATAAAGGTGATTTTTTTACTGATACCAATTCTTGATAGATATTTTGATAGCATGCTTCCATCATGTCTTAATATCGGACCTTTGAACGATTCAAGAATTCTTAGTAATCCGCAATAGTAAAAAAACACTCCAACACTCTGTAATTTGCAATAACATTATTTTCACACATAACAAGGAGGCACATCACACGTGAACTCCTCATTGAGTCCACAAAAAAGACGGAATACTCTCATCACAAGCACATCAACATGATAAAAAATACGCACTAAGTGATATGCACAAGACATGCATTCATAATATCACAATTACAACATTGTTCACATCACAACATATATCACATTGCTCTTCCCATATCCACCACCACTATGCAAGATCATCACAACTCCAATCCATCCTAGAGGTTTGAGAGCATGAACCTCTGCTCTTATACCATATATAACGCCCACATTTTAAACACACAAATACAACATCAAAAATACCGGAATATAATTTTTTGTTTCTCAATGCTCATAACGTGACACCACATGGGCTCAAAAATAAAAAAGTAAACATCACATACAACACTTACATAAGCATGGACCCACATAGACAACATGATAACATAGGGTATCATTCAATTTCTTACTCACATGATGTAAGCAAAGATAAAAAACCAACTACGCTAAGGCACACAAGATAGGCATACTCCACAACATGGCCATTTTATTGTTAACAAATTTATTACATCTAGTTTTTGATTATATAACCTTATAGGTTTTCAATGAATTAAAATCGTAAGGGTGTAGAATTTCCTTTTTTCTAAAACTTCAAATACTTTATTTTTCGTATAACATTGGCCTTTAAAAGAGAATGCATTGTTGGTTCCTTTCTCAATTTCCATTAATTATCCACAGCTCATTTGTTAATTAAATTCATTTTAAACACCTACGAGCCTCCTAATATTCATTCTTATGTTAAAGGTTTGTTTCTCAAAATATGTTTAATTGATGTTAAATTTTATCCTCACTACGAGAAGGAACTAACAAGATGCTAAGGTTGTGCTTTTCGAGACGTATATTTGATGTTTAAATATTACCTTTGCTAGACATGGGCAACTATCATGAGGTCAAGGAAGATACATTAGATTTTAAAGGAAGATTTAGATTCAATATATATCTTCCCATAAACATCCTTCCATTATAGTACCCTATTTTTTCAGTTACAACTGATATAGTTCAATAACTTGTTTGAATCCATTCAAGTCTTTCACATGAAGAAATTTTATTTAGATTTATATATCTATTTTATTTTCTAGAAATTTTGATCTCACAAAGGGAAATTCATATTTATTTTTAACTACATGAAAGTGTCTAGTTAAGTTTTAAGGACTTCGAGCATGACGTTATTTCTAACCCCAAATTCTTGTTAACTTTTGTACTCTTTACACTTACGTCGTACTTTGGCCTAACGATTGGCATTGTTTTTAGAACAATTGTAATTCAAATGACTCATAATTTACACTAAGGGGTTCGTGACTACAAGGAGTGGTGACTATGCACCTAACTACTCATTTCATTGCTATTAGACCATCAAGTATTAAATGCATATTACATGACAAACCGACAACTATATGCTTTTCAAATTCCAAGGAACTATTTAAATTGTTTGGTAAAATGCATCAATGATTCTTTCACCAATACCCTTAAGAGATGCTCCATGATCTATTAAATTTAGCAACAATCATTGATGGGGGAACTACACCCTACGAGAGAGCACATGGTAATATGCTACTAAGGGTCACAATTATCTAGAGGGATAAAGGGAGTTCAAATACAAAAGTTATAAAATTTAATGTGTTTCAAAATCCTTCTAAGGTAATATTTACATTCATTGGTGGTAACACATCATAGTTACTTTGTTCATTAGCATCATAATAAATCACTCGATGTATTACATTAATTTCTAATCGAGGGTTTCTACACCCTACCACAAGCCAAATTAAGAGTAATCAAATGTCCATGTATTGCAAGGAATTCATGCGACTCGAGGTATCTTGAGAATACATTTTCTCACTTTTGTTTAACATTTATCTTATAAAGGGTTCCATTAGCTTGGGTTCGTTTATTTGACTACAAATAAATATATTACTCGATAGTTAATTTCAAATATCCTATCATATACACATTTTAGGTTTGATTCTTAAATGGGAAATGTTGTTTTCTTATTCACTTGTTCTCAAGTGGATCAATTCATGTCCACGTTCACATCATAAGAAATATTGAATACGTTGCAAGCAATCTCCATGACCCTTGAAATGATTAGATCGACATCCCAAGGGTATGTTCCCAAATGACGGAAAGTTACAAAAATTCCTTTATAATTAAAAACTTAATAGGGAATTAATACACAACCTAACTATCTTTGTGGTCCCACCCATTGTTCATTACATTCCAATTTTAATGTTATTTAGTCTCTAAAAACAACCATGAGATTTCAAGCTCAACATGTCATCTTGTATGTCATTAAAATGATGTTATGCCTCGCACTAAGGAATCTTACACACTTTCATACCTATGTGAATGCTCTCAACTAGGTTTGTAGGGAGGAATACAAAAACACATACAATACCTCTAAGTCTCTAAGACTATGAAGGATGTTTGGAGCTAGCCTAACTTGGAGCTATATGAATATTTGGTTGCTTTCCACTCAATAATAAAAACACACACAAATGTAAGTTGATATTTTTATTTGAATATTAAGTGATTTCCTAGGTCATTGCAACACTAGCAGATAGGTAAAACCATGCCATTTTAAATAACTTGCCAACAATTTTACTGGCACAATCATATCACAATTACGATGACACTAAACATTTTTAAATGACAAGGTTCCAGTTTCATCCTCATATATTTATTTTGACACTAAAAGAAGGATACTTTGATATTGTTTTCCAAATCAACATGATACAATCAACTTCATTTACTTAATATAATATACACCATTACCACCAAGAGTAAAAATCATTAAATAGGAAAAATTACAACTACGTACAACATAGTACATTTTTGCAATACGCAACACTATCATTTTCATCATGGAAATAATGAAAATAATACATCCTATTCATAAAAATATCACTGAAATATTCTAAACAATTACATTTCCTTCAAATAACATGCTAATAAAAGACACAAGTGTCATTTTTACTACTCCTTTTTGCTCAGGTACCTACAACCAATGTTGCGTTAGTCCTAGGACTGAGTATGGAAAACCCTTACACTCAAGCACAAACAAGACATTCATCATTTCAAGTAATTTCAAACAAAGTACAAAGAGAGGTAGAGATAAGGATAGAGAGGAGAGATAATTTCCTCACACATTCATTTACTTTTTTAAGAGAGAGAGAGAGTACGGAAAGAGAGAAATTGTAAAACATTTTCTTTGTTATTCACAATATTTTGACCATTTCTCAATTCATACCCATTTTCATATTATTTAAAACTCATCTGCATTTTAATCCATTCACGTTTCCAAGACCAACCATAATTTCATATTTATATTAAGAGATAGAGAGAGAGGGAGGAGAGAAATAACACATTAAATTGCAAAATCCTTTCATACAAAGTAATTGATTAAATAATGTTCTACACACACTGTAACACTATAAAAAGGGGTTCACAAGTAATTTATAGAACCTATAGGATCCTATGAAATATTTTCTATCTTATGTTGTGAGTGTATGAAAACTAACCAAATCAACTAAAGTGCTTATAGTATGGTTTCCAAAACCACTCATTTTACATTCAAACATAAATTCCATCGATTCCTACCTACTCGCCTATAAACAAATAACTTTCCGGATTCAAAGGAATTTGATTTTGTCAAACAAGGTTCAATTTAAGAAGGTGACTTTGAGACCAATTATCGTAAACACATCAAACACTTATATTGTACGACGACCAGTGACTCCAACATCCACTTGAAACTCTAACTTATGAAATTATTTTTATGAAACTGAGAGTTGGTTTCAATTCTCACATAGGAGTGCTAGAGGTAGATGAAGGTGTTTTCAGTTACACCAAATCGATACGACATTTGTAAGTGAAAACCGATCACAATTTCATAAAGTGGGAATGTCACCAAAAGTGACTGAAGTGTTAAAAGGGTATCGAATCTCACCTTGTTAAGGCATATAATTGAGTTAGTCGATCGGTTAAGAAAATTCATTGTGTTTTGGGTCGACATGGAACTTTTTTTAGGATTTGGTTCCCATTAACCATTCAACATGGCGCTCCATGCACAGGGTTCCAAAGGCTGATTTATTTATTTATTTTTTCTTAAAAATTTAAAGCAAAATATTTTCGGAAAGGTAAAATCCATATAAATTCATTCCAATTTGCATTCTTTCTTAATATATATAATTTACAGAAATCTAACACTAAAAAAATATTAAATGTTTAGTTTGAAGCAAGAGTAAGAGTGATCCATACCCGAATAATCCCTGTGGAGACAACGCCCAGTCCTAGGGGGAGATTATGGTGCTATTGCAACGAGGAAGACCATTTCTCGACAATGTTCAAATTAAATTTTCACCAACAGATTACCCGTATCATACTTACCTTCAACTTGAACATTTTTATTTGTAACTTTCCAATACGAGTCAAATCGATAACCACTTCCACGTGTGCTTTGGTAGTTGTCCATATGTTTCCTTGTACTCCCATTTCAAAAATTCATTTTTTGTAAATCCAACAATCTTGGCATTCCATGAAACTAAACATTTTTTTTGTCCTTTAACATTCCCATATTTGTGAATCCTGTAGTCATAGAAGGACACATTCCTAGAATAAAGTGGTGCCCAAAGCAAGCCAAAGGAAAAAGAAAAATAAAAATATTAAATTATGATTTCTTCCCATGCATCCCCTCTCAAATCAGACACTTGGGAAAACAATCCATGTGCCTTAACTAGTGCATCCCAAAGAATATGTCTATGCTAAATCCCTGTAACCACGACATTTAACAAGGGCCATGTCTGAATTGAATGAAGCAACATTTATTTCTTGCAAGGCACCAAATGGAAGACCAGAGGGTTACACGTAGAGTAAGAGTAAAGGAGAAAAATCTAGCAGAGACAGAAGTAGGATAGCAGAAAGGGGCACTTTTAATGGCTTAATCAATACAAACAATACTCAAAATAAAAGATAAAGAGTAGGAAAGTGAATTGGCAAGAACAAAGGCTACGGTGCACATAGCACAGAGATCGAAGAAGAAGAAGAAGAAGCCAAAACAGAACAACTCAACATTACGCTTTCTGAAGCACCTCTTTGATTCTCAATCATCTCCTTCTTCGTATACAACAATAAAATAACAACATGCAACAGTTTTCATTTCTCTCGGAGAAAAAAACAAGCTGCTTCTTCTGTAAGATACAAACCCACATCAATAATTTTGTATAAAGTAAAATGAGGAGGAATTTGGGCTCCAAATTATCCTCCATGTGCAAGGCTGAATTAAACCACGATGGTACAGATCTCGGGACAGCTATTGGTGATAATCTTGTTAAGCACGAGTTTTCCTTGTAGCTTTCTATTTATTGAATTATGAGAGGACATAACTCTTCTCTTGTTGCAACTATCTGATCACTGCTAAACTCCAAATGTTAACCTTGGTTCCTTGGGGTTGATTCTTCTAGACCTCAAATAAAGTGTTTGTATTAATATGCAAGAAAATGATAGTTTTTAAGCCCTTCCACCTGTCGGCCGTGACAAAGGCGGCTCGATGTCTAAAATCAAGGGGCATTATTGTTGCCTTCCCACTCTGTCAAATTACTAGAAAAATGTTGTTGGTAGCCCTTGACTTGCTCTGTCAAACCAATCCTCAAACCGAACAACGTAGTTGAATGTCATGGGAAGCTTTGTCGTAGTCATGTAAAATATTTGAGTAAATGCGGTAGGGGCCATTGAAATTGTTTCACCAAATGCAAAGCCATAATAGGAATTGTTTTTTTATAGATTTTGTTGAGATAGTTGAACAATATTATGAAAGATTCAAAATTTTAACTGATTAACACTTCTACTATTTTACTTTGTGGCTCAATAATATTTATTGCTTCCAATATTTTTTTCTCAATGTTTGTGTATGCATTGTCCATTTTGGATTTGATGTGGCATTTTTATCATCATTGTTCATTGTTTCATTGAAATAGATTTTTTTTTTGCACTAAACCTTTCTTTCAAATCCTTTAGAGTTATTCAAAATATATGAAGACTTGGAAAATATGGATGGTTTACACTTGATATATAAAATTTTCAAATGAATCGGTGAGTAGAGTCTCTTATTTTTATTTGATAGACTTATTGTGAGAAGTCCATTAACATATCGTAAGTTGTGAATATGTTAAGAAGTATAAGTCCATTAACTTAGAAGCATTGTGCATTTCTAAGGGAAAAAGTTTTATTCAAGGAGGTAACACACATGTGCAAACTTTTCTTGAGTTTTTCAATAGTAAATATATCGGGAAAAGCTAATTGGAAGAACATTTCCATTTTTCCACATATGGGTAACACCACCCTTTAGTTTGCTCATCATACGTGATAGGCGGTTCCTATCAGAGATCGTTCATTATTATCGAAAATATATCAAACATATAGGGTTGGCTACATAAAGGTGACTTTTTTACTAATTCCAATTCTTGATAGACATTTTGAACGCATGCTCCATCATGTCTCAAAATTGGAGCTTTGGATCGAGGGATGGACATTAGTCAAACTGTAATAGAAGGATGTTTTTTGTTAAATGTAGTTGTAGGTGCCATGGTAGACATGTATGGAACAAGAAGAATCATACACAAGGTGGGTATGATTCTTGACAAAATATCGTGCAATGAGAAGTGATCTTGTGGACTTTGATTAATGGGAGCCTGAAAATAGAGTATGGACATCCATCAAAATATAATAGAAAGCATATTTTTTTATTATTATTATACTTGTTAATACTCGGATAGACATTTATACATAATTTATAAGCATACATAAATAACAATTTCTCTCACAAAATGACTAAAGGATATGGTGTATATCTATTATAGGAGTTAATTATTCAACAAGAACAATTAACGACATACTAATAAAGGGTAAGTCTCGCAAAGGGAAGACCATATAAATGTAAGGGTATCCAATCTCCTAAACCCGGAGGATTAGAACCAGGTGGATAGGTGGAAAGCACGAAGGCCCACCATCAACCCACACCCTTTCTATCTACAACTTAATATCACTTCTAACAATTTAGAACTCGTATATAATTGCGGTATCTTAACTAACTATTCTAAATCACTGCCGCCAAAATCCTTAATCATCATCACAGTCTCCATCAAAGACATCCGCAACAAAGGGCCAGTTGCTACCCTCCACTCAATTTGCACCCATGTATGTGGGTAAAAAGATCATGCATCATGTGTTGACATAGCCCATTGCCTCCACCGGAAAGGACTGCTCTCACCGGAAACTATGATGTGATATTGACAAGACATAACATTTGGATTGAATTTAAATTTTGATATTTCCCGCATGGCCATTTCAAATTACAATAGATACTGCCCCGCCCAAGCATTTCAAATTATGGATGATGCGGAACAGAAAAACCACATGGAAAGCCATTTGTTTTCCATGGAGGTTGCCATACATCATGCTTTGTTGGGAAGCTCTGTGTGCATGTTCGATCCTCTGGAAGCCAATTTTTTCTTCGTTCCCATGTATGTTTCATGTAATTTTAGCTTCTGGTATAAATAAACTGGAGGGGCTCTGTTGCATTGCATTTCCTATCTTGTTACGATTAATTTTATGGTTTATATATTTTGTAGGAGGATGTTACCATCAGGGATGGGATACCACCATTTCTGCGGAGGTCTGTAATTCTGCAGACGTTTACTGTGAAGGGAAAACACCCATGTCAGGATAACAAGGCATATACATATTCCTCCTTACGTGTCTCCGAGATCATAGAACCAAGACACCAAGATGGTTTATATATTTTGTAGGAGGATGTTACCATCAGGGATGGGATACCACCATTTCTGCGGAGGTCTGTAATTCTGCAGACGTTTACTGTGAAGGGAAAACACCCATGTCAGGATAACAAGGCATATACATATTCCTCCTTACGTGTCTCCGAGATCATAGAACCAAGACACCAAGACACTTTGTGTCTTGGTGTGGGCGTATGTTTTATCAAACCCCTCACCAAGTTTATTATTTTACAAGGTTTTCTTCAGAGGCGTGATATTTGGATTTGATTTTGTTCACGTGTTGGTTTACGTATTTTGGCAGTGGATCTTATGAAGGAGGGATCAACAGAAGTGTTTTTCAATGCAAAAATGATATGTTGTTGATAAATGGCATAGATTTCGATGTGAAGGAGGACAATAATTTATCTCTTGTTGAGTACGAGTTGGGCGATGTGCAAGAGTAGACTATAATAATTTCTGCATTGCAAGGGATACGATGTATCCCTTGCATATTGTGATTATGCTAGTAGATAAATGCAAAATAAGGATTGAAGGAAAGTGGTACTTAGATCATACTGGGTACAAGGTGAAACCTTTCAGCTTGGTTTTGAATTTAAAAAATTTACGTTTCTAGTAGAATAAAGTGCAAATTTCGTGAGCAGTTTCTATTGGGTTATGTTATGAGACCATCATGAGAACATTGAGTAAATGTGGGAGTCGAAAATACTTTATACATGATTTCAGGCTTTCTTTTCAATGAAAATTTTTTAGGTTGGTTTGGGCACATTCTCCACAAGTGGAATACTTTCTTTTTTCCTGTGTTATGTGTGTGATGCAAGTTTATGGTAGCAGATTTTAGTGAGGTGTTGCCTTTTGTTTACCAAAAGTTGTTTTAAACAATTTTCCTTGTTCCAATGGGATAGAAACGTGAAAACGCAAGAACACATTCAGCTCTTAAATTTCCATGTAGTTTGGACCATTTGGGAGCATCTTTAATGTGCAATAATATGTACATGCTTATATGGAGTAATTTCCTATTTGTTTGTATAGGCTATCCTGAAATTTTTGTAGTTTTTCAATTCAATAGTTTGAGATTCAATATTCCTAGGGTTACTTAAGGATGAGACCTCCTGAATCTACAACGAGTCTTATTTTTTCTGTATTAAAACAAAGAAATTAAACTAGAAAATTAAGGAACTCAATGGTCCATGTATTAACCAACAATGTGTCCCTTAAAAAACACAAAATTTGCATCTACAACCAATTTTGAAAAGACAATCAAATTGATTACAGAAAGTAGAACTAGGAAATATCAAGAAGGTTTTGATCTAAAAACTACAATTATTGCCAAATCATGGCAAGTAGAATAGGCTTATACTGTATTACAAACCAATATGCAATATGGAAACAAATAATATGTAACCACTAGATGATCTTGAATATAATCAAAATAATGTATTTACCATATCTTGTTAGTATATTTTTGCAATGTATTATGGGTACATAGTATCATCTAGTGTATGGACAGCTGAAATTGATTTCAAGCTTTATTTTCTTGGGTACACAAAGAGTATCATCTAGTAGATTTTTGCAATGTTTTGAGCAATTTTGTTTTCTTCCTTAGTTATGAGATTTTCTAAGTGGGAACCGCTAGCTAAGGAAGAGTCAAATAGTGTTATGTTTTGATGGGTGTATAGTCTTATTGCTTTTTATAATTATTTTACATGATAGAATCCATATGATTTTCTTGGAATTGGAACTAGAAATCTAATTCATTGCGAGTTTGTTTTTAAAATATTGTTTCATATCTTGCATTGTCCAGATATTTTTGGCTTTGGATCTTTGAGGGTAGTTGTGATCTTTGAGTTTGGTATTTTCAGCTTATTGAACCTTTGGCCATTTAAGATAACTATTGCAAGGAATACTCCCGTATCTTTGTTAATCCTAGACATTTATTCGCAAATCTTCGCTTTCTCACCCTTTGTGATCCAATGGCCCGCCACAAGTTTTGATTTTTGGATGTATTAGTCTCCCGATAATTGGTAGCACCCACATCACGTGTTTTTAGTTTTTCAATGATTTTTAAACTTTGTCCCATGTATTGAAGTGAACGGACTTCATTAAATTCATGTCCCAAGACCTGTGGATTCTCCTTGTTTATAGGATAACACGTGTTGTATGTTGAAAGGGAATTTTTAGAGCATTTTTGGAAATTATTTTGTTTTCCTAAAGTAGTTAAGACAATTTTCATCGATGTATTCTCTTGATCGGGTCATGAAATGCTAGTTAGTATGGATGGTATTCGGTGATTATTTTTACAATTATTTATATAATAGAATTAATCTTGTTTACTTGGTATGAGAATTGAAAAGCTTTCTTGCTACCAATTTTTCTTTGAAATGAGTGCTACAATACATTGTTCTACAGAATCTATTAGGTTAGCAAGGTAGTCACGATATTTGAATTTGTATTTGTAACTTGGATTGGCTAACGACAGAAATAATGTAGCAAGTATCCATTTCTTGCCCCTTTTATCCAATGGCTAGCCAAAAGATATCTAACATATGAAATGTGTAATTTGAAAAGTTTTGAAATTACATAGGAATCTTATTGGCAATCTATTGGTGAAGTTATTTGAATGGAAAAAAAAATATTTGCATGTCTTTTAATCTATCGACAAGGCTTGCAAAACTCTAGATTTGATAACATCATCAAGTGCCAATGAGTTAAAATTTTAGAATGTGTTTGAACCCACCCCTTCGACTACAATAAAAAAACACAATGTCGTACTCCTTTTTTACGAGAACATTTGTTTAGCTTTGGAAATGTGGTTGAGATAAGATGTTCTCAAAGTAATTATAGTGTTCAATTGTTCATCTTATGATGATGTTCTTTTCAAAGTGAAGAAGGGTCCATCATAGTAGAGAGAGATATGCTTTTGTCTCACATTGGAAATGTGTTAGAGAGACATATATACTCTAAAAACAATTATAGTGTCGAATGTATCACATCGTGTCCTTTTGAGTGAAGGCGGTCCATCATAGGGGAGAGAGAGATATATAATATGTGCTCAAAGTAATTATTTTGTTAAATGCTTATTATATGGTGTCTGTTTGGGTGAAGAAGGGTCCATCATAGCTTTACTCATTTACTTGAAAACAACTCTTACCACCATGAGCAATACACTAGACACAAGCTTCTTATTGAAAAACATCATATTAATTGTCCATTATTATCTTCATTTATATTATTTGATAATGGTTTATTCAATTTTATTCACTAAGAAAGAACTAATTGATATGATTGAATTCAGTTTTGTGCACATGGACATGCACATTTAAAACAATAAGATCAAACACTATTTTGTAGTGATTAAATGAAACATTTCATAAATAGAGCAAATCAGTTTAGTTTTTTAGCTTAACCCACACAACGGGTATTCAAATGCATTTCTGGTCTTAAATTAGAAACAGTCAATCGACTAAATTTGCCAGCCATTTATTATCTTCATTCATAGCTGAAGAGGCCATACTTTTTTTAAATCTTCTCACAAACTTTTATTTGAAATATGATTTTCTTCGAGAAAGTTATCATGGTTACTAATTGAAGTAATATATATTTATATCTATGAATAGTTAAAACAGAAATATATGTTGTATTGTATAAAGATTTGCATATTGATATGTTTATAATTGTATTGGTGATATAAAATATTTGTTTTCATTTCAGATATACACACAATCTTGCATCATTTAAAAATAGTTTGTCAATAAATTTAAAATTCAACATGTGTTATATTGAATTTAGTTTTAGTACACTATATTAAGCTTGTTTGTGATCCACAATATCTCTCTAATTTGGAAACATTCTATAACAATATCTAATAAGGTGCATCTAAACTAACCATATATGATTAAATCAACCTTCCATTACTTTTCCAACTTCTATATTGTCAACTAATCCCTCTAAGAGGAAAACCTCTTTCAAGTATAAACATATATTTATAAAAGTACATGATTCACCTACTTACAATATTGCTAGATAATCTGCATCCCAATTGTATAACATCAAACAGATCCTTTGACCCATGCCCCATTAATAAATGTGTTACGATTATTAAATTAATGTTAATGACCAAATGTTTCAAAATGAATCACAAGCATAACACAACTCAAAGAAACATAATTCAACTCAATAACCACTATATTGAGTTGGGTAAACCCTCTATGTTGGATCTTTATCGTTGTATTCCCTATACTTTTGAGTAATTTGTTAACACTCTTGCACTCCCCGAGGTCATGTGTGCACAACGCACATTTGTGCAAAGTAGTTCACTAGAAAATTTTCAAGTTGTTTCCCTATGCATAAGTTCTAATGATAGTTAGTGATTAGTAAATAGATGCATACCAAGAATACCGAGTTAGGTAAACTATCTTTATTAGCTCCCTCTGGTTACATTCCCTATAATTCTTGATAAGATATTCCAAAATCTTGCACTCCTTGACGTCATGTGTGTACATCACACATCTACACATAGAAGTTCATGGTAAAAGTTTTAAGTTGTTTCATTGTGCCAAAGTCCAAATCATCTTTAGATATTGGTAGGTATATGCACACTACCAAGATGAGGTTATGGACATAATGTGATACTCTAAAAAGGAATATGTTTATTATGTGCATAATTGATGATTCTTAGGATTGTGTAGTGTTTCCGGTAATCTGTTGAACATTCCTACCCCACGTAAAGCATAGAAGTATTAAGATAGTGCAAAAAAATTGTTTCATCCTCACTTAAGACTCTAAAATGCATATATGTACAATGAAGAGGTGCCACAATGCATTGTGAATGTTCTTTGGCTGCACAATATTTTAAGATTACATATCGCCATTTGTACATTACACTATTAAATATATAGTTGCATTGACTACTAGGAAGTATTTTTGAATTAAGAATCTACTACAAACCTTGTGGATCATTATTTAAATGAAATAAAAAATAAGTACGAAAACCCACGATACTACTTATTCTTACTTGTGGCCTACTCTAAGTATTTTTGAAATTCTTTGATGGCCATCAAATCTGATTACTTATAAAATAATTCCATCCAAATTAGGTTGAAATTTAATAACGAATCATGTAAATTTTGGTAGAGATTTATCACAATTATACTAAATAATAATGTTTCATTATATTTTAATCATATCCAAATTGGTTTTTTTGTGGCATATTTAGATTTTGACTGGATTCTTCATGGAATATTTTTGATCAAAATTTTAGGCCATGGGACATGAAGTGGAACATAAAATTAATAGTGGATAAAATTAATATGGTATTTGATCAGTGCATATTATGTCAATTGTGTCCAATGTACAATTTGATTTATTTTTTCAACCAAAATATACTTCTTTTGATTGTATATGTGTTTATAATTTTTTCTCCTATTAATATATGTACATGTTAAATTATTCTCTTAAGGTTTATGTCTATGTGTGTTCTTCATTAATATATGGCGGAGGGATTTGAGTTGTTGGGATTTCAATTGGGCTTACCATCTCCCTTGAATTAATTTATTAGATCCAATCATATTATGTGCACCTCAATCCATGTTTGATAGAATTCATTAGAAATATCACTTATGTCACAAATTATAAAATATTGCATCATCAAATTTGTTGTTATCCCTAAAACAATTTTTCTTCTATCTTCATCAAATTCATCTACTTTATGTGAGTCCAAAGATGCATTTCGGTTATCTTATCTAAAATACAATAGGTCTCGTGAATGGCTAAAACGCTCATGAAAATGCATACAATTCATAATGTTAGATTAAGCATTTAAGACGATGTTGCATTAGTATGAATTACCTCAAATTTTTATGATGTATGATTTGATTGAAATTTAACTTGATGTGTATGTGACTTTATCTCCTACTAATATACATGTACATGTTCTAATATTCTCGTTAAGGGTTATGCATGTCGTGGTATTTAATAGATGGTGGAGTGGTTTGAGTTGTTGGGGTATTTCAACTATGCTTACCATCTTCCCGACTTCATTTTAAATCCCTTTTCATTCCACAACGAAGATCAAGAATACTTAATTATAAATGTTTATACATATAATAATTAATATTATGAGTATCTTAAACACATCCATCGAGATTAATCCTAAAGATATAAATCTCAAAGTTATTTTCTAATTTTTCAAAAAACTACACTAATCACTAACTCCATTACGTTTTCCTTAGGTGCAGTCATTGATAGAGACATCAAGTAGGGAACACCAAAAAGTGAATTGAAAGGCCTAATTGAGAACGAGTGGGTTCAAACCTTGCAAAACATATGCCCACACCAAGACACTAAACTTGGATGTTCGATAAAACAATAACAATTTTGATTTATCAACCCTCTCTTGAGTAAGGTTTAAGTTCGCCTTACCTAAATAAGTCATTTTCAATTGAGATAATATAGAACTCGAGACAATTAATATGTAAATGTAAATCCACACCAAGACACCAAATTACAGTGATGTGGTGTAGAGTACTAAAGTATATGTGGAGGTATATTGGTGTTGTGTAGTTATAGGAAAGTTCACATCTTTTTCTAGGATTAGTCTACTTATCTTATTTTTTGCACCTTCATGTGTTTCTTGTTGTGGAAACTTATCTTTTCATTGGCTTGTTATATGGGAGACAATTCACCAAGATTGTGGCATGGATGAATCAACTTGAAGGTCAAGAGAATAAGAGGCCATAAAGCTAAACAAATTTGTAATACATATAAAATTTTATAGGGATAGATAAAAAATGAGCCATGATTTATAAAAATATCAAATTAGGCACTAAATCTCACACTTGCTCAAGGATGGGCACCCAATGTTTGGGTGCCACAAGAACCACATAAACACTCATGTGTGAAGTAGGAAAAGTGCCTAATTGATTGTATAAGGAGACACATAAAAATACACCTAGTTATTTTAGTTCAAAACACCATGACTCCAAGAGAAAAAACTGATCAAAATGGATCAAAAGGAAACATAAAACAAAGAAAATAGAGTACAATAGCGAACAAATTATAATTTTTAGAAAAAATACAAGCAGCCACATAATAAATCCCAACAAAAATTTAGATGTCTTCCATTAACACATAGATCAAGTAAATCTTATTCTAAATCCCTTAAGAAGATGGTATTTTCTATAATCCTAATGTCAATGGAATAACGACCAATCCATAATGCATAAAAATTCTTATGCTTTCATTTATCTTCATGTCTCGTTATCCCATAGCAGGACCAAATTACCAAAATTAGGTAGCAATTTTCAATTCTGTTCTTAAAATTGACAAATCTCACAAGCAAGTATGGAAGAAGTCATACATATATAGGAGGCCAAGGCTTCAATTGAGGAAAATGTACTAGTCACTCCCACCAATGAAACAACTAATAAAGGAATATATAGATTTTTAATAAAATGACACTTTGTTTATGCACCTTTTGGAGAACTAGATTGCATTTTTCAAAGTGCTAAAAAACACCGTGTGTTTTTCAACGTGGTAAAAAACACACTCTATTTTTCATCACTTTAGAAAACTTCAACCCATCTCCACCTGATAAGTATTTGATGTGGAGTCAATGTTTACAATAAGGAGGAAAAGCACCGCGGGTTGCACCTTTTGGTGAATTAGATTACGTGTTTCAAAGTGTTGAAAAACACCATGCATTTTTCAACGTGGCGGAATACATGTTCTGTTTCTCATCACTTTGGAAAACTTCAAACCCTCCCCACCTAACAATTAGTTTATGTGGATTCAATTTTTACAACAAGAAGAAAAAGCACTGTGGGTTGCACCTTTTGGTGAGCCGAATTTCATTTTTTAAAGTGCTGAAAAACACCATGTGTTTTTCAACGTGGAGAAAAATATACTCTATTTTCCATCGCTTTACAAAACTTCAACCCTTCTACACCTAACAAGTAATTGATGTGGATTCAATGTTTAAAAGAAGAAGGAAAAGAACTTGGGGTTGACCCTATTGGAGAACGAGATCATGTTTTTTAAAGTGCCGAAAAACAACGTGCGTTTTTAAACGTCTTTGGAATACACGACTTGTTTCCCATCGCTTTAGAAAACTTCAACCTTCTCCACCGACAAGTAATTTATGTGGATTCAATGTTTACAACAAGAAGGGAAAGCACCGTGGCTTACACCTTTTGGAGAATGAGATTGCATTTTTCAAAATGCTGAAAAACACCATGCATTTTTCAACTCGGCGAATAACACACTTTGTTTTTCATCACTTTGGAAAAATTCAACCCCTCTCCACCTGATAAGTAGTTGATGTGGAGTCAATTTTTACAAGGAGAAGGAAAAGCACCACGGGTTACACCTTTTTGAGAACAGATTGCATTTTTCAAAATGTTGAAAAACACCGTGCGTTTTTCAACATGGCGAAAAACACACTCTATTTTTTATTGCTTTGTAAAATTTCAGCCCATATCCACCTGAAAAGTATTTTATTTGGATTCAATTTTTACAACAAGAAGGAAAATCACCGGGGTTGTGCCTTTTTGAGAATGGTATCACATTTTTCAAAGTGATGAAAAACACCGTGTGTTTTTCAACGTGGCAAAATACACGTTCTATTTCTCATCACTTCAGAAAAATTCAACCCTTCTCCACCTGACAAGTAGTTTATGTGGAGTCAATGTTTACAAAAAGAAGAAAAAACACTGGGTGTTTCCCTTTTTTGAGAACGGGATCACATTTTTCAAAGTGCTTAAAAACACTGTGCATTTTTCAATGTGGCAGAATACACAACCTATTTTTTATCACTTTGGAAAAACTCAACCCTTATCCACCTAAAAAGTCATTTATGTGGAGTCAGTGTTTGCAAAAAGAAGGAAAAGCACGGGGGTTGCACCTTTTGGAGAACGGGATCGGGTTTTCAAAGTCTTTGAAAAACACCGTATGCGCTTTTCAACTTGGTGGAATACACACCATGTTTTTCATCTCTTTTGAAAAATTCAACCAATCTCCACCTTACAAGTACTTGATGTGAATTCAATGTTTACAACAAGAAGGAAAAGAACCGGGGGTTGCCCCTTTTGGAGAACGGGATCGAGTTTTTTAAAGTGCTAAAATACACTATGCAATTTTCAACGTGGCGAAATACACATGCAATATTTCATCACTTGTAATGAATAAGGAAAAGTTTTATAAAATTGAGCATGAAATACTTAGACTACAATATATAAATTTGTAAAAAAATAAAATTATTGGACCAATTACTAGATGCTTCCTCGAGGAAGATGCTGAAAAACATCGTACGTTTTTCAACGTGGCGAAAAACACACTCTATTTTTCATTTCTTTCGAAAACTTCAACCCCTCTCCACTTTATAAGTAGTTTATATGGAGTCAATGCTTACAAGGAGAAGGAAAAGCACCATGTGTTAAACCTTTGGGAGAACAATTACGTTTTTCAAAATGTTGAAAAACACCGTGTGTTTTTCAATTTGGTGGAAAACAAACTCTGTTTTTCATCACTTTAGAATTATTCAACCCCTATCAACCTGATAAGTATTTTATATGGAGTCAATGTTTACAACAAGTAGAAAAAGCACCGTGGGTTGCACCCTTTGGAGAATAAGATTGGGTTTTTCAAAGAGTTGAAAAACAACATGCATTTTACAATGTAGTGGAATACACGACCTGTTTCTCATCACTTTGGAAAAACTCAACCCTTCTCCACCTGAAAATTACTTCATATGGAGTCAATTTTTACAACAATAAGGAAAATCATATGGGGTTGCACCTTTTGGAGAACGGGATTAGGTTTTTTAAAGTGGTGAAAATCTTTGTGCGTTTTTCAACGTGGCGGAATACATGACCTATTTTTCATCACTTGGGAAAAATCAACCCTTCTCCACCTGACAAGTATTTTATGTGGATTCAATTTTTACAACAAGAAGGAAAAGCACCAGGGGTTGCACCTTTTGGAGAACGGGATCAAGTTTTCAAAGTGCTGAAAAACACCGTGTGTTTTTCAACGTTCATGGAATACATGACATGTTTCTCATTGTTTGGGAAAACTCAAATCTTCTCCACCTAACAAGTACTTGATGTGGAGTCAATTTTTACAACAAGTAGGAAAAACATCAGGTGTTGCACCTTTTGGAGAACAGGATCGGGTTTTTCAAAGTGCTAAAAAACACCATGCGTTTTTCAACATGGCGGAAAATGCACTCCATTTACCATCACATTCGAAAAAATCAAACCTTATCCACCTGATAAGTATTTTATGTGGATTAAATATTTACAACAAGGAGGAAAAGCACCAGGGGTTGTGAGTTTTGGAGAACAAGATTGTGTTTACCAAACTGGTTAAAAACACCATGTGTTTTTCAACATGGCGAAAAACACACTCTATTTTCCATCGCATTGGAGAAATTGAACCCTTCTCCACTTGATAAGTATTTTATGTGGAGTCAATGTTTACAACAAGGAGGAAAATCACCGCGGGTTGCGCCTTTTGGAGAACATGATTGCATTTTTCAAAGTGCTGAAAAACACCGTGCATTTTTCAACGTGGCAGAAAACGCACTCCATTTTCCAACACATTTGAAAAATTCAACCCTTATCTACCTGATAAGTATTTTATGTGGAGTAAATGTTTACAACAAGGAGGAAAAACACCTGGGTTACACCTTTTGGAGAATGGGATTGTGTTTTTGAAAATGCTAAAAAACACCATGCGTTTTTCATCTTGGCGAATAACACACTCCATTTTCCATCACATTGAAAATTTTTAAACCTTATCCACACCTGATAAGTATTTGATGTGGAGTCAATGTTTACAATGAGGAGGAAAAGCACCATGGGTTGGACCTTTTGAAGAATGTGATTGCATTTTTCAAAGTGATGAAAAACACCATGCTTTTTTCAACGTGGCGGAAAACGCACTCCATTTTCCATCACATTGGAAAAATTCAACCCTTCTCCACCTAATATGTATTTGATGTGGAGTCAATGTTTGAAACAAGAAGGAAAATCTCCATGGGTTGCACCTTTTGGAGAACGTGATTGCGTTTTTCAAAGTGTTGACAAACACCGTGTGTTTTTCAATGTGGCAGAATACATACCCTATTTTACATCGCATTGGAAAAATTCAACCCTTCTCCACTTGATAAGTATTTTATGTGAAGTTAATGTTTACAACAAGGAGGAAAAGCACCACAGGTTGCACCTTTTGGAGAACGGGATTGTGTTTTTCAAAGTGTTGAAAATCACCGTTCGTTTTTCATAGTGTTGAAATATTTTATATAGTGTTGAAAAAGGTTTATTTTTTAGCACTTTGATAGTAGCAATTAAAATTTGACATGATAATTTGAAATTCCTCATTGATTATTATCTTCTAAATTACTACTTATCACTTTGGGTCAGATTTTCAGTTGTTAATGAAAAAATTCAAATAATGGAATTATATATATATATATATATATGACTTACTCACTATTATTAGGGGCTGGGAAATTTGGGCTATTACTTCCTATCTACTACTTGGGAAAAGAGTAACATTAAAGCATTGCATTTGGACTACATCATTCACTATGCATAGGAGGGGTTATTCACAACTTCCATCTCACGTAATCATTTTAGGGGAAAAGTAGATATAGTCTGCCATTTTCATGCGATTGACACAAGGGAAATCTAACTTTAAGGGAGACACATGCACACAAGCACGTGCGCACATGCGCACACACACACAAGAACTACATTGAGGGTAAAATGTAGTGTTGCACTTAGTGACAATCACATTTGGGTGACCGCCGAGGTCAGTCTAACTCAAACACATGTATTATTTATTCAATCTACTAAGTTCTTGAGCGTTGTGTAGGCAACTAGGTTGTTTTTTTTTGTAGGTTCATGTATGAAAGTGAACCACTATAATGAAGCCAGAGAAACAAAGAGCAAAAGGAAGAAGACAAGTCCAAACCCTGAAAAGACAAGATCCATAGTTGTTCACACTTTCTTGTCTTTTGAATGATAGATATTTCTTGTTAGTAAATCATATCCAATCATATTTAGTAACATCCTCAAGCATTATCCACTCAAAATCATGTGTAAATAAAATTAGAAAAACATAAAAAAAAAATCTACAGTCCCCATCTCACACTATTCAAGTTTAACCACCTATGAAACCTACCAAAATCACTCCTCAAATAACCAATCCCACTCTTAACCTATCAAACTATATATCTTGACTTCTCTAATTTGTCACACCATAATCCCCTGAAATCCCATGACACTATAGTTAAAAATAACAATATATCTCTTCTTATCCCTCCCAAATTTGAACTGCTTGAATTCACTAGCGATTCCCTAAATTGTCTAAGATTCTCTCCTATTAACTCTATAAATACAAGTTCTATGCCTTCTTCTAGGTTAACGAATAATCATTTGGGATTGGCCTTCGAAAAGAGGTCTTCACATAATTCTTGTTGTATTATATCCCTCTTCAATTATTTTTTCTTCTTCATCTATTTGAGGCCATTGACATATCTAGGAGCTCAACTCAGTGCATCATCTGCATCTTTCTTCTGATGGATCAAGCAAACTCCTCTCGTATGGTAATATCATTAATTCTTACTCGATACATCAACCAGAATGAGGTAAGTACCTTACTTTTGTATTATTTCATTAATCATTCATCATTTAATAACTTGGATCAATTCTATCTCAACTCTCATTAACCTATCTATATTCTATCTCGACTCTCATTTTTTCCCTATTGTAAGATCAACCAACTTTAAAGGTTAAATGATCAAAAACATATGTGGCCCTAAAAGAGGACCCATTGCACTATGACTTGTAAAACTCTTCCCTACAGGGGAAAGGGAAAATGTTTGGTAGAAACCAAGGTGCACACAAAATAGGATGGCTAGCCAAAACAAGTGTTATTCCAAAAACACATGCATGCAATAAGACACATTGAAAATAAATAGACAATGTAAGAACTGCCAAGAACAATAGTGTAAAAACGTAAGAAAACAAGTAGACCACACAAAGCAAGTTGAAAACATGGGACATCAATCACGATGTTGCAAGACAATCAAGTCCATCATGGCCTCAAAAATAAAATAAATGTATACACAAGAAAGGGCAAAGTCTACATATAATAGCAAATAATGGAAGACAAGTAAAAATAGTCAAATAGGTAGTCTGAAACATGTAATCCTTCAAAACAAGTAAATGGAACAACCATTAAAGCATGTTAGATTAATAACCAAGTGTTGTAAATGGAACAACCATTAGCATGTTAGATTAATAACCAATATCTCAAAGCGTGTATTATCAAGTAATAGAAGATGCTAAGTAAAAAATTAAACAATAACACCTATATAAGATGAATGTGGATGCCTCCAGAGACCAGTCTAGGAAGGGTAGAAGGTGAGCATCCATGTCGCTTCTAAGATTCATGTATCTGTGATCACATTAAACAAGGGCATGAACGTTCATGTGTGTATGTTTGATTAATATTCCCCCCAAGTTTTTGAGTGGTGGTGGTTGCTAAGAAATTTCATCAAGGAGATCATCATTATCGTGGTCAAAACCTACTGGAGCTATATCAAAAACCTAATAAGTGATAGAGTGGGGTGGATCATATAAGGACCCATTCCGGTGAAGTGTATAAATGTTCATTGTGTATTCTTCATTAGTAAAGGTAATTAAAATTATGCCCTTTGGAGTAAAAAAGACGTCTAGTAGTGTTCTCGTGCATAGTTGTGTAGGCCTTTCCAAATTTTATTCACAAATTATTGCAAGTGTATTTTGATGATTGGACGATATATGGCTTAGTCAAATATCACTGTGATAATAGGAGGCGTATGTTTGAGAGGTGCATGCAATTGAGCATCTTTCTTAACATTTAAAAAGTGTGTCTTTGCTACACCCTTTGGAACCTTTCTTAAACACATTATTTTTTAAGAAGGATTGTTGGTAGAACCAAGTAAGATAGTTGTAATATTTGGCTTAGAAGATCCTGCTATCCCAAATTCACCCCACCGGGTTAATTTGGATAACTCATTATAAATGGAATTAGCCATTAAAATTCTGGGACGTGCATGATGCCCTCAAATTCAGCCCCGAGATATCGAAGAGAGAGACAACTAAGGATGGCTTATGAGTCAAAATTGAGAATATATGAGTTATCTGGCAGGTAAGGTCTCGTAGTGACTGGTGGTGAGCTGTGGTGAAGGTTTGGAGCCATTTCATATCATGTGTCAACTCCCTTTGCTGTCACGCATCAACCACCACCCTCTCTGTTGCGTGTTAACTCCCTTTACTATCCACGCGTCACGCGTCTTTTGGCATGCATCAACCACCACCTTTCTATCGAGCGTCAACACCGTTACTGTCTTGCATCAATCGCCGCCTTCCTGTCAGGCATCAATTCTCTTGCTATCGTGTGTCAACCATCGACTTCCTATCACGCGTCAATGCCTTTATTATCATATGTCGGGCCGTGCATCAATTCCCTTTGCTAATGTGTCTTAGCCATCCCTTCCTGTCACGTGTTAACCATTATTCTTGTCGTGTGACAAACCTCTTCCCTATTGGTGGATACGTTTTCCTTTCTTGTTGGGTGTCGCAAGGAATGCCACTATAGGCCAGGAATTAATGTCATTGTACAAGCTAGTTCAACAATTGGTTTAATGAGGTATGGCACCCCTATTCGTTGTGCAAGAAAAGTACCATTGGAAAGTAGACTGGTATGGCTACCCATACCTTCATACATTCAATTAATGAGGTCTATTGATAGGTGAGACAAATTTTCTATATAATGTAGTCAACCCCTCATTTTTAAGGGGAGACATTCTGGGAGCTAGGAAAACTCTTACAAATTTTCCCTCAACTACATTTGAGATGTGAACCTTCTCTTAGGCCTAGTAATGTAATTATGCCTTTGTGCATGAAATGTAATGGTCTGTACATACTTTGAAATAATAAAAATTGTGTTTTTTGGTGTTCGTTCAACCCTAGCTCATTTTATTATATTTTCTTTCCTCTCCATTATTATTTCTTTATTTTGTGCATGTTCTTTCACTTCTAGGTTTATGATGTTGTGCTCCATGGAGTTTTGATGATGGATTAGGATATGGGTTTGTATTGCATTTTTCTAACCTCCCTTAGCCCCTTTTTCCCAGTTTCATCCTCCCTCAACATAGTACCTCGCCCCTTTTCTGGTGTTATCAACCCCCTCAGTATAAGATTTCCCCTTTTTCATGCACTTTCTCTCTCCTTGTCTCCTTGGAATTGTTAGGATAGGCTTAGTTAGCTGCATTTTTCCTTCTATGAATAGTGCTAACAGTAATATTAGATAGATGATCCATCTTTCTTTAGAGGGTTATCTCAAGTTCGCAAGTCCCACATCTTGAGGAATAACCCCATGTTAGCAGAATTACATCGATTGCCTCAAACACAGAGAAAATTGGGGGGTGTTGTAATTTTGACATAACAGTTTTAGTACCTGGTGGGACTAGCAGGTGAAATATTTACATTTCAAAAGTGTTCCACTGCAAATATTTTCAGAATATCTTTTGTAGGTATGCATTTCAACATCTTTTAATCATTCATTTCTTGTGATTTGCATAGATTTTTGAGAAAAACACACATTTTGAGATAAAAACAAACATTTTGAGATAAAACATTTCTCAAACATTTTGAGATAAAACATCTTCAGAAACATTTTTAGAGACATTTTATCAAACATTTCGCAGCATGCAAATTGAGGCATTCAGTCAAATAGTTCCCTAGAGACTGTATTTCACAGAGACATTTTGTCGAACAATTTATGAGAACGTAGCTACATGGAAGATGCTTTGGATAAGTGAAAACGTAAGTGAATATGGATCTACACTTACTATAAATGCTTTGGATATGGGTAGGATCCCTTGCGTGTGTCTTTGCCTCTTTGGGCTCTGTTTTCTTTGGCATCCTCCTCTACAAATTGTTCCTCTGGCCTTTGGCTTCGACCCCCATAATCAGAAATGAACCTTAACAGCAAGGCGAATGAACACAAGCTCAGAGACAGTGATAGTTTCAAAGGTTCACTTGTATCAATGAGGGAATGGAATGATTTAGAGGTATGGCAGCTGGTTCAAGGGCATGGGGGCACGTACTCCCATAATTCAAATTTATCACGTCAACTCAAACAAGCCACGTCAAGTAGAGGAAGGTGGGGGATGATCGTGTCACTTCACATTTTTTTCCGGCAGTGGGCTCCTTTCTAACAAGGAGGATGGTATGGTTGCATGGAAACATGGGAATTTGCACCCACATGGATGGGTGTAAATTGAGTGAAGTGTAGCCTGTGCTTGCACAACTATAGGGTACTTTCCCCATTGTACTTAACATTTGTTGGTTATTGAACCAAATCGAATGCTTGCCATGTTGATGGATGAATTAAGCGTCCCGTTGGCCTCCTTTCACCACACAGCAAGTCTCGAATTCCAAACGCTATTCAGTTAAGTTCTATTTCTTATGACGTGGTGTTGAGTTCAGTATGCCCCAATATTTATAGCTGATTTTTTTCCAATTATGAATGGGGTCAGAGAGTCCGCAGTTGACGAGAATCATTCCAAGGAGGAAGGCGCGTTGAAAATGTCCACAAGAATACACGTCATTTCACCAAATACTTTATTACTCCCTCCAATAGGTAGGGCACCTCTATCAATTTTTTATTAATTGGCAACTACTTAAAAACAATAAAATTTTGAGCAGACGCGCAAGGAAATTCTGAGAGGATTTATGAAGCTATGAGATTTACCACGAGCACAAGGGAGAATTGCAGGAACTAAAGGGTGCATAGTACATGAAGTAAGTGCATTTACTTTACAATTAGTTGGAGTAGAGTAATGTGCAGTACAAGTAACATGCAAAGTTTCGAGACACTTGGAGTTTGATGTCACAGACTTGCATTATAGATAAGAACCCAATTAATGCTTACACACCAACACATTAAATGTTGTTCACATGCAGATTCCTAGAGTCTTCTTTTGTACCAATCAAAATGGAAGACGTGGATCAAGGTGGAGGGTCTTTTTAATCAAAGTTAAAAATTGATTTTCAGATGATCTTGTGGCTACAGCTTTTTGATTTGATATTAACATTTATTTTTTACCTTCACGTTTACAATTTTTTTGGTTTTTTAATGGATGAATTTGAATTTTGACAACATGGTATGGTTTTATTGTGCACGTATGCATTAAATTTTGGATATGAAAAAATTGGTTGTTGAACAAGCAATGCTAGGATATGGAAAGAGATGTACTTATAACAGTGATATGTTAACCCAATTTACAAATGGATTATAAATAAACAATTTCTTAAACTTCAACATTCACAATTTTGGCTTTCATTCCATCAATTATTGGATATTTCTAATGGAAAATATAGTTCAAGTATTAGTAAGTGTTCACATACGGGCTCTTCTCCCCTATGTCATAAAGCTACCATAAGGGATAGGCAAGTAATGCATTGAATTTCATATTGGCAAAAGAGATACCACTTGTATTATGAGGCATTTTGAGAATTTTCAAATAGAGTTGAGTTTGGTACTATAGAAGATTTTCAAATTCTGTAAGCTTGGGATATATCGTAATATTGAGAATTATTATAGATTCTTACACAAAGATTGTCATCGAGTGTTATGCCATTTTTCCCAAGTCTGTAATATTTCATCATATTAATAGAAGTTTTCATTGTTTCTTGTTAAAGAATTGTTCCTTAGATCTTTCCTTTATGGGATCTAACTCTATATCTATGGGTTGCATGGTCCAAGTCATTCCTTCATTAGGACCCCTAACCACGAGATACATTAACATGACTTCAAGAGCTTCCATAGCGCAATATAACAAGACTTCATGAAAATCCATTCTTATCAAATGGTTACTAACTCCGACCTTAGTAAAGTGGTAACCGACTTCCACCTTAGCAATGTAGTTTATTTATTCGCCAATCCATCCATTCACCACTTATTAACCTAGTAATCATTTCTAATTGTTGTAATATTTACTTTTTGCGTGCATCATTATATATTGGTATATTAGGTTTGTGTGATACCTTAGACCAAACTTTTCATTCAAAATAAAATCAAGATTAATTGATTGCATCACTCATTGGTAATTTGATATGCAATTACACATTTTTGAGATAATTGAAGTTTAAAAATCTGCCATTAGAACACATCCTAATTCTCTCCTATAAAAATGTCAATCTCTCATATCATGTGAAGGAGATTAGCAACACCCACAATTAAATAAATCTTTTTTAACTATTAATTGTCACACAAGCAAAATGTACATGGCAACTCATACTCGTTCATCCACTAAATAAAAAGACATTAGCCAAAATAAAACAATTGTGCATCTTTAATGTGTCATTAAATAATTTAAATTCCAAATACAAATGTTGATTAGCTAAATATTACGATAAATTCGAGCTGAAAATGGCTCTTTCTAAGCATATTAAAAAAAAAAAAAAGATTTTATATTTAAAAAGGTTGCTTTACAATACATCACACAACATTAGAGGAGGAAAAAATGATCTCTCCACCATAAACACAACTCATATTTTACAAGCCAAATATAAATGTCATTTTTACACATTTGATCAAATTAGAATTAAAATAAAATGATATCTTCAATTATATCAAAACAAAGAAATCACTTTTGATGAACCAAAAAAATATGTGAGGCTCGCTTTACAAAAAGAATCTCTCTAAAAAATTAGTTACAATCCTCATCTTTGTTGTGTGTAGTAATAGACTACTCATGTGAGCGAAGAAGGATACCACCTATTTCATTATCACCACACAAATCTATCAAAAATTTAAGAAGCAACACCGATCGTTTCAACAAAATAATGTACTAAACTCTCTCGCTAAACAAAATGTTCACCTCCACAAACTTTGCTCAACCGAAAATGCTCCTCTGCAGATATTTCGACCTAGGCGTAAATTTACCAAAACGTTGTATATATTGGATGAGAATAGGGAAGGATTTATCTCGGTTGGAATTTGCTACACACAAATAATGATGTTTGAAAAAACAAATAGACGTGACTAGTTGGGGGGGGGGGGGACTGTGGATGGGGTAGGAGTGTGAATTTTTAGATATATAAGTTTGGCATGGTCATTGGCTCCTTTCTCCTAATCAAATTTCAAATTCAAAATTATTTAAAATAGTGTAATTTAATTATTGGTATCGGGAAATAAAGCGGTGATGGAGGGAAGTAAGAGAGAAAATGCATGAACCAACTATTTACAAAGTTAATTCTATGAATATGGTGGTGGGCCTATAAATCAAATAACACCATGTTAGTTGTTAGAAATGTGCCAACAACTTTTAACTAATCACATTTTAGATTTTTTAATAATACCATTCTTGTTAGTTAATTAAATTAATTATATATATTTTTAACTTTTGTCAGTATTTGGGTATAATGCAACAACTTTCTAATATTAAAATTTTGGAGAAAAAATCTTTCTTTTTTTCAATGACAATCCATTAATTTGACCTTTTAAAATTTTACTAGCTTATTCATTGTTTATAATTTTTAAACCATTTTTATGCTGATTTGCATGCCCCTTGCTTATTGGCAACATATAACCATGAATATCCTCTAAATCAATGACCTTGTTATCAATGAAAAGTTACTAGCAATCGTGAATTTCGCATCACCATCAAATCCATTTCTAACGTGTAAAGCAAATTCCGAGAGAAGAAAAAATAAATTAAGTAGAGTTGTAGAGTTCTATGTTATGTGCATTTTCATTAATACTCTTCATTCTCAATAGCCAAGACACTTTCCCAATGCCTACCCCCACCCTAAAACAAATTATATTATTAAACTAGTGGTTTCTTCAAGGAGCAAGTCTACGCCGATAGGAACTTTGATGGGAGTTGTGGTGTTGGTTTTGATATAGTTTGTGTTTTTTCTTTCCCAAATGGGAATTCTCATGCGTGGGTTTTTGTGGTGCATATGTTTATGGGTGTGGTATATTTAGTGTTTGTTTACTAAATTGACAGTTTAAACAAATACAATTCTTTCTATTTGACTTTGGCTATGCCAGAGAGAAGGAGGCATGGGCATATGGCTTTAGAAGAAGTTTATTACTCTTTTTGGAATAGTTCCTTCCCACATATTATCTTTAACTTTCTGATGTATAGGGGGCCAAATATTTCTTTCACAATTTTACTTTCTTATATTGGAGAACCCTTATAATACGTTGGTTTATGGTAACCTAAACATTGAAAAAGTTACTTACGATTGTTAGTTTTTATAGATTGTCCAAAAGCAATATGGTATTTTGTAATAATATGATTGGGATAGCTTATCTCCATGAGGATAATAGTAGAGAGTAATAAGGAAGTGTCGGGAAATGGGGTTTTTAATATTTTAATTTCTATAAAAATATGGAAGAAAATTAATGGATTTTGAGATCCCATTTTATACAAAGAAGAGTGAAAATTTATACCACATAACTAAGCATATTGACAATGTAAAAATTTATTTGCATCAACTAATATAGACTAATATGTAGAATAACATTGTCAAAATGATGTCATTTTCAAATAAAATATAATTTACACAATGCAACAAACTCAATAAAGGATATAACAAGCACCACGAATGCTAAAATAAGCAGTTATTGCAATTGAGGCAGTCATAAAATCCTCAACACGAAATTTGATACCTATATCTATAAAATGCGAAGTAAATCACCACTTACATATAGTGTACAAATATACAAAATGTATCGAATGTATAATAAAAGTAATATGTAACTATTGGTTCAACACTCTCAATTTTTCTAAATGAAAACAAACAAGTGTTTCTTACAACTAACAATCGCATGTCAAGTTTTTTTATTTTCCTTCCATTTTTGTTTGAATGGTGTAGTTTTCTATATGCATCCATTAAAAAATCATTCCATTAATGTTGTTTTTAATAAACCTCTCTCATTATGTACCGCTAAATTACACCAATAAAAGCATATATTACATCACTACATATTTGGAAGTATTTGACAATTGCATGTATTTTCATATGTTGTAATCAATTCATGCGCCATATTCAAATGATACGTTTTCATTGTTCTCTACATGGATGCAACACCTTAATTTCCTTACAAATGCATGTCATCCTCTCGAAGGAGTCAATGAATCGACAAATGAATATTTGAATAAAAAAATTATTCTGAGTTTTTGTCATCTTTAAATTATTTCTACGCCTTGCAAATTAGTTTCTATACTATTATTTTTAGCCAAATATTTACCACCGACTGTTGAACAGGAAAAACTACATAAAACATAATTATTTTTAAGGAATGCATTACAGTCTAAGTTTCCACTAACATGTTATTTCCAATAAGGTTTACACACTACACATCTCTCGAAAAAGAAATGAGGTGGGTGTATTTGAAAAAATCATAATCCAAGAATAGTATTGACCCTAAACTATATTTATTATATAGAAAATAAATATAGTTAAAACCAAAGAAGGGTTGAAGCCAAAAACAAGAGGGTATCTTAGACCAATATTCCATTGCATATGTCAAAAAGTTTTGGAAGTGAATACATTGTATTCTTAGGACAAAGACTAACTGAGATGATGTAATTATATGTTAGAGAAAATGTTTTAACGTAATCAACATAAATTTGGAAACGATCATGTATACAATATTGTATAAATCAAGTGTGCTATATCATCTCATACCTATAGCTTTTGATATTTGTCAAGGGTTACTTAGTTGTCTAATGCACAGGTGTAGTAGGCAAGATCCACCATTGAATTGATATTTGCTAGCTCTTACCTCTATTATGGGGTTGAAGTATCCATTGTATTTGTAATTCATTTTTCTCCCAATCCTCTAAATTTAGCTTATGAAATCTAATGATCTTATGATTTAATGTCTTTTGCATTTTCTCTAGTTTTACTTTGACACAATTGCTCTTGTCATTCCATCGATCTTCAACATTTGCAACCCTTCGAACATCCTATTCACCTTTGGCATATAGGCTTGCAATATGTAAAAAGGATGATGCATCAATTGCCACTATTAAGGGCAACGGGTAAATAATGTCTCCAAAGTTTATCAATATCTTCCATGGATATATTTTCTTGTGTTTCAAGTTGTTAGAATCTCCTTTGCAGAAGATCTTCCTTCTCAAAAATGTCGTTACAAGATCCCCAACTTCAAACTTTGCTACTTTCCTTGAGACGTCTACATCCTCATTGTATTCAACATTATTGTGTGTAATTTGGCTTCTGACCTATTTATGCATTTTCTTACGCTCGTATAGTAGAGTATTGTGGGTGATAAATTTTAAGCTACAGAAAAAAGTGAAAAGGAACAAATAGTAAAAACAAGATATTAAATACCTGAATAGAAATGTTTTGTGACATCGTTGAGCAGGTTGATGGGAAAGCTATAGATGTAGTTCTCACCTTGAAATCTAAATTTCCCTAATTATTGCCCATGCAACATATTGACCTTGCAAGGGAAAAACTAGAGAAGGTCAAATTTGAATGCATTTTCTAAGGAATGTTCCTAGGTATGTTTGTTGACAAACATGAAAATGTTTCCAAATGCCCAACCTCATTTAAACTCTAACTATAGTTATCGGAATTGAATATTTTCTTATATTTGTTACTTTACGAGAGAAGGGGTTACACCCTTGTATATGAAATGGCTATATATATCTCCTTATGAACATGTGATTGGATTTATACCCATTACAGAAGTAATGTCCTAAACTTCAAACCAATAGTTGGGAAAAACCTAGAGATTTTGCATAGCAGACAGAGGCTTTCCTATCATCCTTTTGTGCATATACAACAATCGTGGTATTAAAAGACAATGTAATTGGTCATGACATTCTGTCAAACACTTGGTGAGACATCATTCCGAGCTATCACGATGGCTAGGGTTTGATGCCTTTTGTCAAACACCTCATGCATGTCATGTTCACCTCAAACATGTGTATACACACATACATGCCAACTTTGAATGTTTAGTGAATTTTCACTTGTATGACTATGCCTCTTGGAATATCATAATGAAGCTTTGAAGACATGGATGTGTTCATAAGGTATATACATTGTTGCAAATCATTTTCTGATTTTTCCTATAGTACTTTTCTTTAGCAAGATGAAAAGATTTATAAATATGGCGATTAATAGTCCTATACATGAAGCAAAACTAAATCTACGTAGGCATAATAAAATTACACAATTGGAGGAGAAACTAAAGAAGATGCCTCATGAAATGGTAGATTTACCATTGTTTGGCTACCATAGATACTGGAGGGATCAAAAGGCAACACATAACATGCTAACAAGTGGACCATAATTCCATTATGTACAACAAAAATGGATATACATGGAAACAAGGTGACCAAATAGTAAAATGAGAAAACATGTATCCGTCAGGCACCAAATTGAAGACATCAACAAGCAACAATGTCCATAAAGGATCCAAATTACAGGACACCACCTGTAGTTCTTCAAAATTAGATTAGTCTTTATTTGATGGTTCACTTCCAACTCTACCAAATCCAAAAACTATGAACTTGAAGTGATGAAAGCGTGGTTGGAGAGCACCTGACAGTGTTGATACAAGTCCTAGCTAGAACATGTCTTATAACAAGTTTCAATTGCATAGCAGTGTTTAGATCTAGGATATTTACAAAAAGTGGACGAACAAGCAAATAATATGAAGTAAAATCAATTATGACACGTAAATAAGAAGACAAAACAAATGATGGGATAGAACAAATGATTTTAGTGAACCTTATATAGATAATCAATGTTTGTACCTAAAATATTTGCAAAGAAATGGAAGAATGGGTAAAGAAGTTGAAGCAAAATCCAATTTTGAGATAAGCAAAGACACAATGTAAACAAAAGGGTAGAAAAAATGGCTCAGGGTGAGCCCTCATATAAAGTTTATCATCATAACGATTGTAGTCATTTTTACACCCACAAAAACAAGGGAATCCCATGCGCGTTGGCCTATCACCCAACGGTAGGTCCAAGGCGCTCACCCGAGGCACGTGAGGGTACCAAGTCTCTCTTTTATGTGAATTGAGAGGGGAAAAGTCATTTATGATCAAAACTTTAGAGAAAGTGAGTGGAAATGTGACATGCAAGCATCATAGAGCTCATAATGACTTCTAGATCAATGCAGTGATTCCAGACAGAAAAGTACTTAAGATGAAGAAGTAAACCAAAATAGAAAGGGAAATGAGCAAGGATTGAGAATCATTCCATAAACATGCATAAGATAGAACCATGAAGATATGTAAATGTACGAATCATTACTCGATCATATTCATATAAACCTGGTAACCTCATTACATTCATTAGATTCATTATAGAGCATCGCAAAAGGAAGACCGAAGTCATGCATCATAACCTGGATCCATATCATTTAGCTCTCAAAAAAAAATTTATAACCCCAATCCCTTGATACATAATTCTCCTGTGTTTTATCTACCAAACCCAAATAGAGTTCCTTGTAGCATTTTTGCAAAGCTCTGCTCTCTATTAATCTCCCTATTATATTTGATCATCTAATCATCTCCTCATCTCATCATCTCTTTTTATTCTACATGCCCATGTGCTTGTATATATAGGCATCCCTAAGTGCTAAATCATTCTTCTACATCCTTAGATTCGTCACCAAGTGTCCTAATGTGGTCCTCCATGGGAGCATGCTCCTTCAGGCCTGAGCTCTCCACTTTTTGACATAATGTTCTTATAGAAGCTTCTATCGCAGGCATATTCCTTCTTTCAAGCACCCCGGGCCAACTTCTTATGTCTCCAAGATAGTACCTTATCCACTCCGCATGCACAATAGGGTCACATTTTCCTCGTGTCCTGTCCGATGTACAAAATATGGCTAAGTCTCGAGACCTTGTCCTACGAGCGTGCAACACGGCCATTCTAAAACCCTCCTAGAAACATGCCTTACGCACCTTCTTCTTACACGCCTATCCTTCAACCTAGGCCTTGCATGCCCATGTGCCTTGGTGCACTTAGTCAATATTTTAGGGGCCCAATATCACCCCATACTACCTATTCTTTGCCCACAAGAACACTTTTCTAATGAATAAAGAATCATAAAAGACTTAGCGTCTTGGGAAAAGAATAAGGGGATTCATATTTCACCCACTTAAACTTAGTTGTTTGACCCACTTAACATATAGGGTAATGCTTCCTATGATTTTTTCTCAATGTTTGTGTACATAAAGGTGACTTGTTTACTAAATTCCAATTCTTGATAGAAATTTTGAAAAACGCATGCTCCCATCATGTCTCAAAATTGGAGCTTTGGATCGAGGGATGAAAATTAGTCAAACCGTAATAGAAAGATGTTTTTCTTAAATATAGTACATAAAGGTGCCATGGTAAACATCTTTGGATATGGAAGAAGAAGAATCATACACAAGGTGGGTATGATTCTTGACAAAATATCGTGTAATGAAAAGTGATCTTGTGGACTCGATGAATGGGAGCCTTAAAATAGAGTATGGACATCCATCAAAATATAATAGAAGGTATATTTTTGTTCATTATTATACTTGTTAATACTCGGATAGACATCTATACATAATTTATAAGCATACATAAAGAACAAATTCTCTCACAAAATGACTAAAGGATATGGAGTATATCTATTATAGGAATTAATGACTCAACAAGCACAATTAATGGCATACTAATAGAGGGTGAGTCCTCGCAAAGGGAAAAATTTATAAATGTAAGGGTACCGGTCTCCTAAACCCTAGAGGATTAGAACCAAGTGGATAGGTGGCAGGCCCACCATCAACCCACACCCTTTCTATCTACAACTTAATATCACCATCGACAATTTAGAACTCGTATACAATTGCCAGTATCTTAACTAACTATTCTAAATCACCGCCGCCAAAATCCTTAATCATCATCACAGTCTCCATCAAAGACATCCGCAACTAGGGCGCTCATCGTAACCAAACTAAGGGTCCTCGCCATCCATCCAATCCCCATTCCGCTTTCTTCTTCGGTGGCTCCACCTGTTGAGGAGCTACCGTGGGAAGATAACTGTGGTAATGCAGCGGCGGTGGTGGATAATGCCCTCCCACCGTAGCGTAAGGACGTGGTGGGGGCAGCGGGTAATGTGATGGTTGTGGTGGAGTGTATTGTGCGAGAGGTTTCCCTCCATCACATAATGGTTATGTAGTTTTCTAATGCACTGTGTGTAGTAAGCAAGATCCACCATTGAATTGATCTTTTCTAGCTCTTACCTCTATTATGGGGTTGAAGTATCCATTGTATTTGTAATTCATTTTTCTCCTAATCCTCTAAATTTAGCTTATGAAATCTACTGATCTTATGATTTAATGTCTTTTGCATTTTATCTACTTTTACTTTGACACAATTGCTCATGTCATTCCCTCATATCTTCTTCAACATTTGTATACCTTGGTACATCCTATTCACCTTCGGCATATAGGCTTGCAATATGTAAAAAAGATGATGCATCAATTCCCTCTATTAAGGGCAACCAGTAAACAATGTCTCCAAATTTTATCAAAATCTTCCATGGATCTATTTTCTTGTATTTCAAGTTGTTATAATCTCCTTTGCGGAAGATATTCCTTCTAAAAAATTTCACTACAAGATCCCCACTTCAAACTTTGCTACTTTCCTTGATACGTCTACATCCTCATTGTATTCAACATTATTATGTGTAATCTGGATTTTGACCTATTCGTGCATTTTCTACAAAGAACTCTATAAGTTCTTGGCATCATCACTTACCATCGTATGGTAGGGTATTGTGTGTGATAAATCTTTAACTAAAGAGAAAAAGAAAATGAACAAATAGTAAAATCAAGATGTTAAATACCCAAATATAAAAGGTTTTTCCACATCCTTGAGCAGGTCGATGGGAAATCTATAGTTTTAGTTCTCACATTAATATCTAAATTTCCCTAATTATTGCCTACTCAACATATTGACCTTGCAGGGGAAAAACCAAAGAAGGTTAAATTTGAAGGTATTTCTAAGGAATAATCCCATGTATGTTTGCTAAAAAACATGAAAATGTTTACAAATTCCCAACCTCATTTAAACTCCAACTATAGTTGTCTAGAATTGAATATTTTCTTAGGTTCGTCACTTTAGAGGGAAGGGGTTACACCGTTATATATGAAATGGCTATGTATATCTCTTTATGCTCATGTGATTGGATTTTCTACCCATTACAGAAGTAATGTCCTAAACTTCAAACCAATAGTTGGGGAAAACCTATTGGTGTTGCACGTAAAGAGGCTTTCCTATCATCCTTTCATGCATATCCAAAAATCGTGGTATTAAAAGACATTGTGATTGGCTACAAACATTCTATCAAACACTTGGCGATCCATCATGCATGAGCTCTCACATTGGCGAGTGGTTTCATGCCTTTCGTCAAACACTTCATGCATGTCATGTTCACCTTGAACATGACACACATATACATGTCAAGTTAGGATGTTTAGTGGATTTTCACCTACATGACTATGCCTCGTGGAATATCATAACTGAATATTTTTACAGACATGGATTTCCTCATCAGGTATAGACACTATTGTGAATCGTTTTCTAATTTTTCCTAGAATAGTTTTCTTTAGCAAGCTGAAAAGATTCATAAAGTTGGTGATTAATATGCCTATACATGAAGCAAAAATAAATCTACACAAGCATAATAAAATTTCATAGTTGGAGGAGAAACTAATGAAGATGCCTCATGAGATGATAGATTTACCGTTTTTTGTCTTCCATAGAGACTGGAGGGATTAAAAGGAAATGTATAACATGCTAACGGTGGACCAGAATTCCAATATGTACAACAGAAATAAATATACATGGAAACAAGGTGAACAAATAGTAAAACGAGAAAACTCGTATCCATTAGGCACCAAATCGAAGACATCAACAAGCAAAGCAATATGGAAAGGATCCAAATTAAAGGACATCGCTCGTAGCTCTTCAAAATTAGAGTAGACTTAATTTGAAGGTTCATTTCCCACTCTACCAAAGCCAAAAACTATGAACTTGGAGTGTTGGAAGCTTGATGGTAGAGCACCTAAAAGTCTGTCGATACGACCCTAGATAGAACATGTCTTACAACAAGTTTCAAGTGCATATAAGTGTTTGGATCTAGGATCTTTACAAATAAATGGATGAATGAGCAAAGAACACAAAGTAAAATCAATTATGACACGTAAATAAGAAGACAAAACAAATGATGGGATAAAAAAATGATTTTAGTTAATATGTGACAGAAAATTATTGTTTGTACCTGAAATCTTTGCAAAGAAATGGAATAATGGGTAAAGAATTTGAAGCAAAATCCAATTTTGAAAGTTAAGAAAAAAGACAACAAATAGCAGGCCAGAAACAATGGCTTTGGTGAGCTTGTGATATAAATTTTATCATCATACCGATGATGGATTTCAATGTTTCATAGAGTGATCCGAACAACAGTCTGGTGAACCTGTGATAGAAAGTTTACCTGAACATAGAGATGATGGATCGCTCTTAAAACTTCTATCAATAGTTCTTCAGAAGAAATCTTTTTATTTGTTGTGATTTTTGTAAGATTTAAAACACTACAATTGGAGGATGTTAATTTAGATGTTTGTCTATAAGTGGTTCTAAAAGAAAAAATTTCCATCTCCACTCATACTCCTTACAAAAGATCAAAAACATTTCTTATTGGAAATAGATAATTTCTCCCATGTATGCATTTGCTATTTTTAGAAAAAGCAAAAAGCAAGCTACTTTTCTATGCATAGTTTATTTTTAAATAAGTGTCTCTATTTGTAGGAAAAGCAAATAAATCAAAAACCTTTGTATTTACTTATAAAATCATGCACTATTTTTAGTTGATAGTTCTACTATTAAGATGTTCTATTCTTAGATGAAAGAGCTCAATATAAAGGAGACAATTGTAAGTGTTTTAAAGATAGAGAGATTTTATTGATCCGTAGCTCGACATGAAAGAAGACACATGCAGATTGTATTGAGATGAAAATCTAACATGGAAGAAGACACACACAGACTGTATTGAGACATAGTTCGACAAGAAGAATATGTACACATAGAAACCGTATGATGAGTCGTAGCTCGACATAGAAGAAGATATAACACATTTAGAGAGATTGTATTGAGCTGAAGCTTTGACAAGGAAGAAGAAATATATGCACAAAAGTACTGATTTGAGTTTGCAATAATCTGTTTTATTTGAAATTCTTTATTTTATTTATGTTAGTTGTTATTTTATGTGCCTAATTTCTACAAATTAGTATCTCAACAAGGATTTTTAGTTGGTTTCTAATTGATAATAGGTTATGGCTTCTATACCTGGTCTCCATACACCACAATTCACGGGAAAGAATTATGAGTATTGGTCATTAACTACGAAGGTACTATTCAAATCCCGGGATGAGTGGGAAGTCGTAGAGAATATGTACACAGAGCCTAAAAATGCAATAGCATATAACACACTCTCATAGGTAGAGAAATGAACTTTGAAGGAATTAAGAAAGAAAGACGAAGAATATCTTTTGCTTGTTCATCAAGCCATGCATGAAAGCATCCTAACCAGAGTGACAACAACAAGTAAATCTGAAATTACATGGGAAACTCTCCAAGTTGCGTATCAAGGTAACGAGAAAGTAAAAACCATGCTATAGTTAATGTTATCCAAAATTCACCCCCAGGGTAATTTTGATAACATGCATCAGATTATTCAGTCCGAGCAAGTAAGATTGATTTAAGGCCCAAAATCATGTTTTTCGGGGTCCCCTCAGCCTTTTTCTAACTCCCCCACCCAAGAAGAAATCCCAACAGGTTGAGAAAATGGAAGAAATGCAAAAAATAAGGTTGCAGGACTGTGTTAAGGCATTTCGGGTTTGAAGGGTTCGGGTCGTACTGAGGTTCGTTGTACCAAGCTTGGGGCCGAAAAAATGAAGAAAATCAGCTAAGTCCTAGTCCAGGCGGTCTATGGGATAGTTGGGACGTCGGGACGCGTGGGACACGAACAGCTGAATCGGCCGAAAGGGGAATAAATTGCCTAAGTCTTCGTTTCGCGTGGTTTGGGAAAGTTGGGACAAAGGTACGCGCAGGACGCGGATCGGCCGGTTTGGCGCAAGTCGGTCCATTTGGGGCGGTTCGGAGATATTTTTCCGGGAAGTCCAGGATAGTAGGGAAAAAGGTACATGAGGGACGTGTGGTACGTGAAAAGCTGAAAGAGCCGCCAACGAATGGAATCTCGCCACGTGTCTTCACCTCAAACAGGAACAAGGAAGCCCGAATCGGCCGAAGCAGGAGATTTTCGTTCGAAACATTCGGGCCAAAGGTATGCAAGGGACACGTGGGATGTGAAAAGGTGAGATGGCCAAAAAGAGACAAGGAGGCCCGCGGATGAATCAGAACGTGCCACGTGTCAGAAGGTTGAAAAGTTGCTAAGTGTTTGGCGCAAGGTAAAAATGCGCCCCTCAGGCCCGAACCAATAAAATAGTGCCACGTGTCCAAGTTTAAGGGCCCGAAAGGAATTTTAGAGGATGAACCCATGGATGAATTAGAGCCTGACACGTGTCATCCAAGTGGCAGAGCACGGGAAAAATTCAAATATTTTCCCGCCGATCCGTTTTGGCTTGTTTTTGCCCTAAATCTTCAGATCACCATAACTTTCGATCCAGAGCTCAGATTTTCACGTTCTTTATATCAATGGAAATATGGTGAAATTCCCTACATTATTCTGGGGTCAATATTGCATTTTGGTTCAGTTTGGAGAGAGAAAATTAAGAAACGTCTCTGGCACGTGGTAATGGCCAGAAGTGACATTTCAACAACCAGTTTTAATGCAAAATGGGTCGCATTCTTCTCCAGCATGGTCAAAAATGTCAGGGCATGGGTCTGTAAGGATGCCCATGCTATTTTAATGCATCTTCATTCAATGAGGAATGGCTCCCACGTTTTTACACATTTTCTCTCTCCTGGGCTCGACCCATGCATTGTAAAAAGCCAGATTTGGCTCATTTTTCAAAGGGTGGTTCATCTTTTCTACTCTGCTCTCCTTTCTTTTCTTCCCTAGGGTTGAAAATGGAGTTTGAACCTCCTCCCTACTCTGTAATGGCATTTTTTTCCTTTTACCATTAAAATGATGTTCTGTGCAAACTTCTGGAGCAACAAAAAAATGTGTTTTGTGATGCATCTGTCCATCCTTGCTCATTTTTTTGCTTGTTTTCTTCTTGCCTCTCTTCATTGTAGGTATTTTTGCACGTTTAAATGTTCATTGCAAGGTTGGAGCTGTGTTCATAGCAGTTTTGATAGATGTTCAACATTTTCCTTCTCTGGTGTATCACCGTTTTAGTGTAGGCTTTTGTTTTTGTTTTTTCTCTTTTCTCTCTCCCTGTCTCCTTGGAGGTTAGATTAGGATTAGATTAGCTTGCCTGCACTAGAACAGCTTGTGGCAAGTAGTTTAGGAAGAGGAACCAGCCTTCTTTGGAGATTCCTTTCTCATTTTTACAAGTCCCACACTTGGAGAAAGGATTCAATGTTGTGCAATCACACTGGATGCTAGTATGATCAACCTAGAAATCTGATCAACATCCGGGGGTCTTTGTGAATTCACACTAACAATTTTGGCACACCTGTGGGACCTTAGAGGTCTTTCACTTTATCTTTGATAGGTTGGTGTGTTCATGTTAAAGATTCAGCCTTTGGAGGTACTTTCAAAAGCACATCCGCGACTCCATCGGTAAATAACTCATTCTCTGAGTTGCAGACCCCTTTTTCATCCATTTCCATCCATCCTTCTTTCCATCTCTTTCATCCTTTTCCATTCCATGAAGTTGTGCAATCATGACTTCATTTCCATCATGGAATTCACATTTACAACAGCAGTATATCACACCTCCAACATGTTTTACAAATCCTCCAAATCAGCATATCTACCCATATGAGCAGCAGTGCCAAAGTCAGTTTGGTTGTGAAGCACATCGAGAGCAAGGGTACGCATGCAATGAAGACAATCAAATGGAAGATGCAGATTTTGTGGAAAAAATCCAAAAGATGGAGGCAAAGATGGTGCAATCAAGAGCAGCAGCTCAAATGAAGGCTTTCAAAATTGGTTGCCGGACTCCTTGTCCATGGGGAGGCCCTTTTCCAAGACACTTCAGCCCTCAGGAGAAGCTGGACTTTATGATGAAGATGCTGCCCCAACTTGCACAATGGATAGCAGAAATAGAGGCCTATACACTTGGTGTTGAACAACCTTGTCAATGGGTAAGTTCTACACCATCATCTGGTTTTTCTCTTCCCATTACTCAAGCAGCATCATCTCATTTGGAATTTCAAATTCTAAATCTAGTCAATGCTGCCCCAGGAGTTAATTCCATTTCTCCATTCCCTAGTCTTCCACCACATCTCGATTCTTCTGTCCTTTTCCCTTCCAAACAGCCATTCCCTCCAAAGAAACAAGAGTTTCTACCTCCTCCACCACCACGAAAAATTGCCAAATCAATTGAGTTACAATCCACTTCTCCTCTTGCATTCCCAAATCCATGTTGGGAGGATAAAAATCAGAATGCCAGTCAAGGAAAACAGTAGCAGAAAGAAGAGCCAAACAAAGATAAAGAAATTCAAAGTCTGAAGAGTTGGGCTCTTAAATTTGGGATGAAAAAGATCCCCTTGATGGTTAAGCCTTCAGAAGAGGTCGGAGTTGGAGAACAAGTAGTGGTTAGGACTGATTTTGTGACAGCAGAAGAAGAGCAAAAAGAAGAAGTAGATCAGCAATCAATTTTCTCAGAAAGTAGTGTCCATGTTAGCATTCTATTTGAGGAGAATGCTGATTCAATTCAAGTTGTACAATCGGCCATAGAGGAAGAAAGCTCAGAAGAATATCTTGCAGTCCCAACTTGTCCTCTAGAGCAGCAGATCGAAGAGTTTGACTTAACGAACTTCATGCTAGAAGAAGAGTTCCATCAAGAGCAAGATTGTCTTCAAGTAGTAGAAGAGGGAGAAGCTGCTCCAAATCCAAAAGAAGAGGAGCACATTCTAGTTGTGGAGGAGAAAATTGCAGATCCAAGGGCTTTGAGCACAAAGCAAGCTACAGGAGAACCTTCAGTTCTTCTTTCTACTTCATCTCTCTCGAGCTCTAGTGTTGAAGAAGAGTTTGATCTCTCAAACTCAATGTTGGAGGATGAAAGAAACCATGATGATCAAGTTACAGATCAAGAGGAGACCATGGAGGAAGTTGAGCATTTACAGCAGGAAAACAATGAGGTAGTTTATCTGTCAGATTTGGAGGATTGTTTTGATGAAGAAGAACCGGTTGAGTTCCCACCATTCCTTCTTTCATCTTCCACATCCCAAACACCTGAGCCTACTGTCATGAAGGAGAGCACCCATTTGCAGCAGCCTGCATCTTATAGTAGCTCTTTGGAACCAAGATTGGAAGATTTTAATCTTTCATGTCCTTCATTGGAGGAAGAGAAAGGGCACAAAGATTCTACCATTGCTTCCACACCATCCATTCAAGAAGGTCTACAAGAAGACTCCATTTTTGGAGTTGAAAATCAGAGCTATGGGCATATCAAATGGATCATACCTTGCCCAATAAGGTATTTGACTTCATTGGAGTCAAAGGAGAAGTCACAACCAGTCATGCTTGCTTCTAAGCGTGAGGGTGAGCTACAAAGTACCAAGGATCAGTTGTCATACCTCTTCAATCCAAATGCAGAGCAACTAAAAGAGGTATTGAATTTTCCTTCAGCTGATACCTTGATGATTTGGGTGGAAGACCAGCTTCTTGTTGATTTTCCATTCATCCAATCAGCCATGTTCAATGCCAAATCAGTTGCATGGTTGCCAATTTTGAAGAAAGGAAGCTATTTTGCACAACCAGTTGCAAGGTTTGTTTAGCTTACCTTTGCTTCCAATTAGAATAGAGTAGGTAGGTTTGCTTTTAGTAAAAGAAGTGCTTGTGCACACTCTGCATGTTCCATTTGGAGCATGTATGATTTTTAGTTTTGCACATAATTTTTGTGGTGCTGGTTTTGCTCTTGCACAGTCCATTTCAGTGGGTTTCCAAGTGGCTCAGAGAGAAGGTTTTCAAAGTTCGATCGGTTTGCGAGGCTACAACTCATGACTCCATGCCTAATGGATGCTTCAAGTAGCTGGTAACTTCATCTAGCAGGCAGATGACCCCGCTGAGTTGCCAAATTGTTATCCAAAATCCATCCCCAGGGTAATTTTGATAACATGCATCAGATTATTCGGTCCCGAGCAAGTAAGATTGATTTGAGGCCCAAAATCATGTTTTTCGGGGTCCCCTCGGCCTTTTTCTAACTCCCCCACACAAGAAGAAATCCCAACAAGTTGAGAAAATGGAAGAAATGCAAAAAATAAGGTTGCAGGACTGTGTTAAGGCATTTCGGGTCTAAAGGGTTCAAGTCGTACTGAGGTTCGTTGTACCAAGCTTGGGGCCGAAAAAATGAAGAAAATTGGCGAATTCCTAGTCCAGGTGGTCTGTGGGACAGTTGGGACGTCAGGACGCGTGGGACGCGAAAATCCAAATCGACCGAAAGGGGAAAAAATTGCCTAAGTCTTTTGTTTTGCGGTTTGGGATAGTTGGGACAAAGGTACGCGCGAGACGCGGATCGGTCGGTTTGGCGCAAGTCGGTCCATTTTGGGCGGTTCGGAGATATTTGTCTGGGTAGTTTGGGAAAGTTAGGACAAAGGTATGCGAGGGATGCGTGGGACGTGAAAATTTGAAAGAGCCGCCAACGAATGGAATCTCACCACGTGTCTTCACCTCAAACAGGAACAAGGAAGCCCGAATCGGCCGAAGAAGGAGATTTTCATTCGGGACATCCGGGCCAAAGGTACGCGAGGGACACATGGGACGTGAAAAGGTGAGATGGCCGAAAAGAGACAAGGAGGCCCACGGACGAATCAGAACGTGCCATGTGTCAGAAGGTTGAAAAGTTGCTAAGTGTTTGGCGCAAGGTAAAAATGCGCCCCTCAGGCCCGAACCAATAAAATAGTGCCACGTGTCCAAGTTTAAGGGCCCGAAAGGAATTTTCAGAGGATGAACCTATGGATGAATCAGAGCCTGACACGTGTCATCCAAGTGGCGGAGCGCGGGAAAAATTCAAATATTTTCCCGCCGATCCGTTTTGGCCTGTTTTTGCCTTAAATCTTCAGATTGCCATAACTTTCAATCCAGAGCTCGGATTTTCACGTTCTTTATATCAATGGAAATATGGTGAAATTACCTACATGATTTCGGGGTCAATCTTGCATTTTGGTTCAGTTTGGAGAGATAAAATCAAGAAATGTCTCTGGCACGTGGTAATGGCCAGAAGTGACGTTTCAACAACTAGTTTTAATGCAAAATGGGTCGCATTCTTCTCCAGCATGGTCAAAAATGTCAGGACATGGGTCTGTATGGATTCCAATGCTGTTTTAATGCATCTTCATTCAATGAGGAATGGCTTCCACATTTTTACTGTGTTTTCTCTCTCCGGGCTCGACCGTGCATTGTAAAAAGCGATTTGGCTCATTTTTCAAAGGGTGGTTCATCTTTTCTGCTCTGCTCTCCTTTCTTTTCTTCCCCAGGGTTGAAAATGGAGTTTGAACCTCCTCCCCTACTCTGTAATGGCATTTTTTCCTTTTACCATTAAAATGATGTTCTGTGCAAACTTCTGGAGCAACAAAAACGTGTTTTGTGATGCATCTGTCCATCCTTGCTCATTTTTTTGCTTGTTTTCTTCTTTCCTCTCTTCATTATAGGTATTTGTGCACATTTAAATGTTCATTGCAAGGTTGGAGCTGTGTTCATAGCAGTTTTGATAGATGTTCAACATTTTCCTTCTCTGGTGTATCACCGTTTTAGTGTAGGCTTTTGTTTTTTTTTTTCTCTTTTCTCTCTCTCCCTGTCTCCTTGGAGGTTAGATTAGGATTAGATTAGCTTGCCTGCACTGGAACAGCTTGTGGCAGGTAGTTTAGGAAGAGGAACTAGCCTTCTCTGGAGATTCCTTTCTCATTTTTACAAGTCCCACACTTGGAGAAAGGATTCAATGTTGTGCAATCACACTGGATGCTAGTATGATCAACCTAGAAATCTGATCAACATCCAAGGGTGCTGTGAATTCGCACTAACAGTTACTTCATAGAGATTTTTAAAATATGTCAATGAAAGATTCAGATTCCGTAGAATCATTCTTTACTTTTATAGTTGGTTTGGTCAATCAAATTAAATCTCATGGTGAAACTATTGAGGAGAGAAGGACTATTGAAAAATTGCTTAGAAGTTTGCCTACAAAATTTGATCCTTTGGTAGTTGTTATTGAAGAAACTAAGGATCTAAGTCAATTTTCAATTGATGAGTTGTGTGCAACACTAATAAATCATGAATAGAGGTTTAATAGATAACATGTAGTTGTAGATCAAGCTTTTTCATCACATGTATCTGGAAATCGTGGAAGAGGAAGAGAAAATTTTAGCCCTAGAGATAGAGGAAGAACTTCATCTAGAGGACGCATAATCGTTCCATTAAAATCAAGTGGAAGAGGACATAGTCAAGAGCACAATCATAATCATTTTTTGGATCAGAGACAAGATAAGTCGCACGTGCAGTTTCACTATTGCAAGAGATATGAGAACTATGCTTATGAATGCAGGAAAAAGCACTATGATAAAAAAAAAGTAGAATCAAAATCATGTTGGGAGCTCTACTTCAAGCTCCATGTTTATTGCATGCAAAAATATTTCCTAAGCATCACCTATCGAGTGTAATCTATCATAAGATATACCTAGTGATGTGTGGTATTTGGATTCTCAGTTGCGAGTAATCACATGTCAGGTAACTTAGATTTATTTTCTAATTTGGATGAGTCAATAAAGAAAGAAGTTACCCTTGGGAATAATAATACAATGACTGTAAAGGAACATTAACAATAAACATTTTAACTAAAAAGGGGGAGCATAAGATTATGTAGGATGTTTATTATGTTGCAGGTTTGAAGCATAATCTTATGAGCATTGGTCAATTGGTAAAAAGGGAGAGAGTTCACATTGAAGAAAATGAATGTATGATCATGGATAAAGCTCTAAACACCTAGGTGATTGCTAAAGTGAAGATGAAAAGCAAAAGAATGCTTCCTTTCAAGATTATTCAGGCCACATCCGGAGTTCATACTACAGATCACCCAGTCGAGCTAAGGAGATTGAATAATCTTTTCAATCAGCTGAAAAAGATGAATCGTGGCTATGACATCTTAGGTTTGGTCATTTAAACTTTGGTGGTTTGAATTTATTACACAAAAAAAATATGGTGAAAGGTTTTCCTTTGATTTAGAAACCAAATAGAGTTTGTAAAGGTTGTATTTTGGGGAAGCAACATAGAGAGTCCTTCCCAGTTGGAAAAATAAAAATAACAAGTGCACCACTTGAAATTGTTCACTCATATTTATGTGGACTGATGCAAACAAATTCTATTAGAGGTTGCTCATATTTTATGAAATTCATTGATGACTATACAAGGAAGACATGGGTGTACTTTTTGAGACACAAATCATATGCTTTTAATATATTTAGGTAGTTCAAGGCTTTATCGAAAAACAAAGTGGGTAGTACATCAAAGTTTTGAGGGTAGACAAAGGAGGCTAGTATATTTCCAATTCTTTTCTAAATTTTTGCAAATATCATGGTAAAAAAAGTACTTTACTTCTAGGAATACACCGCATCAGAATAGTGTGGAAGAGAGAAAGAATAGAACCATCATGGAGATGGTGAGAAGAATGATGAAGGAAAATCATATTTCAAATGAGTATTGGGCGTAAATGACAACTACTGTTTACATCATAAATAGGTGTCCAACAAAAATTGTTCAAAACATGGTTCCTCAACAAGCTTGGAATAAGAGGAAACACAATGTTTCTTGTTTTAGAATCTTTTGTTCTGTCATAAGCACATGTGCCTAATGAACTAAGGAAGAAGTTAGAAAACAAAGAAGAAAAGTGCATATTTGTTGGATATTAGAGAATACAAAAAATTCTATAAATTGGTGTTAGAGCATGATTTATCAGATGGATGTATAATAAGCATTCTTGAATGGTTTTCTTCAAAATGAAATTTTTGAGAATCAGCTAGAAGGTTATGAGATTGAAGGTGATGAAGGAAATTTTATATACATGTTTAGAAAAGCACTCTATTGTTTCAAGCAAGCACCTAGAGCTTGATCCGAAGATCAATTTGCTGATATTTTTACGAAGGATTTGGAAAATGATTTTTTTGAGTATTTGATAATTTTTTTGGGAGTTTGTCTTCAGGACTATGTCAGATATGGATGTGCACACTCGATTGGAGAATAATAAAATTTTGAAGGTCAAAATTAAGGGGGAGTGTTGGAAATAGATCATTTCTCCCATGTATGCATTTGCTATTTTTAGCAAAAGTAAAAAGAAAGTTGTTTTTCTATGCATAATTTAGTTTTGAATAGGTGTATCTATTTTTAGGAAAAGAAAATAAATAATAAACCTTTCTATTCATGCAAAAAAGCATGTGTTATTTTTTGATGTTAGTTATATTATTAAGATATTCTATTCTTAGATGAAAGACCTCAATATAAAGGAGGAAATTGTAAGTGTTTTACAGATAGAGATATTTTATTGAGCCATTGCTCTAACATGGAAGAAGAAACACACATTTTATTGAGTTGAAGCTCAGACATGGAATAAGACACACAGAGACTGTATTGAGCCATAGCTCTGACAAGAAGAAGATGTACACAAAGAGACTGTATTGAGCCGTAGTTTGTGACATAAAAGAAGATATAACATATTTAGAGATATTGTATTGAGCCTAACTTGGAGCTTACTAGAGAGGGTCATATGTGTGTGTTTTTCAACATGGTTAGGGTTTAGGGTTTAGGATTTAGTTTTTACGGTTCAGGGTTTAGGGTTTAACATTTAGGGTTCATGGTTCATGGTTTAGGGTTTAGGGTTTAGGGCTTATGGCTTAGGGTTTAGGGCTTAAGGCTCATGGTTTAGGGCTCATGGGTAAGGGCTGAATGTTTAAGGTTTAGGGTTTAGGTTTTAGGGTCTAGGGATCATGGTTAAAGGTTTAGGGTTTAGGGCTCAAGGTTTATAGTTTAGTGTTTAGGTTTATGGCCTATGGTTTAGGGTTTTGATTGTAGAAGTTAAATGCTAAAATATTTAGGCTGAATGCTGAAATCCTGAAAAATTACCTATGTACTGACCAGATTATACTTTTAAAAACTATCTCCTAAACCATGACTCATGGAGCTATGAGACTAATTCCATAAGGTAGTGACCCTAATCTCTTATATTTACATAAATAAATATAAATTATAAAAAATAATAAAATATAAATAATAATAGATGAAAAGCTTATATACACGTAACATATGCGTTCTCTTTTCCCAAGCCAGGCCTCAAGGCTTGGGATTTGGTTTGGATCCCCAAGCCTGAGGCATGGACCTGCACAAACACAATAAACAACAAGTTTTTACAAGAAAATGTAAAAACAACACTTCCTCCATGATAAATCAAAATAAAATAATAAATCCATTTTTAAAAAAATTATACCACGACGTAGAGAAAAGTCTTTTCTTTCTAAAAATATAATTTTTCAAATTTTCTGACTAATATAAGGTTTCCAAATTATTTATTTTCTAACTATGCCTTTTTATAGCTATTTTTGAAGTGTAAATATGTCTATCTTTCATGGTGTATCTTTTTTTTTGGGTGATCGAAATTTTTAAAAACTATACTAGCCCAAACTAGGCATAATTCTATACATATTAAAAAAATTCTAATTTTTCGATATTTTTGAGGTAGTAGGGGGTCAGGGCGCCGTTATTTTTCAAAACATAAAATTTCTATAATAGAAAAATCATAAATAAAAAAATATTCACTAAAAAAATCTATAAAAAAATAGAACCCAAACTAGATGCTCCTAGTTATCTTTCTCTTGAAGGGTTTTCAAAAATACTAAATGGTGATAAAAAATGGTGGGGAGCACAAAAGTCACTCTGTTATGTTTTTTAACAAAAATAGGGGCATCTGTTCATTTATTTTAGTTGTTTGACCGACTTAAAATTTTCGTTTTCAATAAATTTTAGTAGCTTAGAAACTAGACTCAAAATTATACGACTCATATTTCTACAACATCTTCCAATTTTGACTATAACTATTTCAAAAACTCGTACAAGTTGAAGTTTTTTTTTTTAAAAAATGCATCCACTTAAGACCCCCTTTGGCCCCCAACTTGGTGCACTTACCCGAAGTGGGATAGCAAAAAGGGAACTTTCAATGGCTTAATCAATACAAACAATACTCAAAATAAAAGATAAAGAGTAGGAAAGTGAACTGGCGGAGAACAAAGGATACAGTGCACATAGCACGGGAGATAAGAAGAAGAAGAAGAAGCCAAAATAGAACAGCTCAACATTATGCTTTCTTGAAGCGTCTCCTTAATCCTAAATCCTCTCCTTCTTATGCATACAACAACAAAATAACGGCATGCAACAATTTTCATTTCTCTTAGAGAAAAAACAACATGCTTCCTCTAAGATACAGACCCACATCAATCAGTTTGTATAAAGTAAAATGAGGAGGAATTTGGGCTCCATATTATCCTCCATGTGCAAGGCTGAATTAACCCACGATGGTACTGATCTTAGGACAACTATTGGTTAGAATCTTGTTTAGCACAGTTTTCCCTGTAGCTTTCTGTTTATTTAATTATGAGAGGACATAACTCTGCTCTTGCTGCAACTATCTCGATGACTGCTAAACTCCAAATGTTAACCTAGGTTCCTCGGGGTTGATTCTTCGGACCTCAAATAAAGTGTTTGTATTAATATGCAAGGAAATGACAGGTTTTCAGGCCCTTCCACTGTCAGCCCCGACAAAGGTGGATCAATGTCTAAAATCGAGGGGCATTCTTTGTTGCCTTCCCACTCTATCAAATTACCGGAAAAAGGTTGTTGGTAGCCTCGACTTGCCCGCTCTATCAAACCAACGCACAAACCAAGCAACCTGTAGTGGAATGTCATGGGAAGCCTTGTTGTAGTCATGTAAAATATTTGAGTAAATGCGGGTAGGGGCCATTGAAATTGTTTCACCAAATACAAAGGCACAATAGGAATTTTTTTATAGATTTTGTTGAGATATTTGAACAATATTATGAAAGATTCAAAATTTTAACTCGATTAACACTTCTACTATTTTACTTTGTGGCTCAATAATATTTATTGGTTCCGTGTTTTTTCTCAATGTTTGTGTATGCATTTTCCATTTTGGATTTGATGTGGCATTTTTATCATCATTGTTCATTGTTTCATTGAAATAGATTTTTTTTTTGCACTAAACTTTTTTTTCAAATCCTTTAGAGTTATTCAAAATATATTAAGACTTGAAAAATACATATGGTTTACACTTGATATATAAAATTGTCAAAGGAATCAGTGAGTATAGTCCGTTGTTTTTATTTGATAGACTTATTGTTAGAAGTCCATTAACATATCGTAAGTTGTGAATATGTTAAGAAGTATAAGTCCGTTAACTCGAAGCATCATCCATTTCTAAGGGAAAAAGTTTTATTCAAGGAGGTAACACACATGTGCAAACTTTTATTGAGTTGTTCAATATTAAATATATCGGGAAAAGCTAATTGGAAGAACATGTCCATTTTTCCACATATGGCTAACACCACCCTTTAGTTTGCTCATCACACTTGAAAGGTGGTTCCTATCGAGAGATCCTTCATTATTATCGAAAATATATCAAACATATAGGGTTGGCTACATAAAGGTGACTTTTTACTAATTCCAATTCTTGATAGACATTTTGAACGCATGCTCCCATCATGTCTCAAAATTGGAGCTTTGATCGAGGGACGGACATTAGTCAAACCATAATAGAAAGATGTTTTTTGTTAAATGTAGTTGTAGGTGTCATGGTAGACATGTATGGAAGAAGAAGAATCATACGCAAGGTGGGTATGATTCTTGACAAAATATCGTGCAATGAGAAGTGATCTTATGGACTCTGATGAATGGGAGCCTTAAAATAGAGTATTGACATCCATCAAAATATAATAGAAAGTATATTTTTGTTGATTATTGTACTTGTTAATACTCGGATAGACATCTATACATAATTTATAAGCATACATAAAGAACAAATTCTCTCACAAAATGACTAAAGGATATGGGGTATATCTATTATACGAGTTAATGACTCAACAAGCACAATTAATGGCATACTAAAAGAGGGTGACTCCTCGCAAAGTCTCCTAAACCCTAGAGGATTAGAACCAAGTGGATAGGTGGCAGGCCCACCATCAACCCACACCCTTTCTATCTACAACTTAATATCACTTGCTGACAATTTAGAACTCGTATAAAATTGCCAGTATCTTAACTAACTATTCTAAATCACCGCCACCAAAATCCTTAATCATCATCACAGTCTCCATCGAAGACATCCCCATCTAAGGGCCAGCGGCAATCCTGCACTCTATTGCCTCCACCGGAAAGGACTGCTCTTACCGGAAACTATGATGTGATATTGACAAGACATGACATTTGGATTGAATTTAAATTTTGATATTTCCCACCTGGCCATTACAAATTACAATAGACACTGACCCGCCCAAGCATTTCAAATTATGGATGATGCGGAACAGAAAAACCACACGGAAAGCCATTTGTTTTCCGCGGAGGTTGTCATACATCGTGCTTTGTTGGGAAGCTCTGTGTGCGTGTTCGATCCTCTGGAAGCCAATTTTTTCTTCGTTCCAGTGTATGTTTCGTGTAATTTTATGTTCTTGTATGAATAAAGTGGAGGGGCTCTGTTGCATTCCGTTTCCTGTCCTGTTACGATTAATTTTATGGTTTATATATTTTGCAGGAGGATGTTGCTATCAGGGATGGGATACCGTCATTTCTGTGGAGGTCTATAATTCTGCAGACGTTTGGTGTGAAGGGAAAACACCCATGTCAGGATAACAGAGCATATACAGATTCCTCCTTACGTGTCTCCGAGATCATAGAACCAAGACACCACGACACTAAGTGTCTTGGTGTGGGCGTATGTTTTATCAAACCCCTCACCAAGTTTATTGTTTTTGTTCACATGTTGGTTTACGTATTTTGGCAGTGGATCTTATGAAGGAGGGATCAACAGTAGTGTTTCGCAATGCAAAAATGATATGTTTAGAGGATCCATGCGACTTGCTGTAGATTTCGATGTGAAGGAGGACAATAATTTATCTCTTGTTGAGTACGAGTTGGTCAATGTGCAAGAGTAGACTATAATAATTTCTGTATTGCTAGTAGATAATTTCTGTATTGCAAGGGATACGATGTAGATAAATGCAAAATAGGGATTGAAGGAAAGTGGTACTTAGATCATACTGGGTATAAGGTGACACTTTTCAGCTTGGTTTTGAATTTAACAAATTTACTTTTCTAGTAGAATACAGTGCAAATTTTGGGAGCAGTTTCTAATGGGTTATGTTGTGAGACCATCATGAGAACATTGAGTAAATGTGGGAGTCGAAAATACTTTGTACATGATTTCAGACTTTCTTTTCAATGAATGTTGTTTGGGTTGGTTTGGGCACATTCTCCACAAGCGGAATACTTTCTTTTTTCCTATGTTATACGGGTGATGCAAGTTTATGGTAGCAGCTTTTAGTGACGTGTTGCCTTCTATTTACCAGAGATGTTTTAAACAATTTTCCTTGTTCCAATGGGATAGAAACGTGAAAACTCAAGAACACATTCAACTCTTAAATTTCCACGTAGTTTGGACCATTTGGGAGCATCTTTAATGTGAAATAATATGTACATGTTTATATGGAGTATTTTCCTATTTGTTTGTATAGGCTATTCTGAAATTTTTGCAGTTTTTCAATTCAATAGTTTGAGATTCAATATTCCTAGGGTTACTTAAGGATGAGACCTCCTGAATCTAAAATTAGTCTTATTTTTGCTGTATTAAAATTAAACTAGCAAATTAAGGAACTCAATGGTCCATGTATTAACCAACAATGTGTCCCTTAAAGACACAAAATTTGCATCTACAACCAATTTTGAAAAGACAATCAAATTGATTACAGAAAGTAGAACTAGGAAATATCAAGAAGGTTTTGATCTAAAAACTACAATTATTGCCAAATCATGGCAAGTCGAACAAGCTTATACTTGTATGACAAACCAATAGGCAATATGGAAAAAACTAATATGTAACCGCGGATGATCTTGAATATAATCAAAATAATGTATTTACCATATCTTGTTAGTAGAATTTTACAATGTATTATGCATACACAATATCATCTAGCGTATGGACAGCTGAAATTGATTTCAAGCTTTTCGTTCTGAGCCAATTTTGTTTTCTTCCTTAGTTATGAGATTTTCTAAGTTGGGAACTGCTAGCTAAGGAAGAGTCAAATAGGGTTATGTTATGATGGATGTATACTCTTATTGCTTTTTATAATTATTTTACATGATAGAATCCATATGATTTGCTTGGAATGGGAATTGGAAATCTAATCTGTTGCGAGTTCTTTTTTAAAAGATTATTCCATATACTGCATTCACCAGATATTTTTTAGGTTGGCAAGGTAGTTGTGATCTTTGAGTTTGGTATTTTGGGCTTATGAGGCTGGCCATTTAAGATAACTATTGCAAGGAATACTCCCATATCTTTCTTAATCCTAGACATTTATTCGCAAAGCTTTGTTTCTCGCCCTTTGTGATCCAATGGCCCGCCACAAGTTTTGACTGGATGTATTAGTCTCCTCGATAATTGGTAGCATCCACATCACGTGTTTTCAGTTTTCTAAATGATTTTTAAACTTTTTCCGATGTATTGAAGTGAACGGACTTCATTAAATTCATGTCCCAAGACCCAGGGATTCTCCTTGTGTATAGGATAACACGTGTTGTATGTAGTTAAGATAATTGGTAGCACCCACATCACATGTTCTAAATTATTTGGTTTTCCTAAAGTAGTTACGACAATTTTCATCGATGTATTCTCTTGATCGAGTCATGAACTGCTAGTTAGGATGGATGGTATTCCATGATTGTTTTTTACAATTCTTTATATAATAGAATTAATCTTGTTTGCTTGGTATGAGAATTGGAAAGCTTTCTTGCTGCAAAATTTGCTTTGAAATGAGTGCTACAATACATTGTTCTGCAAAATCTATTGGGTTAGCATGGTAGTCATGATATTTGAATTTGTATTTGTAACTTGGATTGGCTAACGACAGAAATTATGTAGCAAGTATCCATTTCTTGCCCCTTTTATCCAATGGCCAGCCAAAAGATATCTAACATATGAAATGTGTAATTTGAAAACTTTTGAAATTACATAGGAATCTTATTGGCAATCTAGTGGTGAAGTTATTTGAATGGAAAAAAAAATTATTTGCATGTCTCTTAATCTATCGACAAAGCTTGCAAAACTCTAGATTTGATAACATCATCAAGTGCCAATGAGTTAAAATTTTAGAATGTGTTTGAACCCACCCCTTCGACCACAATCAAAAAACACAATTTCATACTCCTTTTTTAGGAGAACGTTGGTTTAGCTTTGGAAATTTGGTTGAGATAGAGATGCTCTCAAAGTATTTATAGTGTTCAATTATTCATCTTATGATGATGTTCTTTTGAGTGAAGAAGGGTCCATCATAGTAGAGATAGATATGCTTTGGTCTCACTTTGGAAATGTGTTAGAGAGACATATATACTCTCAAAACAATTATAGTGTCAAATGTTTATCACATGGTGTCCTTTTGAGTGAAGGGGGTCCATCACAGGGGAGAGAGAGATATATAATATGTGCTCAAAGTAATTATTGTGTTAAATTCTTATCATATGGTGTCCATTTGGGTGAAGAAGGGACCATCATAGCTTTACTCATTTACTCGAAAACAGCTCTTACCACCATGACCAATACACTAGACACAAGCTTCTTATTGAAAAACATCATATTAATTGTCCATTATTATCTTCTATATATATATATATATATATATATATATATTTGATAATGGTTTATTCAATTTTGTTCACAAAGAAAGAACTAATTTATATGATTGAATTCAGTTTTGTGCACACGGACATGCACATTTAAAGCAATAAGATCAAACACTTTTTGTAGTGATTAAATGAAGCATTTCATACATAGAGAAAATTAGTTTAGTTATTTCATCTTAAGCCACACAACGGGTATTCAAATGCATTGCTGGTCTTAAATTAGAAATAGTCAATCGACTGAATTTTCTAGGCATTTATTATCTTCATTCATAGTTGAAGAGGCATACTTTTTTAAATCTTCTTGCAAACATTTATTTGAAATATGCTTTTCTTAGAGAAAGTTATCATGGTTACTAATTGAAGTAATATATATTTATATCTATGAATAGTTAAAACAGAAATATATATTGTATTATATAAAGATTTGCATATTGATATGTTTATAATTATATTGGTGATATAAAATATTTGTTTTCATTTCAGTATACACACAATCTTGCATCATTTAAAAATAGTTTGTCGATAAATTTACAATTCGACATGTGTTATATTGAATTTAGTTTTAGTACACGAGAGTAAGCTTGTTTGTGATCCTTAATATCTCTCAATTTGGAAACATTCTACAACAATATCTAATAATGTGCATCTAAACTAACCATATATGATTAAATCAACCTTCCATTACTTTTCCAACATCTATATTACCAACTTATCCCTCTAAGAGGAAAACCTCTTTCAAGTATAAACATGTATTTATAAAAGTACATGATTCACCTACTTACAATATTGCTAGATAATCTATATCCCGATTGTATAACATCAAACAGATCCTTCGACCCATGCCCCATTAATAGATGTGTTACGATTATTAAATTAATGTTAATGACCGAATGTTTCATAATGAATCACAAGCATACCACAACTCAAATAAACATAATTCAACTCAATAGCCACAATATTGAGTTGGGTAAACCCTCTATGTTGGATCTTTATCGTTATATTCCCTATACTTTTGAGTAAGTTGTTAACACTCTTGCACTCCCGAGGTCATGTGTGCACAACGCACATTTGTGCAAAGTAGTTCACTGGAAAAATTTCAAGTTGTTTCCCTATGAATAAGTTCTAATGATATTTAGTGATTAGTAAATAGATGCATACCAAGAATACCGAGTTAGGTAAACTATCTTTATTAGCTCCTCTGGTTACATTCCCTATAATTCTTAATAAGAGATTCCAAACTCTTGCACTCCTTGAAGTCATGTGTGTACATCACACATCTACACAAAGAAGTTCATGGTAAAAGTTTTAAGTTGTTTCCTTGTGCCAAAGTCCAAATCATCTTTAGATATTGGTAGATATATGCACATTACCAAGATGATGTTATGGACATAATATGATACTCTAATAAAGGAATATGTTTATTATCTGCATAATTGATTATTCTTAGGATTGTGTAGTGTTTTAGTAATCTATTGAACATTCCTACCCCACGTCAAGCATAGAAGTATTAAGATAGTTCACAAAATTGTTTCATCCTCACTTAAGACTCTAAAATGCATATATGTACAATGAAGAGGTGCCACAATGCATTGTGAATATTCTTTGGCTACACAATATTTGAAGATGACATATCATTATTTGTACATTACACTATTAAATATATAGTTACATTGACTGATAGGAAGTATTTTTAAATGAAGAATCTACTACAAACCTTGTGGATCATTATTTAAATGAAATAAAAAAAAGTACGAAAACCCACGATACTACTTATTCCTACTTGTGGCCTACTCTAAGTATTTTTGAAATTATTTGATGGCCATCAAATCTGATTCCTTATAAAAGAATTCCATCCAAATTAGGTTGAAATTTTAAAACGAATCATGTAATTGGTAGAGATTTATCACAATTATACTAAATAATAATGTTTCATTATATTTTAATCATATACAAATTGGTTTTTTTGTGGCATATTTAGATTTTGATTGGTTTCTTCATGGAATATTTCTGATCAAAATTGTAGGCCATGGGACACGAAGTGGGACATAAAATTAATAGTGGATAAAATTAATATGGTATTTGATCAGTGCATATTATGTCAATTGTGTGCAATGTACAATTTTATTTATTTTTTCAACCAAAATATACTTCTTTTGATTGTATATGTGTTTATAAATTTGTCTCTGTTAATATATTTACATGTTAAATTATTCTCTTAAGGTTTATGTCTATGCGTGGTCTTCATTAATATAAGGAGGAGGGATTTGAGTTGTTGGGGGATTTCAATTGGGCTTACCATCTCCCTTGAATTAATTTATTAGATCCAATCATATTATGTGCACCTCAATCCATGTTTGATAGGATTCATTAGAAATATCACTTATGTCACAAATTATAAAATATTGCATCATCAAATTTGTTGTTATCCTTAAAACAATTTTTCTTCTATCTTCGTCAAATTCATCTACTTTATGTAAGTCCAAAGATGCATTTCAAGTATCTTATCTAAATGACAATAGGTCTCATGAATGGCTAAAACACTCATGAAAATGCATACAATTCATAATATTAGATTAAGCACAAATATACATGGTTTATTCACAACTTTTTAAATCAAAATCCTAGAAAGAACATTTAAGATGATGTTGCATTGGTATGAATTACCTCAAATTTTTATGATATATGATTTGATTGAATTTTAATCATTGTTTTTTTGGAAAACATATTAATTTATTATCGATATACTTATTTTAACTTGATGTGTATGTGACTTTATCTCCTACTAATATACATGTACATGTTATAATATTCTCTTAAGGGTTATGTGTGTATGTGGTATTCAATAGATGGTGGAGTGGTTTGAGTTGTTGGGGATTTCAACTTTGCTTACCATCTCCCCGACTTCATTTTAAATCCCTTGTCATTCCATAACGAAAATCAAGAGTACTTAATTATAACTATTTATATATATATATATATATATATATATATATATATATATATATATATATATATATATATATATATAATAATTACTATTATGACTATCTTAAACACATCTATCGAGAATAATCCTAAAGATATAAATCTCAAAGTTATTTTCTGATTTTTCAAAAACTACACTAATCACTAACTCCATTATGTTTTCCTTAGTTGCAGTCATTAATAGAGACATCAAGTAGGAACACCAAAAAGTGAATTGAAAGGCCTAATTGAGAACAAGTGGGTTCAAACCTTGCAAAACATATGCCCAGACCAAGACACTAAACTTGGATGTTCGATAAAACAATAACAATTTTGATTTATCAACCCTCTCTTGAGTAAGGTTTAATTTCATCTTACCTAAATAAGTCTTTTTCAATTGAGATAATATAGAACTCGGGACAATTAATATGTAAATGTAAATCCACACTAAAACACCAAATTACAATGATGTGGTGTAGAGTACTAAAGTATATGTGGAGGTATATTGGTGTTGTGTACAGTTATTGGAAAGTTCACATCTTTATTTTAGGATTAGTCTACTTATATTATTTTTGCACCTTCATTTGTTTCTTGTTATGGAAACTTATCTTTCCATTGGCTTATTATATGGGAGACAATTCACCATTGTGGCATGGTTGAATCAACTTGAAGGTCAAGGGAATAAGAGGCCATAAAGCTAAACAAATGGGCAATACATACAAAATTTTACGGGGATAGATAAAAAAATGAGCCATGATTTATAAAAATATCAAATTAGGCACTAAATATCACTCTTGCTAAATGACGGGCATTTTGGGTGCCACAAGAACCACATAAACACTCATGTGTGAAGTAGGAAAAGTGCCTAATCGATTGTGTAAGGAGACACATAAAAATGCACCTAGTTATTTGCGATTTAAAACACCATGAGTCCAAGAAAAAAAACTGATCACAATGGATCAAAAGGAAACATAAAACAAAGAAAATAAAGTACAATAGTGAACAAATTGTAATTTGTACAAAAAATACAAGCAACCACATAATAAATCCCAAAAAATGTTTTAGATGTCTTCCATTAACACGTAGATCAAGTAAATCTCATTCGAAATCCCTTAAGAAGATGGTATTTTCTATAATCCTGATGTCAATGGAATAACTACAAATTCATAATGCATAAAACTTCATATGCTTTCCTTTATCTTCATGTCTGTTATCCCATAGCAGGACCAAATTACCAAAATCAGGTAGCAAATTTCAATTCTGTTCTTAAAATTGACAAATCTCACAAGCAAGTATGGAAGAAGTTATACATACATGCCAAGGTTTCAACTGAGGAAAATGTACCAGTCACTCCCACCAATGAAACAACTAACAAAGGAATATATAGCTTTTTAATAAAATGACACTATTTGTGCACCTTTTGGAGAACCAAATTGCATTTTTCAAAGTGCTGAAAAACACAGTGTGTTTTTCAATGTGGTAAAAAACACACTCTGTTTTTCATCGCTTTGGATAACTTCAACCCCTCTCCACTTGATAAGTAGTTGATGTGGAGTCAATGTTTACAATAAGGAGGAAAAGCACCGTGGGTTGCACCTTTTGGTGAATCAGATTGTGTTTTCAAAGTGCTAAAAAACACCGTGTGTTTTTCAACGTGGCAAAAAAAAACCTTTGTTTTCATCGCTTTGGAAAAATTAAACCCCTCTCAATCTGACAAGTAGTTTATGTGGAGTCAATTTTTACAACAAGGAGGAAATGCACTGCGGGTTCTACCTTTTGGAGAACCGGATAACATTTTTCAAAGTGTTGAAAAACACCCTACGTTTTTCAATGTGACAAAAAACACACTCTTATTTTCATCAATTTTGAAAACTTTGGCCCCTCTCCAGCTAACAAGTATTTTATGTGGAGTCAATTTTTACAACAAGAAGGAAAAGCACCATGGTTGCACCTTTTGGTGAACCGGATTGCGTTTTTCAAAGTGTTGAAAAACACCGTGTGTTTTTCAACGTGGCAAATAATACACTTTGTTTTGCATCACTTTGGAAAAATTCAACCCCTCTCCACCTAACAAGTAGTTTATGTGGAGTCAATGTTTATAATAAGAAGGAAAAACACTGTAGGCTACACCTTTTGGTGAATCGGATTACATTTTCAAAGTGTTGAAAAACACCATACATTTTTCAACGTGGCAAAAAACACCTTCTGTTTTCCATATCTTTGGGAAAATTCAACCCTTCTTCAACTGGAAAGTAGTTGATTTGGATTCATTGTTTACAAAAAGAATAAAAAGAACCCAGGCTTATGCCTTTTGGAGAACGGGATCACGTTTTTCAAAGTGTTGAAAAACACTATGTATTTTTCAACGTGGTGGAATACATGACCTATTTTTCATCACTTTGGAAAAATTAAACCCTTATCCACCTGAGAATTATTTGATGTGGAGTCAATTTTTACAACAAGAAGGAAAAGCACTAGGGGTTGCCCCTTTTGGAGAACGGGATCACATTTTTCGAAGTGCTGAAAATCACCGTGCGTTTTTCAATTTGGCAGAATACACGACTTATTTTTCATCACTTTAGAAAAATTCAACCCTTCTCCACCTGACAAGTAGTTTATGTGGAGTCAATGTTTACAAAAATAAGGAAAAACACTAGGGGTTGCACATTTTGGAGAACGGGATCACATTTTTCAAAGTGCTAAAAACACCGTGCATTTTTCAACGTGGCAGAATATACGACATGTCTCTCATCGCTTTGGAAAAATTCAACCCTTATCCACTTGACAAGTAGTTGATGTGGAGTCAATGTTTACAATAAGAAGGAAAAGCATTGGGGGTTTCCCCTTTTGGAGAACGGGATCACGTTTTTCAAAGTGCTGAAAAAAACCGTGCATTTTTCAACGTGGTGGAATACATGACCTATTTTTCATCGCTTTGGAAAAATTCAACCCTTTTATACATGACAAGTACCTGATGTAGAGTCAATGTTTACAACAAGAAGGAAAAGCATTGGGGGTTTCCCCTTTTGGAGAACGGGATCACGTTTTTCAAATTTTTGAAAAACACTGTGCATTTTTCAACATGGCGGAATACACAACCTGTTTTTCATCGCTTTGGAAAAATTCTTGATGTGGACTCAATCTTTACAACAAGAAGGAAAAGCACCGGGGGTTGCACCTTTTGGAGAACGGGATCACATTTTTCAAAGTGCTGAAAAACACCGTGCATTTTTCCACGTGGCATAATACACGTTCTATTTCTCATCACTTTGGAAAACTTCAACCCCTCTCCACCTAGCAATTAGTTTATGTGGAGTCAATATTTACAACAACAAGGAAAAGCATTGTGGGTTGCACCTTTTGGTGAACCATATTTCATTTTTCAAAGTACTAAAAAACACCGTGTGTTTTTCAACGTGGCATAAAACACCCTCTGTTTTCCATCGCTTTACGAAAACCTCAACCCTTATACACTGACAAGTAATTGATGTGGATTAAATGTTTACAACAAGAAGGAAAAGAACCGGGGGTTGACCCTTTTGGAGAATGAGGTCACGTTTTTCAAAGTGCTTTGAAAAACAACGTGCATTTTTCAACGTGGTGGAATACACGACCTATTTTCTCATTGCTTTGGAAAACTACAACAAGAAGGAAAAAATCTTTTGGAGAACGGGATCACATAACCCCTTCTCCACCTAAAAATTAATTGATGTGGAGTCAATTTTTACAACAAGAAGGAAAAGCACTGTGGGTCACACCTTTTGGAGAATGGGATTGCGTTTTTCAAAATGCTGAAAAACACCATGCATTTTTCAACTTAGCGAATAACACACTCTGTTTTTCATCGCTTTGGAAATATTAGACCAATCTCCACCTGATAAGTAGTTTATTTGGAGTTAATTTTTACAAGGAGAAGGAAAAGCACCACAAGTTACACCTTTTGGAGAATGGGATTGCATTTTTCAAAATGTTGAAAAACACCATGCGTTTTTCAATGTGGCAAAAAACACATTTTTTTCATCGCTTTGGAAAAATTCAACCCATCTCCACCTAACAAGTAGTTGATTTGGATTTAATATTTACAAGAAGAAGGAAAAGCACTGGGGGTTGAGCCTTTTGGAGAACAAGATCACATTTTCTCACAGTGATGAAAAACATTGTGCGTTTTTCAACGTGGCAGAATACACATTCTGTTTCTCATCACTTTGGAAAATTCAAGCCTTCTCCACCTGACAAGTAGTTTATCTGGAGTCAATATTTACAACAAGAAGGAAAAACACAGGGGGTTTCCACTTTTTAAGAACGGGATCACATTTTTCAAAGTGCTTAAGAACACCGTGCGTCTTTCAACGTGGCGGAATACATGACCTATTTTTCATCGCTTTGGAAAAATTCAACCCTTCTCCACCTGACAAGTAGTTTATGTGGATTCAATGTTTACAACAAGAAGGAAAAGCACCGGGGTTGCACCTTTTGGAGAACGGGATCGACGTTTTTCAAAGTGCTGAAAAACACCATGTGTTTTTCAACTTGGCGGAATACACACCATGTTTTTCATCTCTTTTGAAAAATTCAACCCATCTCCACCTTACAAGTACTTGATGTGGAGTACATGTTTACAACAAGAAGGAAAAACACCAGGGGTTGCCCCTTTTGGAGAACAGGATCAAGTTTTTAAAGTGCTGAAAAACACCATGTGATTTTCAACATGGTCAAATACACACCCAATATTTCATCACTTGCAATGAATAAGGCAAATTTTTATAAAATTAAGAGTGAAAGACTTAGACTGCAATATTTAAATTTGTAAAAAAAAGAAAATTATTGGACCAATTACTAGATGCTTCCTCGAGGAAGATCTTTGAAAAACACCGTACATTTTTCAACATGACAAAAATTCAATCCCTATCCACCGATATGTATTTGATGTGGATTCAATGTTTACAAGGAGAAGGAAAAGCACCATGGGTTACACCTTTTGGAGAACAGATTGCCATTTTTCAAAATGCTGAAAAACACCGTGTGTTTTTCAACTTGGCGAATAACACACTCTGTTTTTCATCGCTTTGGAAATATTCAATCCCTCTCCACCTGATAAGTAGTTTATGTGGATTCAAATTTTATAAGGAGAAGGAAAAGCACTGCGAGTTACACCTTTTGGAGAACGGGATTGCGATTTTCAAAATGTTGAAAAACACCGTGCATTTTTCAACGTGGCGAAAAACACACTGTTTTTCATCGCTTTGGAAAAATTCAACCCCTCTCCACTTGATAAGTATTTTATGTGGAGTCAATGTTTACAAGGATAAGGAAAAGCACCGCGAGTTACACCTTTTGGAGAACGGGATTGCATTTTTCAAAATGTTGAAAAACACCGTGTGTTTTTCAATGTGGCGAAAAACACATTCTATTTTTTATCGCTTTGCAAAAATTCAAGCCCTATCCACTTGATAAGTATTTTATGTGGAGTTAATGTTTACAAGGAGAAGGAAAAATGTCACAAGTTAACCTTTTGGGATAACGGAATTATGTTTTTCAAAATGCTAAAAAACACCGTGTGTTTTTCAATTTGGCAAAAAACACACTCTATTTTTCATCACTTTGGAATTATTCAACCCCTATCAACCTAATAAGTATGTTATATGGAGTCAATGTTTACAACAAGTATGAAAAGCACTGCGGGTTGCACCTTTTGAAGAACAGGATCAGGTTTTTCAAAGTGCTGAAAAACACCGTGCATTTTTCAATGTGGCAGAATACACGACCTGTTTCTCATCGCTTTGGAAAAACTCAACCCTTCTCCACCTGACAAGTACTTTATATGGAATCAATTTTTACAACAATAAGGAAAATCATCTGGGGTGCGCCTTTTGGAGAACAAGATCAGGTTTTTCAAAGTGGTGAAAAAATTTGTGCATTTTTCAACGTGGTGGAATACATGACCTATTTTTCATCGCTTTGGAAAAACTCAACCCTTCTCCACCTGACAAGTATTTTATGTGGATTCAATGTTTACAACAAGAAGGAAAAGCACCAAGGGTTGCGCCTTTTGGAGAATGGGATCGGGTTTTTCAAAGAGCTGAAAAACACCGTGTGTTTTTCAATGTTGTGGAATACACGACCTATTTCTCATCGTTTGGGGAAAACTCAACTCTTCTCCACCTGAAAAGTACTTGATGTGGAGTCAATTTTTACAACAAGAAGGAAAAACATTGGGTGTTGCACCTTTTGGAGAACGGGATCAAGTTTTTTAAAGTACTGAAAAACACCGTGCATTTTTCAACGTGGCAAAAACGTAGTCCATTTTCCATCACATTGGAAAAACTTAACCCTTATCCACTTGATAAGTATTTGATGTGGATTAAATATTTACAACAAGGAGGAAAAGCACCAGGGGTTGCGACTTTTGGAGAACGAGATTGTGTTTATCAAACTGCTGAAAAACACCGTGTGTTTTTCAACGTGGCGAAAAACACACTCCATTTTCCATCGCATTGGAAAAATTGAACCCTTCTCCACCTAATAAGTATTTTATGTGGATTCAATGTTTACAACAAGGAGGACAGCACCGTGGGTTGTGCCTTTTGGAGAACGTGATTACATTTTTTAAAGTGTCAAAAAACACTGTGCATTTTTCAACGTGGTAGAAAATGTACTCCATTTTCCATCACATTGGAAAAACTCAACCCTTCTCCACCTAATAAGTATTTTATGTGGAGTCAATGTTTACAACAAGGAGGAAAAGCACCGTGGGTTGCACTTTTTAGAGAACTTGATTGTGTTTTTCAAAGTCTTTGAAAAACACAATGCGTTTTTGAATGTGGCGAAAACACACTCAATTTTCCATCGCATTGGAAAAATTTAACCCTTCTCCAACTGATAAATATTTGATATGGATTCAATGTTTACAACAAGGATGAAAAGCATCGTGGGTTGTGCCTTTTGAAGAACGTGATTGCGTTTTTCAAAGTGCTGAAAAATAGCATGCGTTTTTCAAGGTGGCAGAAAATGCACTCCATTTTCCATCGCATTGGAAAAATTCAACCCTTCTCCACCTAATAAGTATTTGATGTGGAGTCAATGTTTACAACAAGGAGGAAAAGCACCATGGGTTGCACCTTTTGGAGAATGTGATTAGGTTTTTCAAAGTGTTGAAAAACACCGTGCATTTTTCAACATGACGGAATACATACCCTATTTTCCATTGCATTGGAAAAATTCAACCCTTCTCCACCTGATAATTATTTTATGTGGAGTCAATGTTTACAAAAAGGAGGAAAAACACCACAGGTTTCACCTTTTGGAGAACAGGATTGTGTTTTTCACAGTCTTGGAAAACACCATTCATTTTTCATAGTGTTGAAATATTTTATATAGTGTTGAAAAAGGTTTATTTTTCAGCACTTTAATAGTAGAAATTAAAATTTGACATGATAATTTGAAATGCCTCATTAATTATTATCTTTTCTAAATTACTACTTATCACTTTGGGTCAGATTTTCAGTTGTTAATGACAAAATTCAAATAATAATATATATATATATATATATATATATATATATATATATATATATATATATATATATATATATGACTTACTCACTATTATTAGGGGCTGGGAAATTTGGGCTATTACTTCCTATCTACTACTTGGGAAAAGAGTAACATTCAAGCATTGCATTTGGACTACATCATTCACTACGCATAGGAGGGGTTATCCACAACTTCCATCTCACGTAATCATTTTAGGGGAAAAGTAGATATAGTCTGCCATTTTCATGCAATTGACACAAGGGAAATCTAACTTTAAGGGAAACACACGCACGCACGCATGTGCGCGCACACACACACAAACACACAAGAACTACATTGAGGCTAAAATGTAGTGTTGCACTTAGTGACAATCACATTTGGGTGACCGCCGAGGTCAGTCTAACTCAAACACATGTATTATTTATTCAATCTACTAAGTTCTTGAGTGTTGTGTAGGCAACTAGGTTTTTTTTTTGTAGGTTCATGTATGAAAGTGAACCACTATAATGAAGCCAGAGAAACAAAGAGCAAAAGGAAGAAGACAAGTCCAAACCCCGAAAAGACAAGATCCATAGTTGTTCACACTTTCTTGTCTTTTGAATGATAGATCTTTATTGTTACTAAATCATATCCAATCATATTTAGTAACCTCCTCAACCATTATCCACTCAAAATCACGTGTAAATTAAATTAGAAAAACTTAAAAACAAAATCTACAATCCCCATCTCACACTAGTCAAGTTTAACCACCTATGAAACCTACCAAAATCACTCCTCAAATAACCAATCCAACTCTTAACCTATCAAACTACACATCTTGACTTCTCTAATTTGTCACACCATAATCCCCCGAAATCCCATGACACTATAGTTAAAAATAAAAATATATCTCTTCTTATCCCTCCCAAATTTGAATCGCCTGAATTCACCAAATGATTCCCTAAATCGTCTAAGATTCTCTCCTATTAACTCTATAAATACAAGTTCTATGCCTTCTTCCAAAGTTAACGAATAATCATTTGGGATTGGCCTTGAAAAGAGGTCTTCACATAATTCTTGTTGTATTATATCCCTCTTTAATTAATTTATCTCTTCTTCATCTCTTGGAGGCCATTGACATATCTAGGAGCTCAACTCAATGCATCATCTCGCATCTCTCTTCGATGGATCGTGAGACTCCTCTCGTATGGTAATATCATTAATTCTTACTCGATACATCAACTAGAATGAGGTAAGTACCTTACTTTTGTATTATTTCATTAATCATTCATCATTTAATAACTTGAATCAATTCTATCTCGACTCTCATTAACCTATCTATATTCTATCTCGACTCTCATTTTTTCCCTATTGTAAGATCAAACCAACTTTAAAGGTTAAATGATCAAAAACATATGCGGCCCTAAAAGAGGACCCATTGCACTATGATTTGTAAAACTCTTCCCTACAGGGGGAAAGGGAAAATGTTTGGTAGAAACCAAGGTGCACACAAAATAGGATGGCTAGCCAAAACAAGTGTTATTTCAAAAAAACATGCATGCAATAAGACACATTGAAAATAAATAGACAATGTAAGAACTACCAAGAACAATAGTGTAAAAATGTAAGAAAACTAGTAGACCACACAAAGCAAGTTGAAAACATGGGACATCAATCACGATGTTGCAAGACAATCAAGTCCATCATGGCCACAAAAATAAAATAAATGTATACACAAGAAAAGGGCAAAGTCTACATATAATAGCAAATAATGGAAGACAAGTAAAAATAGTCAAATAGGTAGTCTTGGAAACATGTAATCCTTCAAAACAAGTGTTGAAATGGAACAACCATTAGCATGTTAGATTAATAACCAATATCTCAAAGCGTGTATTATCAAGTAATAGAAGATGCTAAGAAAAAAATTAAACAATAACACCTATATAAGATGAATGCGGATGCCTCCAGAGACCAGTCTAGGAAGGGTAGAAGGTAAGCATCCATGTCGCTTCTAAGATTCATGTATCTGTGATCACATTAAACAAGGGCATGAACGTTCATGTGTGTATGTTTGATTAATATTCCCCCAAGTTTTTGAGTGGTGGTGGTTGCTAAGAAATTTCATCAAGGAGATCATCATTATCGTGGTCAAAACCTACTGAAGCTATATCAAAAACCTAATAGGTGATAGAGTGGGGTGGATCATATAAGGACCCATTCCGGCGAAGTGTATAAATGTTCATTGTGTATTCTTCATAAGTAAAGGTAATTAAAATTATGCCCTTTCGAGTAAAAAGACGTCGATAATGTTCTCGCACATAGTTGTGTAGGCCTTTCCAAATTTTATTCACAAATTATTACAAGTGTATTTTGATGATTGGACGGTATATGGCTTAGTCAAATATCACCTTGTGATAATATGAGGCGTATGTTTGAGAGGTGCATGCAGTTGAGCATCTTTCTTAACATTTAAAAAGTGTCTTTGCTACACCCTTTGGAACCTTTCTTAAACACATTATTTTTGAAGAAGGATTGTTGGTAGAACCAAGTTAGATAGTTGTAATATTTGGCTTAGAAGATCCTGCTATCCCAAATTCACCCCACCGGGTTAATTTGGATAACTCATTATAAATGGAATCAGCCATTAAAATTTTGGGACGTGCAGAGGCCCTCAAATTCAGCCCCGGGATATCGAAGAGAGAGACAACTAAGGATGGCTTATAAGTCAAAATTGAGAATATATGAGTTATCTGGTAGGTAAGGTCTCGCAGCGAGCTGGTGAGCTGTGGTGAAGGTTTGGATCCATTTCATATCATGTGTCAACTCCCTTTGCTATCACGCATCAACCACCACCTCCCCGCTATTGCGTGTCAACTCCCTTTACTATCACGCGCGTCAACGCCTTTGCTTTGGCATGCGTCAACCACCACCTTTCTATCGAGTGTCAACACTGCGCATTCTTTCTTGCATCAACCGCCGCCTTCCTGTCAGGTGTTAATGCTCTTGCTATCATCGTCAACCATCGACTTCCCGTCGCTGGCGTCAATGCCTTTATTATCACATGTCGCCGTGCATCAATTCCCTTTGCTAATGTGTCTTAGCCATCCCTTCCGTCACGTGTCAACCATTCTTCTTGTCGTATGACAAACCTCTTCTTCCCTAATAAAGTGGATACGTTTTTCCTTTCTTGTTGGGTGTCGCAAGGAATGCCACTATAGGCCAATAATTAATGTTATTGTACAAGGTAGTTCAACAATTGGTTTAATGAGGTATGGCACCCTATTCATTGTGTAAGAAAAGTACCATTTGAAAGCGATCGGTATGGCTACCCATACCTTCGTACATTCAATTAATGAGGTCTATTGATAGGTGAGACAAATTTTCTATATAATGTAGTCGACCCCTCATTTTCAAGGGGAGACATTCTTGGAGCTGGGAAAACTCCTACAAATTTTCCCTCAACTCCATTTGAGATGTGAACCTTCTCTTAGGCCTAGTAATGTAATTATGCCTTTGTGCATGAAATGTAATGGTCTGTGCATACTTTGAGATAATAAAAATTGTGTTTTTTGGTGTTCGTTCAACCCTAGCTCATTTTATTATATTTTCTTGCCTCTCCATTATTATTTCTTTATTTTGTGCATGTTCTTTCACTTCCAAGATTATGATGTTGTGCTCCATGGAGTTTTGATGATGGATTAGCATATGGGTTTGTATCACATTTTTCTAACCTCCCTTAGCCCCTTTTTCCCAGTTTCATCCTCCTCAACATAGTACCTTGCCCTTTTCTCGGTGTTATCAACCCCCTCAAGTATATGATTTCCCCTTCCTCATAGACTTTCTCTCTCCCCTGTCTCCTTGGAATTGTTAGGATAGGCTTAGTTAGATGCATTTTTCCTTCTATGAATAGTGCTAGCAAAAAGTAATATTAGGTACAGGATCCATCTTTATAAAGAGGGTTATATCAACTTTGTAAGTCCCACATCTTGAGGGATAAACCATGTTAGTAGAATAACACCAATTGCCCCAAACACAGAGAAAATTGGGGGTGTTGTAATTTTGACATAACAGTTTTAGTACACTGGTGGGACCAAAGCAGTGAAATATTTACATTTCAAAAGTGTTCCACCGCAAATATTTGTCGAATATCTTTTGTAGGTATGCATTTCAACATCTTTTAATCATTCATTTCTTGTGATTTTCCTAGATTTTGAAACTACTCAAAAAAAAACAATTTTTATTAATTGGAAACTACTCAAAAACAATAAAATTTTGAGCAGACGCGCAAGGAAATTTGAGAGGATTTATGAAGCTATGAGAGTTACCACGAGCACAAGCGAGAATTGCAGGAACTAAAGGGTGCACAAGTACATGAAGTAAGTGCATTTACTTTACAAGTAGTTGGAGTAGAGTAATGTGCAAGACAAGTAACATGCAAAGTTTTGAGACACTTGGAGTTTGATGTCACAGACTTGCATTGTAGATAAGAACCCAATTAATGCTTACACACCAACACATTAATGTTGTTCACACGCAGATTCCTAGAATCTTCTTTTGTACCAATCAAAATGGAAGACGTGGATCAAGGTGGAGGGTCTTTTTAATCAAAGTTCGAAATTGATTTTCAGATGATCTTGTGGCTGCAGCTTTTTGATTTAATATTCACATTTATTTTTTACCTTCACGTTTACAATTTTTTTGGTTAATGGATGAATTTGAATTTTGACAACATGGTATGGTTTTATCATGCACGTATGCATTAAATTTTGGATATGAAAAAATTGGTTGTTGAACAAGCAATGCTGGGATATGGAAAGAGATGTACTTATAATAGTGAGATGTTAACCCAAGTTACAAATGGTTTATAAATAAACAATTTCTTAAACTTCAACATTCACAATTTTGGCTTTCATTCCATCAATTATTGGATATTCCTAATGGAAAATATAGTTCAACTACTAGTAAGTGTTCACATACAGGCTCTTCTCCCCTATGTCATAAAGCTACCATAAGGGATAGGCAAGTAATGCATTAAATTTCATATTGGAAAAAGAGATACCACTTGTATTATGAGGCATTTTGAGCATTGCCAAATCGAGTTGAGTTTGGTACTATAGAAGATTTTCAAATTTTGTAAGCTTGGGATATATCGTAATATTGAGAATTCTTATAGATTCTTACACAAAGATTGTCATCGAGTGTTATGCCATTTTTCCCAAGTCTGTAATATTTCGTCGTATTAATAGAAGTTTTCATTGTTTCTTGTTAAAGAATTGTTCCTTAGATCTTTCCTTTATGGGATCTAACTCTATATCTATGGGCTGCATGGTCCAAGTCATTCCTTCATTAGGACCCCTAACCACAGATACATTAACATGAATTCAAGAGCTTCCATAGCGCAATATAACAAGACTTCATGCAAATCCATTCTTATCAAATGGTTACTAACTCCGACCTTAGTAAAGTGGTAACCAACTTCCACCTTAGCAATGTAGTTTATTTATTCGCCAATCCATCCATTCACCACTTATTAACCTAGTAATCATTTCTAATTGATATAAGATTTACTTTTAGCGTGCATCATTATATATTGGTATATTAGGTTTGTGTGATACCTTAGACCAAACTTTTCATTCAAAATAAAATCAAGATTAATTGATTGCATCACTCATTGGTAATTTGATATGCAATTACACATTTTTGAGATAATTGAAGTTTAAAAATCTGCCATTAGAAAACATCCTAATTCTCTCCTATAAAAATGTCAATCTCTTATATCATGTGAAGGAGATTAGCAACACCCACAATTAAATAAATCTTTTTTAAGAATTAATTGTCACACAAGCAAAATGTACATGGCAACTCATACTCGTTCATCCACTAAATAAAAAGACATTAGACAAAATAAAACAATTGTGTGTCTTTAATGTGTCATTAAATAATTTAAATTCCAAATACAAATGTTGATTAGCTAAATATTACAATAAATTCGAGCTGAAAATGGCTCTTTCTAAGCATATTAAAAAAAAAAAAAGATTTTATATTTAAAAAGGTTGCTTTACAATACATCACACAACATTAGAGGAAAAAATGATCTCTCAGCCATAAACACAACTCATATTTTACAAGCCAAATATAAATGTTATTTTTTACACATTTGATCAAATTAGAATTAAAATAAAATGATATCTTCAATTATATCGAAACAAAGAAATCACTTTTGATGAACCAAAAAAATATGTGAGGCTCGCTTTACAAAAAGAATCTCTCTAAAAATTAGTTACAATCCTCATCTTTGTTGTGTGTAGTAATAGACTACTCATGTGAATGAAGAAGGAGACCACCTATTTCATTATCACCACACAAATCTATCAAAAATTTAAGAAGCAACACCGATCGTTTCAACAAAATAATGTACTAAACTCTCTCGTTAAACAAAATGTTCACCTCCACAAACTTTTCTCAACCGAAAATGCTCCTCTGCAGATATTTTGACCTAGGCGTAAATTTAGCAAACCGTTGTATATCTTGGATGAGAATAGGGAAGGCTTTATCTCGGTTGGAATTTGCTACACACAAATAATGATGTTTGAAAAAACAAATAGACGTGACTAGTTGGGGGTAGGGGGGACTGTGGATGGGATAGGAGTGTGAATTTTTGGATATATAAGTTTGGCATGGTCATTGGCTCCTTTCTCCTAATCAAATTTCAAATTCAAAATTATTTAAAATAGTGTAATTTAATTATTGGTATCGGGAAATAAAGCGGTGATGGAGGGAAGTAAGAGAGAAAATGCATGAACCAACTATTTACAAAGTTAATGTCTATGAATATGGTGGTGGGCCTATAAATCAAATTCAAACACCATGTTAGTTGTTAGAAATGTGCCAACAACTTTTAACTAATCACATTTTAGATTTTTTAATAATACCATTCTTGTTAGTTAATTAAATTAATTATATATATTTTTAACTTTTGTCAAGTATTTCGGTATAATGCAACAACTTTCTAATATTAAAATTTTGGAGAAAAATTATTTCTTTTTTCAATGACAATCCATTAATTTGACCTTTTAAAATTTTACTAGTTTATTCATTGTTTATAATTTTTAAACCATTTTTATGCTGATTTGCATGCCCCTTGCTTATTGGCAACATATAACCATGAATATCCTCTAAATCAACGACCTTGTTATCGATGAAAAGTTACTAGCAATCGTGAATTTTGCATCACCATCAAATCCATTTCTAACGTGTAAAGCAAATTCCTGAGAGAAGAAAAAATAAATTAAGTAGAGTTGTAGAGTTCTATGTTATGTGCATTTTCATTAATACTCTTCATTCTCAATAGCCAAGACACTTTCCCAATGCCTACCCCCACCCTAAAACAAATTATATTATTAAACTAGTGGTTTCTTCTGAAGGAGCAAGTCTACACCGATAGGAACTTTGATGGGAGTTGTGGTGTTGGTTTTGATATAGTTTGCGTTTTTTCTTTCCCAAATGGGAATTCTCGTACGGGTTTTTTTTTGATATCGGGAGAGGGGTTTTTGTGGTGCATATGTTTATGGGTGTGGTAGATTTAGTGTTTCTTTACTAAATTGACAATTTAAGAAATACAATTCTTTCTATTTGACACCTGCTATGCCCAGAGAAGGAGGCATGGGCATATGGCTTTAGAAGAATTTTATTACTCTTTTTGGAATAGTTACTTCCCACATATTATCTTTAACTTTTTGATGTATAGGGGGCCAAATATTTCTTTCACAATTTTACTTTCTTATATTGGAGAACCCTTATAATACATTGGTTTATGGTAACCTAAACATTGGAAAACGTTACTTACGATTGTTGGTTTTTTATAGATTGTCCAAAAGCAATATGGTATTTTGTGATAATATGATTGGGATAGCTTATCTCCATGAGGATAATAGTAGAGAGTAATAAGGAAGTGTCGGGAAATGGGGTTTGTTATCACCGAATCACAGCACCCTTGTGTTTATACAAGTGCATATACTTGAACTCACGGTGTGATTGGATAACATGGGTACTATCTCCAAGTTGTGGGACTTGCTACTTGAGATAGACCTCCAGAGAAAGTTGGTTCTTGCTCCTAAACTACCTGCCACAATCTACTCTAATGCAGGATAAGCTAACTATTCTAATCTAAATTTCCAAGGGACCAGGGAGAGAGAATGCATAAAATGAAAGCCTACACTAAAGTGGTGATACACCAGAAAAGGAGGGTGTGAGAGTAGTCTCCAAATGTGTGAAATACAGAAGCAAAGTACACACTAGAAGAGGTGATGACAGTTCTCCATAATCTAGCAAAATGCATTCACAACAATATTCCAAGCATACACAATGATAATGGATCCCTACAAGAACATAATAATAGACACAATATTCTTGTAGAAAGATTAAAGGGGCAAGAAGAATGCAAGAAAACACAGCAGGGGAAGATACATCCACAAACTGATATTTTATTGCTTCATGATATGCACAGTTCAATCTATTACAAGATAAGGGCCTGGATCACCATGCAAGGAGTCCACTACAAGGGCCTACAACACACTGGCTTCACAAAGCAATTTTGGCAGAGCTTTTCTACCCAAAACTCCCTTCCTTTACAATGAGCCCAACACTCCAATTTATAGAAAAATGAGAAGGAGAAGAGAAGGGAAAATGGAAATCCCGAAATCTGTCCTTCAACCACCTGTAAGAGGCATTAAATTGAGTGAAATGATTGTATATTACTTGCAAAAGGCTCCCCATACTGTCCCATGTGCTGCAGCAGAGAAAGAATGATGACCATGCCTCTTAATTGCACTCCCAACTACCAAATAAAACACTGTTCTGAACCTGGCCACGTTTTCTTAAAAATCTCAATCAATTTCTGATCAAATCTGGAATTTCTTGATTGTTGTGCATTGGGCTCGGAACCATGATTCCAACGGTACCAATTTTGTGTGATTTCGTTGAGAAATGCAAAAGTTATGGCCTTCTAAGTCCGGGCAGCTATTTTGGGCCTGGCAGGCGTTTTCTGTCAAAAGTTATGGCCGTTTGAAGTTTCACGGGTCAAACGTTGACTTTTCTTCTTTGCCTTCGGCCACTTCGGCTTTTCGCGTCCCACGCGTCCCTTTGGCCGAGATGTCCCAAGATTACGAAAGTCCCCTGTTTCGCCCGGTTCGGCCGGTTCGCGCCCTTTTGTCCCAACTGTCCCCAGGATGTCCCAATACGAAAGTTCTCATTTCGGCCGATCCAGCCGGTTCGCGCCCTTTTGTCCCAACCTGTCCCCGGATGTCCAAAGATGAAATTTCTCATTTCGGCTGATCCGTCTGGTTCGCGTACTTCGCGTACCTTCGGCCCAACTGTTCCGGGCTGCCTTAAGTCTTTTCGGCCGACTCACGTCCTCTGCGTACTAACTGCCCAGATGTCCCAGACTGCTGTTTCAACAGTTAGTCAATTTTTTCCACTTTTCGGCCAGTTCAGATTTCCCCCGCGTCCTCGACGTCCCACTTGTCCCAAATGCTGCGCAGACCGCCTGGCGGCCTTTCGGCCGGTTCGCGCCCAGATGTCCCTCACGTCCCGACTGCCTGAGGACTAAGACTTAGCCATTTTTCACAATTTTTTCTGGCCCGAGCCTGTTTTTTGCAATTTTTCTTACCTTTCCTCAGAACTTTCTCTCTTCTACTTGGACAGGGGAGTTAGAAAAATATGAGGGGACCCTAGAAACATGACTTTTCGCCCTGAATCAATATAATTGCTTGGGACTAAAGAATTTGATGCATGTTATCAAAATTACCTTGGGGGTGAATTTTGGATAACGGGGTTTTTAATATTTTAACTTCTATAAAAATATGGAAAAAATTAATGGATTTTGAGATCCTATTTCATACAAAGAAGAGTGAAAATTTATACCACATACCTAAGCATATTGACAATGTAAAAATTTATTTGCATCAACTAATATAGACTAATATGTAGAAGAACATTGTCAAAATGATGTCATTTTCAACTAAAATATAATTTACACAATGCAACAAACTCAATAAAGGATATAACAAGCACCAAAAATGCTAAAATAAGTAGTTATTGCAATTGAGGGCGAGTCATAAAATCCTCAACACGAAATTTGATACCTATATCTATAAAATGCGTAGTAAATCACCACTTACATATAGTGTACAAATATACAAAATGTACCGAATGTATAATAAAAGTAATATGTAACTATTGGTTCAACACTCTCAATTTGTCTAAATGAAAACAAACAAGTGTTTCTTACAACTAACAATTGCATGTCATGTTTTTTTATTTTCCTTCCATTTTTGTTTGAATGGTGTAGTTTTCTATATGCATCCATTAAAAAATCATTCCATTAATGTTGTTTTTAATAAACCTCTCTCATTATGTACCTGCTAAATTACACCAATAAAAAGCATATATTACATCACAACATATTTGCAAGTATTTGACAATTGTATGTATTTGCATATGTTGTAATCAATTCATGCGCCATATTCAAATGATACGTTTTCATTGTTCTCTACATGGATGCAACACCTGAATTTCCTTACAAAGGCATGTCATCCTCTCGAAGGAGTCAACTGAATCGACAAATGCATATTTCAATAAAAAATTATTTTGAGTTTTTTGTCATCTTTAAATTATTTCTATGCCTTGCAAATCAATTTCTATACTATTATTTTTAGCCAAATATTTACCACCGATCATGTTGAACAGAAAACTACGTAAAAACGTAATTGTTTTTAAGGAATGCATTACGATCTAAGTTTCCACTAACATGTTATTTCCAATAAGGTTTACACACTACACATCTCTCTAAAAAGAAATGAGGTGGGTGTATTTGAAACAATCATAATCCAAGAATAGTATTGACCCTAAACTATAGTTATTATATAGAAAACAAATATAGTTAAAACCAAAGAAGGGTTCAAGCCAAAAACAAGAGGGTATCTTAGATCAATATTCAATTGCATCTCATCAAAAATTTTGGAAGTGAATACATTATATTCTTAGGACAAAGACTAACCGAGATGAAGTAATTATATGTTAGAGAAAACGCGTTTTAACGTAATCAACATAAATTTGGAAACGATCATGTATACAATATTGTATAAATCAAGTGTGCTATATCATCTCATACCTATAGCTTTTGATATTTGTCAAGGGTTACTTAGTTGTCTAATGCACAGTGTAGTAGGCAAGATCCACCATTGAATTGATCTTTGCTAGCTCTTATGTCTTATATGGGGTTGAAGTATCCATTGTATTTGTAATTCATTTTTCTCCCAATCCTCTAAATTTAGCTTATGAAATCTAATGATCTTATGATTTAATGTCTTTTGCATTTTCTCTAGTTTTACTTTGACACAATTGCTCTTGTCATTCCATCGATCTTCAACATTTGCAACCCTTCGAACATCCTATTCACCTTTGGCATATAGGCTTGTAATATGTAAAAGGATGATGCATCAATTGCCTCTATTAAGGGCAACAAGTAAATAATGTCTCCAAAGTTTATCAATATCTTCCATGGATATATTTTCTTGTGTTTCAAGTTGTTAGAATCTCCTTTGCGGAAGATCTTCCTTCTCAAAAATGTCATTACAAGATCCCCAACTTCAAACTTTGCTACTTTCCTTCGAGACATCTACATCCTCATTGTATTCAACATTATTATGTGTAATTTGGCTTCGACCTATTTGTGCATTTTCTTACGCTCGTATGGTAGAGTATTGTGGGTGATAAATTTTAAGCTACAGAAAAAAGTGAAAAGGAACAAATAGTAAAAACAAGATATTAAATACCGAATAGAAATGTTTTGTGACATCGTTGAGTAGGTTGATGGAAAGCAATAGATGTAGTTCTCACCTTGAAATCTAAATTTCCTAATTATTGCCATTACGCAACATATTGACCTTCAGTAGGGAAAAACTAGAGAAGGTCAAATTTGAAGGTAAGGAATGTTCCTGTGTATGTTTTGTGACAAACATGAAAATGTTTCTAAATGCCCAACCTCATTTAAACTCTAACTATAGTTATCTCGGCATTGAATATTTTCTTAGATTTGTTACTTTACGAGGGAAGGGGTTACACCCTTGTATTTGAAATGGCTATGTATATCTCCTTATGATCATGTGATTGGATTTTATACCCATTACGAAGTAATGTCCTAAACTTCAAACCAATAGTTGGGAAAACATAGAGGTTTTTGCATAGACAGAGGCTTTCCCTATCATCCTTTTGTGCATATCCAACAATCGTGGTATTAAAAGACACTTTAATTGGTCATGCATTCTATCAAACACTTGGCAAGACATCATTCTTGAGCTCTCACGATGGCTAGGGTTTGATGCCTTTTGTCAAACACCTCATGCATGTCATGTTCACCTCAAACATGTGTATACACACATACATGCCAACTTTGAATGTTTAGTGAATTTTCACTTGTATGACTATGCCTCTTGGAATATCATAACTGAAGCTTCAACAGACATGGATGTGTTCATAAGGTATAGACATTGTTGCGAATCATTTTCTAATTTTTCCTATAGTACTTTTCTTTAGCAAGATGAAAAGATTTATAAATATGGCGATTAATATTCCTATACATGAAGCAAAACTAAATCTACGTAGGCATAATAAAATTACACAATTGGAGGAGAAACTAAAGAAGATGCCTCATGAAATGGTAGATTTACCATTGTTTGGCTACCATAGATACTTTGGAGGGATCAAAAGGCAACACATAACATGCTAACAAGTGGACCATAATTCCATTATGTACAACAAAAATGGATATACATGGAAACAAGGTGACCAAATAGTAAAATGAGAAAACATGTATCCGTCTGAGCACCAAATTGAAGACATCAACAAGCAGCAATGTCCATAAAGGATCCAAATTACAGGACACCACCCGTAGTTCTTCAAAATTAGAGTAGTCTTTATTTGATGGTTCACTTCCTACTCCACCAAATCCAAAAACTATGAACTTGAAGTGCTTTGAAAGCATGGTTGGAGAGCACTGACAAGTGTTGATACAAGTCCTAGGTTCAAGTCCTAGCTAGAACATGTCTTATAAGAAGTTTCAATTGCATAGTAGTGTTTAGATCTAGGATATTTACAAAAAAATGGACGAACAAGCAAATAATATGAAGTAAAATCAATTATGACACGTAAATAAGAAGACAAAACAAATGATGGGATAGAACAAATGATTTTAGTGAACTTGATATAGATAATCAATGTTTGTACCTAAAATATTTGCAAAGAAATGGAAGAATGGGTAAAGAAGTTGAAGCAAAATCCAATTTTGACAGAGATAAGAAAAAGACACAACAAACAAAAGGGTAGAAACAATGGCTCTAGTGAACCCTCATATAAAGTTTATCATCATAACGATTGTAGTCATTTTTACACCCACCAAAGAACAAGGGAATCCCATGCGCGTTGGCCTATCACCCAAGTGGGTCTTCAAGCGCTCACCCGAGGCACATGAGGGTACCAAGTCTCTCTTTTATGTGAATTGGGAGGGAAAAAATCATCCATGATCAAAACTTTAGAGAAAGTGAGTGGAAATGAGACATGCAAGCAAAGATAGAGCTCGTAATGACTTCTAGATCAATGCAGTGATTCCGCATTTAGAAAAGTACTTAATGATGAAGAAGTAAACCAAAATAGAAGGGAAATGAGCAAGGATTGAGAATCATTCCATAAACATGCATAAGATAGAACCATGAAGATATGTAAATGTACTAGAATCATTACTGATCATATTCATATAAACTGGTAACCTCATTACATTCATTAGATTAATTATAGAGCATCGCAGAAAGGCATACCGAAGTCATGCATCCTTACTTTGGATCCATATAATTTAGCTCTCAAAAGAAATTTTATAACCCCAATCCCTTGATACATCCTTCTCCTATGTTTTATCTACCCAACCCAAATAGAGTTCCTTGTAGCATTTTTGTAAAGCTCTGCTCTCTATTAATCTCCCTATTATATTTGATCATCTGATCATCTCCTCATCTCATCATCTCTTTTTCTTCTACAGTGCTTGTATATATAGGCATCCCTAAGTGCTAAATAATTATTTTGCATCCTTAGATTCATCACCAAGTGTTTGAATGTGGTCCTCCATGGGAGCATGGTCCTTCAGGCTTGAGCTCTCCACTTTTTGACATGATGTTCTTCTAGAAGCTTCTATCGCAGGCATATTCCTTCCTGGGCCAACTTGTCTCCAGGATAGTACCTTATCCACTCCGCATGCACAATAGGGTCACATTTTTCCTCGTGTCCTATCCGATGTACCAAATATGGCTAAGTCTCGAGACCTTGTCCTACGGGTGCGCAACACGACCCTTCTAAAACCCTCCTAGAACAATGCCTTACGTGCCTTCTTCTTACATGTCTATCCTTCAACCTAGGCCTTGCATGCCCATGTGCCTTGGTGCACTTAGTCAATATTTTAGGGGCCCAACATCAGCCCATACTACACCTCTTCTTTGCCCACAAGAACACTTCTCTAATGAATAAAGAATCATAAAAGACTTAGCGTCTTGGGAAAATAATAAGGGGATTCATATTTGACCCACTTAAACTTAGTTGTTTGACCCACTTAACCTAATCCGTTTTCAATAACATTTAGTATCTTAGAAACTAGACTCAAAATGCTATGATTCATATTTCTACAACATCTTCCAATTTTGAGTGTAACTATTCGAAAAACTCGTATAAGTTGAAGTTTTTTTTTCGAAAAATGCATCCACTTAAGACCCCTTTTGGTCCCCCAACTTGGTGCACTTACCCGGAAGTGGGATAGCAGAAAAGGGCACTTTCAATGGCTTAATCAATACAAAAATTACTCAAAATAAAAGATAAAGAGTAGGAAAGTGAACTGGCAGAACAAAGGATACAAAGGCACATAGCACGGAGATCGAAGAAGAAGAAGAAGAAGCCAAAATAGAACAGCTCAACATTATGCTTTCAAGCACCTCCTTGATCCTAAATCCTCTCCTTCTTATGCATACAACAACAAAATAACGGCATGCAACAGTTTTCATTTTCTCTCGAGAAAAACAACATGCTTCCTCTTAGATATGCACTCCACGCCAATCGGTTTGTATAAAGTAAAATGAGGAGGAATTTTGGCTCCTTATTATCCTCCACGTGCAAGGCTGAATTAAACCACGATGGTACTGATCTTAGGAAAACTATTGGTGAGAATCTGTTTAGCACAATTTTCCCGTATCTTTCTATTTATTGAATTATGAGAGGACATAACTCTGCTCTTGCTACAACTATCCGATCACCGCTAAACTGCAAATGTTAACCGGGTTCCTCGGGGTTGATTCTTCTAGACCTCAAATAAAGTTTTTGTATTAATATGCAAGGAAATGACATTTTTCAGGCCCTTTCACTGCTAGCCTTGACAAAGACTGCTCGATGTTTGAAATCTAGGGAGCATTACAGTTTCCTTCCCACTCACAAATTACAAGAAAAAGGTTGTTGGTAGCCTTGAATTGCTCGCTCTATTAAACCAACGCCCAAACCGAGCAACTATAGTTGAATTTTATGGGAAGCCTTGTTGTGGTCATGTAAAATATTTGAGTAAATGCTAGGTAAGGGCCATTGAAATTGTTTCACCAAATGCAAAGCCATAATAGGAAAAAAATTTAATAGATTTTGTTGTGATGAGATATTTGTACAATATTATGAAAGATTCAAAATTTTAATCGATTAACACTTCTACTATTTTACTTTGTGGCTCAATAATATTTAATGCTTCTAATTTTTTATCTCAATGTTTGTGTATGCATTTTCCATTTTGGATTTGATGTGGCATTTTTATCATCATTTTCATTTTTTCATTAAAAGAGTTTTTTTTTTTTTGCACTAAACCTTTCTTTCAAATCCTTTAGAGTTATTCAAAATATATGAAGACTTGGAAAATGAGGATGGTTTACGCTTGATATATAAAATTGTCAAAGGAATTGGTGAGTACAATCCCATGTTTTTATTTGATAGACTTATTGTTAGAAGTCCATTAACATATCGTAAGTTGTGAATATGTTAAGAAGTATAAGTCCATTAGCTCGAAGCATCGTGCATTTCTATGGGAAAAAGTTTTATTCAAGGAGGTAACACACATGTGCAAACTTTTTTGAGTTGTTCAATATTAAATATATCGTGAAAAGCTAATTGGAAGAACATGTCCATTTTTCCCGATATGGCTAACACCACCCTTTAGTTTGCTCATCACACTTTATAGGCGGTTCCTATAAGAGATCCTTCATTATTATCGAAAATATATCAAACATATAGGGTTGTCTACATAAAGGTGACTTTTTTACTAATTCCAATTCTTGATAGACATTTTGAACGCATGCTCCCATCATGTCTCAAAATTGGAGCTTTGGATTGAGGGATGGACATTAGTCAAACCGTAATAGAAAGATGTTTTTCTTAAATATAGCTATAGGTGCCATGGTAAACATGTATGGAAGAAGAAGAATCATACACAAGGTGGGTATGATTCGTGACAAAATATCATGTAATGAAAAGTGATCTTGTGGACTCTGATAAATGGGAGCCTTAAAATAGAGTATGGACATCCATCAAAATATAATAGAAGGTATATTTTTGTTCATTATTATACTTGTTAATACTCGGATAGACATCTATACATAATTTATAAGCATACATAAAGAACAAATTCTCTCACAAAATGACTAAAGGATATGGAGTATATCTATTATAGCAATTAATGACTCAACAAGCACAATTAATGGCATACTAATAGAGGGTGAGTCCTCGCAAAGGGAAGACTATATAAATGTAAGGGTACCAGGTCTCCTAAACCCTAGAGAATTAGAACCAGGTGGATAGGTGGCAAGCCCACCATCAACCCACACCCTTTCTATCTACAACTTAATATCACCATCTGAAAATTTAGAACTCGTATACAATTGCCAGTATCTTAAGTAACTATTCTAAATCACCACTGCCAAAATCCTTAATCATCATCACAGTCTCCATCAAAGACATCCGCAACTAGGGCACTCATCATAACCAAACTAAGGGTCCTCGCCATCCATCCAACCCCCATTCCATTCTTCTTCGGTGGCTCCACCTGTTGAGGAGCTAGCGTAGGAAAATAACCATGGTAATGCAGTGGCGGTAGTGGATAATGCCCTCCCACCGTAGGGTAAGGAGGTGGTGGGGGAAGAGGGTAATGTGATGGTTGTGGCGGAGTGTACTGTCTAAGAGGTTTCCCTCCATCACGTAATGGTTATGTAGTTTTATAATGCACCAGGTGTAGTAGGCAAGATCCACCATTGAATTGATCTTTGCTAGCTCTTACCTCTATTATGGGGTTGAAGTATCCATTGTATTTGTAATTCATTTTTCTCCTAATCCTCTAAATTTAGCTTATGAAATCTACTGATCTTATGATTTAATGTCTTTTGCATTTTATCTACTTTTACTTTGACACAATTGCTCATGTCATTCCCTCATATCTTCTTCAACATTTGTATACCTTGGTAGATCTTATTCACCTTCGGCATAAAGGCTTGTAATATGTAAAAAGATGATGCATCAATTCCCTCTATTAAGGGCAACCAAGAAACAATGTCTCCAAATTTTATCAAAATCTTCCATGGATCTATTTTCTTGTATTTCAAGTTGTTATAATCTCCTTTGTGGAAGATATTCCTTCTAAAAATTTTCACTACAAGATCCCTGACTTCAAACTTTGCTACTTTCCTTAAGACATCTACATCCTCATTGTATTCAACATTATTATGTGTTATCGGCTTCCGACCTATTCGTGCATTTTCTACAAAGAACTCTATAAGTTCTTCAAGATATCATCACTTACCATCGTATGGTAGGGTATTGTGTGTGATAAATATTTAACTAAAGAGAAAAGTGAAAATGAACAAATAGTAAAACCAAGATGTTAAATACCCAAATAAAAAGGGTTTTCCACATCCTTGAGCAGATCGATGGGAAATCTATAGTTTTAGTTCTCACATTGATATCTAAATTTCCCTAATTATTGCCTACTCAACATATTGACCTTGTAGGGGAAAAACCAAAGAAGGTCAAATTTGAAGGTATTTGTAAGGAATAATCCCATGTATGTTTGCTAAAAAACATGAAAATGTTTACAAATTCCCAACCTCATTTAAAATCCAACTATAGTTGTCTGGAATTGAATATTTTCTTAGGTTTGTTACCTTAGAGGGAAGGGGTTACACCCTTGTATATGAAATGGCTATGTATATCTCTTTATGCTCATGTGATTGGATTTTCTACCCATTACAGAAGTAATGTCCTAAACTTCAAACCAATAGTTGGGGAAAACCTATTGGTGTTGCGCAGAAAGAGGCTTCCCTATCATCCTTTGGTGCATATCCAACAATCGTGGTATTAAAAGACATTTTGATTGGCTGCATCATTCTGTTAAACACCTTACGATCCATCATGCCTGAGCTCTCACATTGGCCAGGGTTTCATGCCTTTTTCAAACACCTCATGTGTGTCATGTTCACCTTGAACATGAAATTCATATACATGTCAAGTTCGGATGTTTAGTGGATTTTCAATCGCATGACTATGCCTCGTGGAATATCATAATCGAAGATTTTTACGAGACATGGATTTCCTCATCAGTATAGACACTATTGTGAATCGTTTTCTGATTTTTCCTAGAATACTTTTCTTTAGCAAGCTGAAAAGATTCATAAAGTTGGTGATTAATATGCCTATACATGAAGCAAAAATAAATCTGCACAAGCATAATAAAATTTCATAGTTGGAGGAGAAACTAATGAAGATGCCTCATGAGATGATAGATTTTCCATTGTTTGGCTTCCATAGAGACTGGAGGGATTAAAAGGAATTGTATAATATGCTAACGGTGGACCAATTCCAATATGTACAATAGAAATGAATATACATCAAAACAAGGTGAACAAATAGTAAAATGAGAAAACTCGTATCCATTAGGCACCAAATCGAAGACATCAACAAGCAGCAATGTCCGGAAAGGATCCAAATTAAAGAACATTGCCTATACCTCTTCAAAATTAGAGTAGACTTAATTTGAAGGTTCATTTCCCACTCTACCAAAGCCAAAAACTATGAACTTGGAGTGTTGGAAGCTTGATGGTAGAGCACCTAAAAGTGTTGATACTAAGTCCTAGATAGAACATGTCTTACAACAAGTTTCAAGTGCATATAAGTGTTTGGATCTAGGATCTTTACAAAGAAATGGATGAATGAGCGAAGAACACAAAGTAAAATCAATTATGACACGTAAATAAGAATACAAAACAAATGATGGGATAAAAAAATGATTTTAGTTAATCTGTGAGAAAATTATTGTTTGTACCTAAAATATTTGCAAAGAAATGGAATAATGGGTAAAGAAGTTGAAGCAAAATCCAATTTTGAAAGTTAAGAAAAAGACAACAAATAGCAGGCTAGAAACAATGACTTTAGTGAGCTTGTGATATAAATTTTATCATCATACCGATGATGGATTTCAATGTTTCATAGAGTGATCCGAACAATGATCCAGTGAACCCGTGAGAGAAATTTTACTCGAACATAGAGATGATGGATCACTCTTAAAACTTCTATCAATGGTTCTTCGGAAGAAATATTTTTATTTGTTGTGATTTGTGTAAGATTTAAAACACTACAATTGGAGGATGTTAATTTAGATGTCTTTCTATAAATGGTTCTAAAAAAAAATTTCCATCTCCACTCATACTCCTTACAAAAGATCAAAAACATTTCTTCGTTGGAAATAGATAATTTCTCCCATGTATACATTTGCTATTTTTAGGAAAAGAAAAAAGCAAGCTACTTTTCTATGCATAGTTTATTTTTAAATAAGTGTCTCTATTTGTAGGAAAAGCAAATAAATCAAAACCTTTGTATTTATTTATAACATCATGCACCATTTTTAGTTGATAGTTTTACTATTAAGATGTTCTATTCTTAGATGAAAGAGCTCAATATAAAGGAGACAATTGTAAGTGTTTTACTGAGATAGAAATATTTTATTGATCCGTAGCTCGACATGAAAGAAGACACATGTAGATTGTATAAAGATGAATATCTCGACATGGAAGAAGACACACATAGACTCTGTATTGAGACATAGTTCGACAAGAAGAATATGTACACATAGAGACTGTATTGATTCGTAGCTCGACATAGAAGATGATATAATACATTTAGAGAGATTGTATTGAGCTGAAGCTCTGACAAGGAAGAAGAAATATATGCACAAAAGTGTTGATTTGAGTTTACAATAATATGTTTTATTTGAAATTCTTTATTTTATTTATGTTAGTTGTTATTTTATGTGCCTAATTTCTACAAATTGGTATCTAAACAAGGATTTTTTCAGTTGGTTTCTAGTTGATAACAGGTTATGGCTTCTATACCTGGTCTCCATACACCACAATTCACAGGAAAGAATTACGATTATTGGTCATTAACTATGAAGGTACTATTCAAATCCCAGGATGAGTGGGAAATCATAGAGAATAGGTACACAGAGCCTGAAAATGCAATAACATATAACACACTCTCATAGGCAGAGAAAGGAACTTTGAAGGAATTAAGAAAGAAAGACGAAGAATATATTTTGTTCATTCATCAAGCCATGTATGAAAGCATCCTAACAGAGTGACAACAACCAATAAATCTGAAATTGCATGGGAAACTCTCCAAGTTGCGTATCAAGGTAAAGAGAAAGTAAAACAACCATGCTATAGTTACTTCATATAGATTTTGAAAATATGTCAATGAAAGATTTAGATTCCGTAGAATCATTCTTTACTTTTGTAGTTGGTTTGGTCAATCAAATTAAATCTCATGGTGAAACTATTGAGGACAAAAGGATTATTGAAAATTTTCTTAGAAGTTTGCCTACAAAATTTGATCCTTTGGTAGTTGTTATTGAAGAAACTAAGGATATAAGTCAGTTTTCAATTGATGAGTTGCGTGCAAAGACTTGATAAATCATGAATAGAGGTTTAATAGATAACATGTAGTTGTAGATCAAGCTTTTTCATCACAGGTATCTGGAAATCGTGGAAGAGGAAGAGGAAATTTCAGCCTTAGAGATAGAGGAAGAACTTCATCTAGAGGATGCAGAATCGGTCCATTAAACTCAAGTGGTAGAGGACATAGTCAAGAGCACAATCATAATCATTTTTTAGATCAGAGACAAGATAAGTCACATGTGTAGTTTCACTATTGCAAGAGATATGAGAACTATTCTTATGAATGCAAGAAAAAGCACTATGATAAAAAAGTAGAATCAAAATCATGTTGGGAGCTCTACTTCAAGCTCCATGTTTATTGCATGCAAAAATATTTCCTAAGCATCACCTATTGAGTGTAATCTATCATAAGATATACCTAGTGATGTGTGGTATTTGGATTCTCAGTTGCAGTAATCACAAGATAAGTAACTTAGATTTATTTTCTAATTTGGATGAGTCAAGTAAAGAAAGAAGTTACCCTTGGAAATAATAATACAAGTGGATCGTAAAAGGAACAAAGAATAATAAACATTTTAACTAAAAGGGGGAGCAAAAGATTATGTAGGATGTTTATTATGTTGCAAGTTTGAAGCATAATCTTATGAGCATTGGTCAATTGGTACAAAAGGGATAGAGAGTTCACATTGAAGAAAATGAATGTGTGATCATGGATAAAGCTCTAAACACCTAGGTGATTGCTAAAGTGAAGATGAAAAGCAAAAGAATGCCTCGTTTCAAGATTATTCGTGCCACATCCGGAGTTCATACTACGAGATCAGTCAGAGCTAAGGAGATTGAATAACCTTTTCAATCAGCTGAAAATGATGAATTGTGGCTATGACATCTCAGGTTTGGTCATTTAAAATTTGGTGGTTTGAATTTATTACACTAAAAAAATATGGTGAAAGGTTTGCCTTTGATCTAGAAACCAAATAGAGTTTGTGATAGTTGTATTTTGGGGAAGCAACATAGAGAGTCCTTCCCAGTTGGAAAAATAAAAATAACAAGTGCACCAATTGAAATTGTCCACTCAGATTTATGTGGAACTGATGCAAACAAATTCTATTAGAGGTTGCTCATATTTTATGAAATTCATTGATGACTATACAAAGAAGACATGGTTTTACCTTTTGAGACACAAATCATATGCTTTTAATATATTTAGGTGTTGAAGGCTTTAGTCGAAAAAAAAAAGTGGGTAGTACATCAAAGTTTTAAGGGTAGACAAAGGAGGCTAGTATATTTCCAATTCTTTTCTAAATTTTTGCAAATATCATGGTAAACAAAATCAGTTTACTTCTAGGAATACACCACATCGAATAGTGTAGAAGAGAGAAAGAATAGAACCATCATAGAGATGGTGAGAATTATGATGAAGGAAAATCATATTTCAAATGAGTATTGGGTGTAAAGTGACAATGCCGTTTACATCATAAATAGGTGTCCAACAAAAATTGTTCAAAACATGGTTCCTCAACAAGCTTGGAATAAGAGGAAACACAAATCCTTAAAGTTCCATTGAAAATAAACAATAAAAAAATAAAGAAAATTAGTTCATCTATATTCCACAATTCATCCGAGTGCCCTAGCAGTATATGTCATAGAATATGGAACCGTGTGAACTATTTAACAAAATGCTTGAAAATATATGGTCTCATGGACTTTAATGAATTTTGGATATACATTAAGATGGGTTTCCCTCACGAAGGATTGACATTTTCTCACCAAATGGAACTAATAGGTGTCCACTCGATCAATTCACTTTTTCCAAGATACTCCCACTCTATGCACACATACGAGCTTCAAAATAAGGCGTGGACATTCATCAAAGCATTAGGAGAATGGAATTTTGGTAGGTGTTCATGGTACATGTGCCATGGTAGACATGTCTAAAAACATGGAAGCATGTGAACTATTCGACACAATCCTTGAAATATGTATGGTCTCATTGTTGTCATGATTACAAGATATGCAAAAAAGGGGATTATACGCACAAAACAATGACATTATTTTACCAAATGTAGCCAATAGGCATCTGCTCTTGTTGGTTCAACTTTTATAGCATACTCCCATCCTATGAAAAAATAGGAGATTTGGAACAATGCATGGACATCCCACAAAGCATTATGGAGAAGGGACTTTCGGTAGACGTTTAAGTTTCATATCCCATGACAAATATGTTTACACAATGAGGAAGGATTTGAACTGTTTGACAAAATGCCTAAAAAGGTCTTAGAAAATTTCAAGTAAATGCAATTGGCATATGTAAATTCATACTCCACAACCTTTTCAAGTGTCCTCCCAACCTCTATCAAAAAGGGAGATTTAGATCACGATATTTTTGTAGTGTTTTCTTCCCGCTCTATCAAATTACAAGAAAAAGGTTGTTGGTATCCTTGAATTTCCCGTCCTGTCAAACCAACACCAAAACCAAACAACCTTAGTTGAATGTCATGGGAAGCCCTATTGTGGTCATGTAAAATATTTGACTAAATGTTAGGTAGGGGCCATTGAAATTGTTTCACCAAATGCAAAGGGATAATATGAAGCATTTTTTTATAGATTTTGTTGAGATATTTGTATAATAATATACATGATTCAAAATTTTAAGCGATTGTCGATTCTATTGTTTTACTTTGTGGCTCAATAATATTTGTTGCTTCCCATGTTTTTTTTTCGAATGGTTGTGTATTCATTTTCCATTTTGGATTTGATGTGGCATTTTTATCATCATTTTTCATTGTTTCATTGAAATAGATTTTTTTGCACTAAACATTTATTTAAAATCCTTTAGAGTTATTCAAAATCTATGAAGACTTAGAAAATATGGATGGTTTACACTTGATATATAAAATTGTCAAAGTAATTAGTGAGTACGAGTCCCTTTTTTATTTGATAGACTTATTGTAAGAAGTCGATTAGCATAGCTTAAGTTGTGAATATGTTAAGGATTTTAATTCCATTAACTCATGGGCATCGTTCACATCACAACATATATCACATTACTCGTCCCATCTCAATCACCACCATGCAAGAGCATCCAACTCCAATCTATCCCAAAGGTTTGAGAGCATGAACCTCTGTTCTTATACCATATGTAACGCCCACATTTTAAACACACATATACAACGAAAAAAATATCGAAATGATTTTTTTATTTCTCATTGCTTATAATGCAACACCACATGGGCTCAAAAATAAAAAAGTAAACATCACATAAGAAAATTACATAAGCATGGACCCACATAGACAACATGATAACATAGGGTATCATTCAATGTCTTACTCAAATGAGCGTAAGAAAAAAAAAAAAAAACAACTACGCTAAGGCAAACAAGATAGGCATACTCACAACACACCCATTTTATTGTTAACAAATTTATTACATCTAGTTTTTGATTATATAACCTTATAGGTTTCCATTGAATTAAACTGGTAAGGGTGTAAAATTTCCTTTTTCTAAAACTTCAAATACTTTATTTTTGTATAGCATTAGCCTTTAAAAGAGAATGCAATGTTGGTTCCTTTCATAATTTCCATTAATTATCCACAACTCATTTGTTAATTAAATTCATTTTAAACACCTACGAGCCTCCTAATATTCATTCTTACATTAAAGGTTTGTTTCTCAAAATATGTTTAATTGACGTTAAATTTTATCCTCACTATGAAAAGGAACTAACAAGAAGTTAAGGTTCTGCTTTTCGAGAGGTATATTTCATGTTTAAATATTACCTTTGCTAGACATGGGAAACTATCGTGAGGTCAAGGAAGATACATTAGAGTTTAAAGGAAGATTTAGATTCAATATATATCTTCCCATAAACATCCTTCCATCATAGTACCCTATTTTTCTTGTTACAACCGATATAGTTCAATAACTTGTTTGAATCCATTCAAGTCTTTCACATAAGAAATTTTATTTAGATTTATATATCTATTTTATTTTTTAGAAATTTTGATCTCACTAAGGAAAATTCATATTTATTTTTAACCACATGAAAGTGTCTAGTTGAGTTTTAAGGACTTGAGCATGACGTTATTCCTAATCCCAAATTCTTGTTAACTCTTGTACTCTTTACACTTACGTCGTACTTTGGGCTAACGATTGGCATTTTTTTAGAAAAATTGTAATTCAAATAACTCATAATTTAGTAAGGGGTTCGTGACTACAAGGAGAGGTGAATATGAACCTAACTACTCGTTTCATTTCTCTTAGACCATCAAGTGTTAAATGCATATTACATGACAAACTGAAAACTATACGCTTTTCAAATTCCAAGGAACTATACGCTTTTCAAATTCCAAGGAACTATATGCTTTTCAAATTCCAAGGAACTATTTAAATTGTTTAGTAAAACGCATCAATGTTTCTTTCACCAATACCCTTAAGGGAGGCTCCATGATCTATTAACTTTAGCAACAATCAGTGATGGGGGATCTACACCCTACGAGAGAGCACATGGTAATCTACTACTAAGGGTCACAATTATCTAGAGGGATAAAGCGAGTTCAAATACAAAAGTTATAAAATTTTAAGTGTTTCAAAATCCTTCTAAGGTAATATTTAGAGTCATTGGTGGCAACACATCATAGTTACTTTTTTCATTAGCATCATAATAGGTCACTTGATGTATTACATTCATTTCTAATTGAGGGTTTCTACACCCTACCACAAGTCAAATTAAGAGTAATCAAGTGTCCATGTATTGCAAGGAATTCATGTCACTTGAGGTATCTTGAGAATACATTTTCTCACTTTTGTTTAACATTTATCTTATTAAGGGTTCCATTAACTTTGGTTCATTTATTTGACTGTGTAACACACCAAAAACACCAACACAAGGAAAACATAGTGAAATACAGGATAACTTTTTTTTTTTTTTACTGCTTTGACACGACACGACACAACATGTCATCACAAGGTTACAACCAACACTAGGAACCACTTGTTACGGGGGAGACCACAAGGTCAGCACGGAAACGTTCACACCTATCAAGGACAATGTACTCTTCTTTTGACAAGACAACATGGAAGTCCAATCCACATGACACACTCACAGCTAGGGCATCCCATGGGGAATTTCTTGTTAAATTTTCTTGTTTACTAAAGTGTCTCTTAATTCTTAACTTACGTTCTTATAAAATTTCATGTAATGATTCACACAATTCTTTTCACAAGGGAGAACTTCTTTCTTTTCAACAGTTGACTAAATAGCTTAAGGCCAAGCTTTCTAAACTGGGATCATCAATTTGATGTCCAAATCTTTCTTATTCATTTGATTTTAGAACATTTTCCATTTCTTACAAGGTTAATTTATCTTATTCAAGCCACTAACACATGTTCCACAACTCTATTGCACAGGTGAAGGCATAAGCTCCGATTGAGTGAAAAGTACCGCTTAGGGTTCATAACAATAGCCTTCTTGTTTAAGGATTAGATTTTGACCTTGCTTAAGAAATATCACCATAATTCGGGCAAGGGTAAGCAGAGCAGGGACAAGAATTTAGCTTTGTGGTCACATGGTTTACTATCCGTCTTTTATTGAGGTTAAGGGTTTATCAAGATTGGTTAAATGTTCCATCTAGACTTTACTTAATTAAGTTTGACAAAGGAAAACATTCCAAACGATAGAGAGAGATTTAAGGTTTAATTAATCGATTTCCCTCCTACTTATTAAATCCTATCATCTTCTAAAATCTAACCATTGCTTTCACCATGAGGTCATTTAAGATTTCACCATAAAAGGATAATGTTTATTAGCTTGGCTCGAATAAAAAAAAGAATAAAAATAATAATAATAAGTTATCATATTTCGTTACAAAAGATAGTTTCCTCTTGATTGTTCCAGGTCTCAAAGGTTATCAAGTAGATCACATCTACATTAATATGTTCATATACATAAATTTTGGTTTAACTTTTATCAGGACTATCCAGCTCACTTCATAGTGCTTACAAACTCATTGCTACTAAGCCTTAGGAGGATTTACAACTCAACATTTTAACTCAAGAGCAAAGTTTAACAGTACTCATTTGCGGAAACAAAACAAGGTTATATCAATTCATTCCAACATGATGCACAAATCAAAGGGACATACCATCTCTATTGAACCATGATTAGGGAGCAAGAGAGTAATAACATGGGACATGCCCCGCTACTATACTAAGGGTTAAAATTCACTAGAATATCCCATAACCAAGCGGAAATCAAATTTCATCTTTCACATGATAACCAAACAAGCCAAAGTTTCAACAGTTACAACAACAATACTCTACAATACATTTACTAGGCACTGACCCTTCTTCTAAAATGTCCCAAGGCCCTTTCCAAATTTTTATAACATAATACACATTCGTACAAAGGAACATCATAAACAAGATTGATGCAATAATCTACAAGTCTTTCCATCATCTAACCACGTAAGCCATCTGCAACAATTAATAACCTGAGTCAGTTCGCGAGAACTGAGCAAGATAAGACTATACATAGCAACAATAAGCTACTAGCTAACAATACCATGAAAGGAAACATTCTATTTCAGGAAATGGATCAAAGTTCTAACCTCTAACAACCTTTTGAAACAAGATATAATTTTCAACATATCAACTAAGAAGAAATCCATAAGTTTTAGTTATGAAGAATACCTCGAAAACTACAAAAGTTTGACAACCAAATACGCAAGACTATGAAATTTAAATGATTAGACACAAGAGTTGAGAGTATTAGGATTTCAATTATGTGATCCCGTAGATTACGTGATTGAAATCTAAGGTGTAACCCATCAATCCACATTCTCAAGGAGAAGTCAAAAGATTAAAACCAGACCCGATCTTAGCTGCCAAAAAGAATATAGTTTTGGAATCGTTCCGTAGGGCCATAGGCCTAATAGGCTAGAAAAGAACAACGAGGGTAAAACAAAGTTCCATCATGTAATCAAAAAGGTTTAAAGGATGAAAAACTTATATTCAAACCCACAACCATTATATCCTAGGTAATAAGTGACTTCATAGCTAATAACGATGAGAGGAAAGGACGGTAAGAATGTCCGGAATAGGCATTGCCTAACAGCCTACCTACTGAACATAACCAGGGTCGGAATAGCGACAAGCCTCATTAATACCCAAGTTGAGTAGGCAATCTAGTATTCTAAACACATCCTTGCAATTTTCATAATACCTTAGATTTATAATCCTCCCGTTCTAGAGGAACATAGCCATGAATCTAGACTTGGTTGAAATTTTCCGACATCAACTCACTTCCTAATATCATAAACGATGTATACAAAGGGAAAGGTCTCTCAACTCTCCTTAATTTACATCTCATCACTAAGTTTATGGCAACCTATGCAGTGATTAAACACATAATATACCATCGAAGATAGATATCCTCCAATAATGAACTTCTATAACGATGTTATTACAATTATTACGTTCGATACATAGACAAACTATTCCATAGCTTCTCTTCCCTTTTTAGACAACAAAATATATTCACGACCTTCCATCACAATCAATCTAAATTTGTAATGAAAGGTCACTCATCAAGAAGGAAGTACAAAACAAGTTTGACTAAATTAAGGAACTTCATGTTACCTTAAGCAGTTGATGAAAACCTTAACTTTCACGAACCGTGAAAGATATTACCTTACTCCATCAAGGCATTATGTCTATACATAATTAAATCGATCACACAAGGAATCATCAACATACCATATCTTAACACCATAAAGGTCATTAATTTTATCAAATTTTACTCATAGAAAGAGTAGAATCAAAATGGGGTTCTATCAATAATTTATGCCCTTCTATCAACCCAGGACATAATTTCGGTCCAAAACTTCCTCCTTAACAAGCATATATATTGAACTTCTAATTTCCAAAGGCCCTAATAATTTGCACAATACACGAAGTGCATAACCACGCTTATCATTAATAATAATAATAATAATAATTTAACTGTATGTTTTCCTCTAGGGCAACAACATAACAGGAAACCAATACTAGTCAACGCTGAAGCGTTCAGGCGATTACATACCTAGGTTCACCAAAGAAACAATGAAATTTTGCGAGAAGAAAGTAACTTTAAAATTATATTATATATATATTCCTCTTGATTGCTCCACCACTACGACCTCTGTCTTCTCATAAATTGGTTTCTTTGTCCGGTTTGTAGGCGACTTTTTACCTAATGAGGCTTTGCAAACCCGATGCACACATCTTTACTGCAAGCCTTGCCTAGCTTATGTGCTGTGTACTACTAGGGCCTGCCCTTATGACGGGTATTTGGTTACTGATACAGATTCGAAGGAATTGCAAGAGGAAAATCCGGTTCTAGCGATCTTATAGGTCATGTGTGATGTGATTCATTGCACTGTACCCCCAAAGTAGCTGCATTGAAGCAATCTAGTGTTTGGAAAGCCACCTATTGCATCCTTCTAGTCGTGCCTTCAAAAGGGAATCCTGGTGTGGTATATTGCAAGAAAAGACCAGTGAAGCAGAGGATAAAGCGAAGGGCGTGTGGCTGTAGCAGTCCCTGCTGGATGCGTTAAAACAGGCAAGATAGACTAACCATATACATAATATGCTAGTATCTAATAACCTCTTGAAATGAAACTTTTTCTTTCTAGAAATTGGTTTAAATATGTGATTTTGTGGATTTGCGTTCAGTACATGGTTAACAGTTTGTTACTTCTGGATTTGCCTCTGTTGGTTGTTCTTGTTGACGTGATCAAACCCTTTTATATATAAAACAAACAAAGGTTCCCAGTGTATGCTTTGATTGATCATATGAAATATATATATATATATATATTTCATATGATCAATCAAAGTATCAATAACCTCTTGAAATGAAACTTTCTAGAAATTGTTTTTGATTTTTATATATAAAAGATTTGGTTGGTTGATCACGATCAAACCCTTTATATAAAAACAAACCAAGGTTGAGGCAAAATGAAATATATATAGTATGATCAATCAAAGCATACACTAGCTGAGAACCTTGTTTGTTTTATATATAAAAGGGTTTGATCACGTGAACAACCAGCCAAATCGCAGTAGCTGCCATGGCTGCAAATCCACAAAATCACGATTTAAACCAATTTCTAGAAAGAAAAAGTTTCATTTCAAGAGGTTATTAGATACTAGCATATTATGTATATGGTTAGTCTATCTTGCCTGTTTTAACGCATCCAGCAGGGACTGCTACAGCCACACGCCCTTCGCTTTATCCTCTGCTTCACTGGTCTTTTCTTGCAATATACCACACCAGGATTCCCTTTTGAAGGCACGACTAGAAGGATGCAATAGGTGGCTGTCCAAACACTAGATTGCTTCAATGCAGCTACTTTGGGGGTACAGGCAATGAACTGTCACACAGCCTATAGCATCAGCCAGAACCGGATTTGCCTCTTGCAATGCCTTCGAATCTGTATCAGTAACCAAATACCCGTCATAAGGGCAGGCCCTAGTAGTACTCAGCACATAAGCTAGGCAAGGCTTGCAGTAAAGATGTGTGCATCGGGTTTGCAAAGCCTCATTAGGGTAAAAAAGCTGCCTACAAACTGGACAACAAACCAATTTATGAGAAGACAGAGGTCATAGTCGGTGGAGCAACTGAAGAGGAATAACTCAACGGAGGTAAAAAATTGTGTGAAGGCGACGAAACAGAAGAAATATCTCCATTTCCACAGACAACAGCAACCTTGCCAGCAATCATCACATCAGTGGCTCTCATCAGACCATCTAGCAGAGAGTGCCTGCATCCGTACAAGCTATCGAACTTGCTCTTGGTAACAGAATCATTGTCATTAATAGCAGGGAAGAGCAGCGATCCAATAGCTTGCATCTGGTACAGCCTGTGAACACCAGTAGTTGTTTCCTCAGATACAACAACCAATCTTTCCTTCCTCTTGTGATATATGTGGACAACATCAAACTCTCGGTGCAAACAGTACAGCTGTAGCTTGTAAGGTGTGATAATTCCAACAGCACCCTTTATGCCTGCCAACATAGTGACTCGTTGAAGATGCTCATATAATTGCAAAGAAAAATGTGCTTCAAGAATATTCTGATATGAAACAGATCCACGCCTAGGGGATTCTCTCCCATGAGTTACATCGAACAGCAAGTAAGGTCTCAATAGAGAGTCTCTGTAAATAAATTTCATCAGGTCTGCTGGAACACTCTCACTGTCACAAGGTCGATTTTGACAGCAATATCTTGAAGGAGAATCCCGAATTCGAGGATGCGTTCAATACTGAACAGACAACAATAGATTTGGACAACCTGCTTGCTGGAAGCGCTCAAAAAGGGCTTCCACCAACTGTAACAAGCCCGTTCACTGGCTATTTACTGCTGCAGGTAGTTGTTGTGGATCCCCAACAAGAACACACCTTACAGCTCCCAAGGAAAGTGGAAGTAACACGCCTACTTCCCTAGCTTGTAGCTTCATCTATAACCACCATATCAAACCCATGGGCTAGGCGCTGGAATAACTTCTGGTCAGAACTAGAAATAGTAGTGAACGCACTCTCAGCCTCATTGCAAAACTTGCCTCAAGGTTTGATCGAGCTTCTTCCATGTTAAATTCACCACCTGGACAGAAGCGACTTTCCAAAATGAAAAGGAAAGACAGCTCAACTAAAACTTTATCTCGTTCTTCTACTACAGCTGCAAGATTTTGCAACAAGCGATCACGTCGGTTGCGTGCAACGAACATCGAGATCAACACCAACGGTTCCTTGAGCTCGCCACCGTAGCAGTTTGTCGCACTCGGCTCTCTCGGGCCCCGATTTTGAGATAAGTTTACTTTTCTACCTCAGTAGCTGCTGCAAATAGCGAACCACTTCCTCACGGCACTTTCCAAGTGAAGATCGGTTCTACGCTCCACTCGAAGCTACATGCGTACAAAGCCACGATTTTTGGAGACCTACACGCATTGAAGGAGAATCAGCACGAGATCTTGGCGAAGAAAAATGGGGCTCCACCCACTCCTATCTCCCTCATGCAAGGACAACAAAGAAAACGCAGTGGTCAAATCTGCAGGCCGGGTGGTTGGGAGGAGGCCACGGTGGCAGTGAGGCCGATGCCCACGGGGCATTACAGACTGCAAATAAAATATATTACTCGATAGTTAATTTCAAATATCCTATCATATACATGTTTTAGGTTTGATTCTTAAATAGGAAACGATGTTTTCTTATTCACTTGTTCTCGAGTGGATCAATTCACATCCACCTTCACATCATAAGAAATATTTAATACGTTGCAAGAAACCTCCATGACCCTTGAAATGATTAGATCGACATCCAAAGGGTATGTTCCCAAACAAGGGAAAGTTACAAAAATTCCTTTATAATTAAAAACTTAATAGGAATTAATACACAACCTAACTATCTTTGTGGTCCCACACACTTTGTTCATTACATTCCAATTTTAACATTATTTAGTCTCTAAAAACAACCATGAGATTTCAAGCTCAACATGTCGTCTTGTATGCCATTGAAATGATGTTATGTCTCGCACTAAGGAATCTTACACACTTTCATACCCATGTGAATGCTCTCGACTAGGTTTGTAGGGAGGAATACAAAAACGAATACAATACCTCTAATTCTCTAAGACTATGAAGGATGTTTGGAGCTATCCTAACTTGGAGCTTACTAGAGAGGGTCATTACATTCAACAGGGTAAATATTGTGAGCTATATGAATATTTTGGTTGCTTTCCGCTCAATAAGAAAAACACACACAAATGAAAGTTGATATTTTTATTTGAATATTAAGTGATTTCCTAGGTCATTGCAACACTAGCGAGATAGGTAAAACCACGCCATTTTAAATAACTTGCTAACAATTTCTTGGCACAATCATATCACAATTACGATGACACTAAACAATTTAAATGACAAGGTTCAGTTTCATCTTCATATATTTATTTTGACACTAAAAGAAGGGTTCTTTGGCATCATTTTCCAAATCAATATTATCAATCAACTTCATTTACTTAATACAATATACACCATTACCACAAGAGTAATTGTTAAATAGGCAAAATTACAACTATATGCGACATAGTACATTTTCCCAATACGCAACACTATCATTTTCATCATTGAAATAATGAAAATAATACATCCTACTCATAAAAATATAACTGAAATATTCTAAACAATTACATTACCTTCAAATAACATGCTAATAAAAGACACAAGTGTTATTTTTACAACTCCTTTTGCTCGGTACTTTGCAACCAATGTTGTGTTAGTCCTAGGATTGAGTATGGAAAACCTTTACACTCAAGCACAAACAAAACATTCATCATTTCAAGTAATTTGAAGAAAATTACAAAGAGAGGTAAAGATAAGGAGAGAGGAGAGATAATTTCCTCACACATTCATTTACTTATTTTTCAAGAGAGAGACAATCGAAAAGAGAGAAACTCTAAAACATTTTCTTTTTTATTCATAATATTTTGACCATTTCTCAATTCATACCCATTTTCATACTATTTAAAACTCATCTGCATTTAATCCATTCATGTTTCCAAGACCAACCATAATTTCATATTTATATTAAGAGATAGAGAGAGAGGGAGGAGAGAAAGAACACATTAAATTGCAAAATCCTTTCATACAAAGTAATTGATTAAATAAAGCTCTACACACACTTTGTAACACTATAAAAAGGGGTTCACAAGCAATTTACAGAACCTATAGTATCCTAAGAAATATTTTCTATATTAAGTTGCGAGTGAGCGAAAAATAACCAAATCAACTAAAGTGCTTACAGTATGGTTTCCAAAACCACTTATTTTACGTTCAAACATAAATTCCATCGATTCCTACCTACTCCCCTATAAATAAATAACTTGCTAGATTCAAAGGAATTTGATTTCATCAAACAAGGTTCAATTTAAGAAGGTGACTTCGAGACCAATTATCGTAAACACATCAAACACTTATGTTGTCTGACGACCGATGACTCAACATCCACTTGAAACTCTAACTTAGGAAATTATATTTTATAAAAGCGAGAGTTGGTTTTAAATCTCGTGTAGGAGTGCTAGAGGAAGATGAAGGTGTTTTCCAGTTACACCAAATCGATAGGACATTTGTAAGTGAAAACCGATCACAATTTCATAAAGTGGGAATGTCACCAAAAGTGGTGAAGTGTTAAAAGGGTATCGAATCTCACCTTGTTAAGGCATATAATTGAGTTAGTACGATCAGTTAAGAAAATTATTGTGTCTTGGGTCGAGATGGAACTTGTTTTAGGTTTTGGTTCCCATTAACCATTTGACATGGTGCTCCATGCACTGAGTGTTCCAAAGGCCTTATTTATTTATTCTTAAAAGTTTAAAGCAAAATATTTTGAGAAAGGTAAAATCCATATAAATTCATTCCAATTTGCATCCTTTCTTAATATATATAACTTACAGAAATCCAACACTAAAAAAATATTAAATGTTTAGTTTGAATCAAGAGTAAGAGTGATCCATACCCGAATAATCCCTGTGGAGACAACGCCCAGTCCTAGGGGAAGAGTATGGTGTTATTGCAATGAGGAAGAACATTTCTCCACCATGTTCAAAGTAAATTTTCACCAATAGATTACCCGTATCATACTTGCCTTCAACTTGCACATTCTTATCTGTAACTTGTCAATATGAGTCAAATTGATAACCACTTCCAAGTGTACTTTGGTAGTTGTCCATATGTTGCCTCCTACTCCCATTTCAATAATCCATTTTGTGTAAATCCAACAATCTTGGCATTCCATGAAACTAAACATTTTTTCTCCTTTAACATTCCCATATTTGCGAATCCTGCAGTCATAGCAGGCCACATTCCCATAATATAGTGTTTCCCAGCAAGCCAAAGAACAAAGAAAAATAAAAAACTTAAATTATGATTTTGTCCCATGCATCCCCTCTAAAATTAGACACTTGGTAAAACAATCCACGTGCCTTAACAGTGCATCCCAAAGAATATGTCTATGTTAAATCCCTATAAACACAACATGTAACAAGGACCTTGTCAGAATCAAATGAAGCAACATTTATTTCTTGCAAGGCCCCGAATGGAAGACAAGAGGGTTACACGCAGAGGAAGAGTAAAGGAGAAAAATCTAGCAGAGACAGAAGTGGGATAGCAGAAAAGGGCACTTTCAATGGCTTAATCAATATAAACAATACTCGAAAAAAAAAAGATAAAGAGTAGGAAACTGAATTTGCAGGAACAAAGGCTACAGTGCACATAACACAGGAGATAAGAAGAAGAAGAAGAAGAAGCCAAATAAGAACAACTCAACATTACGCTTTCCTGAAGCGCCTCCTTGATCCTCAATCCTCTCCTTCTTCTGCATACAACAACAAAATAATGGCATGCATCAGTTTTCATTTCTCTCAGAGAAAAAACAACCTGTTTCCTGTGAGATAAAGACCCACGTCAATCATTTTGTATAAATTACAATGAGGAGGTATTCGGGCTCCATATTATCCTCCATGTGCAAGGCTGAATTAAGCCATGATGGTACTGATCTTAGGACAGCTATTGGTGATAATCTTGTTTAGCATAGTTTTCCCTGTAGCTTTCTATTTATTGAATTATGAGAGGACAAAACTCTGCTCTTGCTGCAACTAAGTCAATTTAACTGTTGCATTACTGTTACCTTCCCACTCTGTCAAATTACCAGAAAATGGTTGTTGGTAGCCTTGACTTGCCTGCTCTGTCAAACCAATGCCCAAACTGAGCAACTGTAGTTGAATGTCATGGGAAGCCTTGTTGTAGTCATGTAAAATATTTGAGTAAATGCCAGGTAGGGGCCATTGAAATTGTTTCACCAAATGCAAAGGCATAATAGGAATTGTTTTTTTATAGATTTTGTTGAGATATTTGAACAATAGGTATTATGAAAGATTCAAAATTTTAACTGATTAACACTTCTATTGTTTTACTTTGTGGCTCAATAATATTTATTGCTTCCACCGGAAAGGACTACTCTAACCGGAAACTATGATGTGATATTGACAAGACATGACATTCGGATTGAATTTAAATTTTGATATTTCCCGCCTGGCCATTTCAAATTACAATAGACACTGCCCCTCCCAATAATTTCAAATTATGGATGATGCGGAACAGAAAAACCACACGGAAATACATTTGTTTTCCGTGGAGGTTGCCATACATCGTGCTTTGTTGGGAAGCTTTGTGTGCGTGTTCGATCCTCTGGAAGCTAATTTTTTCTTCGTTCTCATGTATGTTTCATGTAATTTTATCTTCTGGTATAAATAAAGTGGAGGGGCTCTATTGCATTCCGTTTCCTGTCCTATTACGATTAATTTTATGGTTTATATATTTTGCAGGAGGATGTTGCTATCATCGATGGGATATCTCCATTTCTAAGGAGGTCTATAATTCTGCAGACATTTAGTGTGAAGGAAAACACCCATGTCAAGATAACAGAGCATATGCAGATTCCTCCTTACGTGTCTCCGAGATCATAGAACCAAGACACCAAGACACTAAGTGTCTTGGCGTGGGCGTATGTTTTATCAAACCCCTCACCAAGTTTATTTCTTTACAAGCTGGTTTTCTTCAGAGGCGTGATATTTGGGTTTGATTTTGTTCACGTGTTGGTTTACGTATTTTGGCAGTGGATCTTATGAAGGAGGCATCAACAGTAGTGTTTCGCAATGCAAAAATGATATGTTTAGAGGATCCATGCAAAATTAGGGTCACGGAGCCTGAAGATTTCGATGTGAGGGAGGACAATAATTTATCTCTTGTTGAGTACAAGTTGGTCATTGTGCAAGAGTAGACTATAATAATTTATGTATTGCAAGGGATATGATGTATCCCTTGCATATTGTCATTATGCTAGTAGATAAATACAAAATAGGGATTGAAGGAAAGTGGTACTTAGATCACACTGGGTACAAGGTGACACTTTTTAGCTTGGTTTTGAATTTAACAAATTTACTTTTCTAGTAGAATACAGTGCAAATTTTGGGAGCAGTTTCTAATGGGTTATGTTATGAGACCATCATGAGAACATTGAGTAAATGTGGGAGGCAAAAATACTTTGTACATGATTTCAGACTTTCTTTTCAGTGAATGCTATTTGGGTTGGTTTGGGCACATTCTCTACAATCAGAATACTTTCTTTTTTCCTATGTTATGCGGGTGATGCAAGTTTATGGTAGCAGCTTTTAGTGAGGTGTTGCCTTCTTGTTTACCAAAAGTTGTTTTAAACAATTTTCCTTGTTCCAATGGGATAGAAACGTGAAAACTCAAGAACACATTCAGCTCTTAAATTTCTGTGTAGTTTGGACCATTTGGGAGCATCTTTAATGTGCAATAATATGCACATGCTTATATGGAGTATTTTCCTATTTGTTTGTCTAGGCTATTCTGAAATTTTTGCAGTTTTCAATTCAATAGTTTGAGATTTAATATTCCTAGTGTTACTTAAGGATGAGACCTCCGAATCGAAAGTAGTATTATTTTTACGTATTAAAAAAAAAAGAAACTAAACTAGCAAATTAAGGAACTCGGTAGTCCATGTAATAAGCAACAATGTGTCCCTTAAAGACACAAAATTTGCATCTACAACCAATTTTGAAAAGACAATCAAATTGATTACAAAAAGTAAAACAAGGAAATATCAAGAAGGTTTTGATCTAAAAACTACAATTATTGGCAAATCATGGCAAGTAGAATAGGTTTATACTATATGAAAAACCAATAGGCAATATGGAAAAAAATAATATGTTACTGCAGATGATCTTGAATATAATAAAAATAATGTATTTACCATATCTTGTTAGTATATTTTTACAATGTATTATGGCTACACAATATCATTTAGTGTATGGACAACTGAAATTGATTTCAAGATTTTGGTTTTGAGCCAATTTTGTTTTCTTCCTTACTTATGAGATTTTCTAAGTTGGGAAGCGCTAGTTAAGGAAGAGTCAAATAGGGTTAGGTTTTAATGGATGTATACTCTTATTGCTTTTTATAATTATTTTACATGATAGAATCCATATGATTTGCTTGGAATGGGGCTGGAAATCTAATCTATTGTGATTTTTTTTTTTAAGATTGTTCCATATCTGCATTCTCCGGATATTTTTGGCTTGGCGGGGTAGTTGTGATCTTTGAGTTTGGTATTTTGGGCTTATTGGCGGCCACTTAAGATAACTATTGCAAGGAATACTCCCATATCTTTGTAAATCCTAGACATTTATTTGCAAATCTTCGTTTCTCACCCTTTGTGATCCAATGGCCCACCAAAAGTTTTGATTTGGATGTATTAGTCTCACGATAATTGGTAGCACCCACATCACGTGTTTTCGGTTTTCTAAATGATTCTAAAACTTTGTCCCATGTATTGAAGTGAATGGAATTCATTAAATTCATGTCCCAAGACCTAGGGATTCTCCTTGTGTATAGGATAACACGTGTTGTATGTTGAAAGGGAATTTTGAGAGTTTTTGGAAATTATTTGGTTTTCCTAAAGTAGCTAAGACAATTTTCATTGATGTATTCTCTTGATCGGGTCATGAATTGCTAGTTAGGATGGATGGTATTTGGTAATTGTTTTTACAATTCTTTATATAATAGAATTAATCTTGTTTGCTTGGTATGAGAATTGGAAAGCTTTCTTGCTGCAAATATTGCTTTGAAATGAGTGGTACAATACATTGTTGAGAATCTATTGGGTTAGTAGGGTATTCACGATATTTGAATTTGTATTTGTAACTTGGATTGGCTAATGACAGAAATTATGTAGCAAGTATCCATTTCTTGCCCCTTTTATCCATTGGCCAATAGAAAGATATCTAACATATGAAATGTGTAATTTGAAAACTTTTGAAATTGCATAAGAACCTTATTGGCAATCTAATGGTGAAGTTATTTGAATGGAAAAAAATTATTTGCATGTCTCTTAATCTATTGACAAGGCTTGCAAAACTCTAGATTTGATAACATCATCAAGTGCCAATGAGTTAAAATGCTAGAATGTATTTGAACCCACACCTTCGACTACGATCAAAAAACACAATGTCATACTCCTTTTTAGGAGAACGTTGGTTTCGCTTTAGAAATGTGGTTGAGATAGAGATGCTCTCAAAGTAATTATAGTGTTCAATTGTTCATCTTCAGATGATGTTATTTTGAGTGAAGAAGGGTCTATCACAATAGAGAGAGATATGCTTTGGTCTCACTTTGGAAATGTGTTAGAGATACATATATACTCTCAAAACAATTATAGTGTCAAATGTTTATCACATGGTGTCCTTTTGAGTGAAGGGGGTCCATCATAGGGGGAGAGAGATATATAATATGAGCTCAAAGTAATTATTGTGTTAAATGCTTATCATATGGTGTCTTTTGGGTGAAGAAGAGTCCATCATAGCTTTACTCATTTACTCGAAAACAACTCTTACCACCATGAGCAATACACTAGACACAAGCTTCTTATTGAAAAACATCATATTAATTGTCCATTATTATCTTCTATATATATTTTATAATGGTTTATTCAGTTTTGTTCACAAAGAAAGAACTAATTTATATGATTGAATTCAGTTTTGTGTAAATGAACATGCACATTTAAAGCAATAAGATCAAACACTATTTTGTAGTGATTAAATGAAGAATTCCATACATAGAGAAAATCAGTTTAGTTATTTTAGCTTAAGCCACATAACGGGTATTCAAATACATTGCTGGTCTTAAATTAGAAATAGTCAATCGACTTCATTTGCCAGCCATTTATTATCTTCATTCCTAGTTGAAGAGGCCATACTTTTTTAAATCTTCTTGCAAACTTTTATTTGAGATATGCTTTTCTTCGAGAAAGTTATCATGGTTACTAATTGAAGTAATATATATTTATATCTATGAATAGTTAAAACAAAAATATATGTTGTATTATATAAATATTTGCATATTGATATGTTATAATTATATTGGTGATATAAAATATTTGTTTTCATTTCGGTATACACACAATCTTGCATCATTTAAAAATAGTTTGTCAATAAATTTACAATTCAACATATGTTATATTGAATTTAGTTTTAGTACACGATAGTAAGCTTGTTTGTGACCCACAATATCTCTCTAATTTGGAAAAATTTTACAACAATATCTAATAATGTGCATCTAAACTAACCATATATGATTAAATCAACCTTCCATTACTTTTCTAGCTTCTATATTATCAACTAATCCCTCTAAGAGGAAAACCTCTTTTAAGTATAAACATGTATTTATAAAAGTACATGATTCACCTACTTACAATATTGCTAGATAATCTACATCCCAATTGTATAACATCAAACAGATCCTTCGACCCATGCCCCATTAATAAATGTGTTACGATTATTAAATTAATGTTAATGACCGAATGTTTCATAGTGAATCACAATCATAACACAACTCAAGGAAACATAATTCATCTCAATAACCACAATATTGAGTTGGGTAAACCCTCTATGTTGGATCTTTATCATTATATTCCCTGTACTTTTGAGTAAGTTGTTAACACTCTTGTACTCCCCGAGGTCATGTGTGCACAATGCACATTTGTGCAAAGTAGTTCACCGGAAAATTTTCAAGTTGTTTCCCTATGTATAAGTTGTAATCATATTTAGTGATTAGTAAATAGATGCATACCAAGAATACCGAGTTAGGTAAACTATCTTTATTAGCTCCCTCTGGTTACATTCCCTATAATTCTTAATAAGATATTCCAAACTCTTGCACTCCTTGACGTCACGTGTGTACATCACACATCTACACAAAGAAGTTCATGGTAAAAGTTTTAAGTTGTTTCCTTGTGCCAAAGTCCAAATCATCTTTAGATATTGGTAGATATATGCACTCTACCAAGATGAGGTTATGCACATAATGTGATACTCTAAAAAGGAATATGTTTATTATGTGCATAATTGATGATTCTTAGGATTGTGTAGTGTTTCCAGTAATCTGTTGAACATTCCTACCCCACGTCAAGCATAGAAGTATTAAGATAGTTCACAAAATATCACCATATCGCCATTTGTAGATGACATATCACCATTTGTACATTACACTATTAAATATATAGTTGCATTGACTACTAGGAAGTATTTTTGAATGAAGAATCTACTACAAATCTTGTGGATCAATATTTAAATGAAATAAAAAATAAGTACAAAAACCCACGATACTACTTATTCCTACTTGTGGCCTACTCTAAGTATTTTTGAAATTCTTTGATGGCCATCAAATTTGATTCCTTATAAAAAATTGAATCCAAATTAGGTTGAAATTTAATAACTAATCATGTAAATTTTGGTAGAGATTTATCACAATTATACTAAATAATAATGTTTCATTATATTTTAATCATATCCAAATTGGTTTGTTTGTGGCATATTTAGATTTTGATTGGCTTCTTCATGGAATATTTCTTATCAAAATTGTAGGCCATGGGACACGAAATGGGACATAAAATTAATAGTGGATAAAATTAATATGGTATATGATCAGTGCATATTATGTCAATTGTGTCCAATGTACAATTTGATTTATTTTTTCAACCAAAATATACTTCTTTTGATTGTATATGTGTTTATAAATTTGTCTCATGTTAATATATTTACATGTTAAATTATTCTCTTAAGGGTTATGTCTATGCGTGGTCTTAATTAATATATGGTAGAGGGATTTGAGTTGTTGGGGGATTTCAATTGGGCTTTCCATCTCCCTTGAATTAATTTATTAGATCCAATCATATTATGTGCACCTCAATCCATGTTTGATAGGATTCATTAGAAATATCACTTATGTCACAAATTATAAAATATTGCATCATCAAATTTGTTGTTATCCCTAAAACATTTTTCTTCTATCTTCCTCAAATTCATCTACTTTTACGTGAGTCAAAGATGCATTTTAGGTATCATATCTGAAAGATAATATGTATCATGAATGGCTAAAATGCTCATGAAAATGCATACAATTCATAATATTAGATTAAGCACAAATATATATGGTTTATTCACAACTTTTTAAATCAAAATCCTAGAATGAACATTTAAGACGATGTTGCATTGGTATGAATTACCTCAAATTTTTATGATGTATGATTTGATTGAATTTTAATCATCGGTTTTTGAAAAACATATTAATTTATTATCAATATACTTATTTTAACTTGATGTGTATGTGAATTTATCTCCTACTAATATACATGTACATGTTATAATATTCTCTTAAGGGTTATGTGTGTATGTGGTATTCAATAGATGGTGGAGTGGTTTGAGTTGTTGGGGGATTTCAACTATGCTTACCATCTCCCGACTTCATTTTAAATCCCTTTTCATTCCACAACGAAGATCAAGAATATTTTATTATAAATGTTTATATATATAATAATTACTATTATGAATATCTTAAACACATCTATCGAGAATAAGTCTAAAGATATAAATCTCAAAGTTATTTTTACGATATTTCAAAAAAACTACACTAATCACTAACTCCATTATGTTTTCCTTAGCTGCAGTCATTGATAGAGACATCAAGTAGGAACACCAAAAAGTGAATTGAAAGGACTAATTGAGAATGAGTGGGTTCAAACCTTGCAAAACATATGCCCACACCAAGACACTAAACTTGGATGTTCGATAAAACAATAATAATTTTGATTTATCAACCCTCTCTTGAGTAAGGTTTAAGTTCACCTTACCTAAATAAGTCATTTTCAATTGAGATAATATAGAACTCGGGAAAATTAATATGTAAATGTAAATTCCACACCAAAACACCAAATTACAGTGATGTGGTGTAGAGTACTAAAGTATATGTGGAGATATATTGGTGTTGTGTACGAGTTATAGGAAAGTTCACATCTTTTTTTTAGGATAAGTCTACTTATCTTATTTTTGCACCTTCATGTTTTTCTTGTTGTTGAAACTTATCTTTCCATTGGATTATTATATGGGAGAAAATTCACCAAGATTGCTGCATGGTTGAATCAACTTGAAGGTCAAGGGAATAAGAGGCCATGAAGCTAGAAAAATGGGCAATACATACAAAATTATACAGGATAGATAAAAAATGAGCCATGATTTATAAAAATATCAAATTAGGCACTTAATATCGCTCTTGCACAAGGATAGGAACCCAGAGTGGGTGCCACAAGAACCACATAAACACTCATGTGTGAAGTAGGAAAAGTGCCTAATCGATTGTGTAAGGAGACACATAAAAATACACATGGTTGTTTGCGATTCAAAACACCATGACTCCAAGAAAAAAGAATGGATCACAATGGATCAAAAGGAAACATAAAACAAAGAAAATAAAGTACAATAGTGAACAAATTGTAATTTGTACAAAAAAATACAAGCAGACACATAATAAATCCCAAAAATGTTTTAGATGTCTTCCATTAACACGTAGATCAAGTAAATCTCATTCTAAATACCTTAAGAATATGGTATTTTCTATAATCCCGATGTCAATGGAATAACGACCAATCCATAATTCATAATACTTCTTATGCTTTCCTTTATCTTCATGTCTATTATCCCATAGCAGGACCAAATTACCAAAATCAGGTAGCAATTTTCAATTCTGTTCTTAAAATTGACGAATCTCACAAGCAAGTATGGAAGAAGTTATACACACAGGCCAAAGCTTCAACTAAGAAAAATGTACCAATCACTCCAACCAATGAAACAACTAACAAAGGAATATATAGATTTTTAAAATGACACTGTTTATGCACCTTTTGGAGAACCAGATTGCATTTTTCAAAGTGCTAAAAATAGTCTTTTTTCAACGTGGTAAAAACACACTCTTTTTTCAACGATTTAGAAAACTTCAACCCCTCTCCACCTGATAAGTAGTTGATGTGGAGTCAATGTTTACAATAAGGAGGTAAAGCACCCATGGTTTGCATCTTTTGGTGGATCAGATTACATTTTTCGAAGTGCTAAAAACACCATGTGTTTTTCAACGTGGCAAAAACAACCTCTGCTTTTAATGACTTTGGAAAAATTAAACCCCTCTCCATCTAACAAGTAGTTTATGTGGAGTCAATTTTTACAACAAGGAGGAAATGCACCGCGGTTGCACCTTTTGGAGAACTAGATAACATTTTTCAAAGTGTTGAAAAACACCCTACGTTTTTCAATGTGGCAAAAAACACACTCTATTTTTCATCACTTTGTAAAAATTTGGCCCCTCTCCACTTGACAAGGATTTTATGTGGATTCAATGTTTACAACAAGAAGGAAAATCACCATGGGTTGAACCCTTTTGGTGAAGCTGGATTGGATTTTTCAAAGTGCTAAAAACACCGTGCATTTTTCAACGTGGAAAATAATACACTTTGTTTTGCATCGCTTTGGAAAAATTCAACCTCTCTCCACCTAACAAGTAGTTTATGTGGAGTCAATTTCTACATTAAGAAGGAAAAACACTTTAGGTTGCACCTTTTGGTGAACCGGATTACATTTTTCAAAGTGCTAAAAAACAACATGCGTTTTTCAACGTGGCGAAAAACACCCTCTATTTTCCATCTTTCGGAAAAATTTAACCCTTATCCAACTGGAAAGTAGTTGATTTGGATTCAATGTTTACAACAAGAAGATAAATAACCAAGGGTTGTGCCTTTTGGAGAATAGGATCACGTTTTTCAAAGTGCTGAAAAACACCGTGCATTTTTCAACGTGGTGGAATACACGACCTATTTTTCATCGCTTTGGAAAAATTCAACCCTTATCCACTTGAAAAGTAGTTGATGTGGATTCAATTTTTACAACAAGAAGTAAAATCACTAGGGGGTTACCCCTTTTGGAGAACGGGATCACGTTTTTCAAAGTGCTGAAAAACACCATGTGTTTTTCAACGTGGCGAGAATACACGACTTATTTTTCATCACTTTGGAAAAATTCAACCCTTCTCCACCTAACAAGTAGTTGATGTGGATTCAATGTTTACAAAAAACAAGGAAACGCACTGGGGTTGCGCGTTTTGGAGAACGGGATCACGTTTTCAAAATGCTAAAAACACCGTGTGTTTTTCAACGTGGCGAATATACGACTTGTCTCTCATCATTTTGGAAAAATTCAAACCTTATCCAATTGACAAGAATTTTATGTGGAGTCAATTTTTACAATAAGAAGGAAAACCACTGGGGGTTTCCCCTTTTGGAGAAAGGGATTGCGTTTTTCAAAGTGCTGAAAAACACCGTGCATTTTTCAACGTGGTGAAATACATAACCTATTTTTCATCGCTTTGGAAAAATTCAACCCTTTTATATGTGACAAGTAGTTGATGTAGAGTAAATTGTTTACAACAAGAAGGAAAAGCACTTGGGGTTGCCCCTTTTGGAGAATGGGATCGTGTTTTTCAAAGTACTGAAAAACACCGTGCATTTTTAACCATGGCGGAATACACAACCTGTTTTATATCGCTTTGGAAAAATTTAACTCTTCTCCATGTGACAAGTACTTGAGGTGGAATCAATGTTTACAACAAGAAGGAAAAGCATCGTGGGTTGCACCTTTTGGAGAATGTGATTACATTTTTCAAAGTGCTAAAAAACGCCGTATGCGTTTTTCAACGTGGTAGAAAACATACTCCATTTTCCATCACATTGGAAAAATTTAACCCTTCTCAAACTGATAAGTATTTCATGTGGAGTCAATGTTTACAACAAAGAGGAAAAGCACCGTGGGTTGCGCCTTTTGGAGAACGTGATTGCATTTTTCAAAGTCTTTGAAAAGCACCATGCGTTTTTCAACGTGGCAAAAACGCACTCCATTTTCCATCGCATTTGAAAAATTCAACCCTTCTCCACCTAATAAGTATTTTATGTGGATTCAATTTTACAACAAGGAGAAAATCATCGTGGGTTCGCCTTTTGGAGAACGTGATTACGTTTTTCAAAGTGTTTAAAAACACCGTGTGTTTTTCAACGTGTCGGAATACATACCTATTTTCCATCGCATTGGAAAAATTCAACCCTTCTCCACCTTATAAGTATTTTATGTGTTGTCAATGTTTACAACAAGGAGGAAAAGCACCATGGGTTGCACCTTTTGAAGAATGGGATTGTGTTTTTGAAAGTGTTAAAAAACACCATTCGTTTTTTGATAGTGTTGAAATATTTTATATAGTGTTGGAAAAGGTTTATTTTTCAGCACTTTGATAGTAGCAATTAAAATTTGACATGATAATTTGAAATGCCTCGTTGATTATTATCTTTTCTAAATTACTACTTATCACTTTGGGTAAGATTTTCAATTGTTAATGAAAAATTCAAATAATGGAATCATATATATATATATATATATATATATATATATATGATATTATATATATATATATATTGAATTACTCATTATTATTAGGGGCTGGTAAATTTGGGCTATTACTTCCTATCTACTACTTTGGAAAAGAGAAACATTCAAGCATTACATTTGGACTACATCATTCAATGTGCATAGGAGGAGTTATTCACAACTTCCATCTCACGCACTCATCTTATTGGAAAAGTAGATATAGTCTGCCATTTTCATGCGATTGACACAAGGGAAACCTAAATTTAAGGGACACACACACACGCACATGCACATGCACACGTGCGCACACACACACACACACAAGAACTACATTGAGGCTAAAATGTAGTGTTGCACTTAGTGACAATCACATTTAGGTGACCGACCGAGGTCAGTATAACTCAAAGACATGTATTATTTATTCAATCTACTAAGTGTTTGAGCATTGTGGAGGCAACTAGGTTTTTTTTGGTAGGTTCATGTATGAAAGTGAACCCCTATAATGAATCCAGAGAAACAAAGAGCAAAAGGAAGAAGACAAGTCCACACCCTAAAAAGACAAGATCCATAGTTGTTCACACTTTCTTGTCTTTTGCATGATAGATTTTTCTTGTTACTAAATCATATCCAATCATATTTAGTAACATCCTCAAGCATTATCCACTCAAAATCATGTGCAAATAAAATTAGAAAAACCTAAACAACAAAATCTATAGTCCCCATCTTACACTAGTCAAGTTTAACCACCTATGAAACCTACCAAAATCACTCGTCAAATAACCAATCCCAATCTTAACCTATCAAACTACACATCTCGACTTCTCTAATTTGTCACACCATAATCCCCTGAAATCCCATGACACTATAGTTAAAAATAACAATTTATCTCTTCTTATGCCTCCCAAATTTGAACCATCTGAAATCACTAGTGATTCCCTAAATCGTCGAAGATTCTCTCCTATTAACTCTATAAATACGAGTTATGTGCCTTCTTCCAAGTTAACAAATAATCATTTGGGATTGCCCTTCTATAAGAGGTCTTCACATAATTCTTGTTGTATTATATCCCTCTTCAATTATTTTTTCTTCTTCACCTATTGGCTCGGACATTGACATATCTAGGAGCTCAACTCGGTGCATCAACTACATCTTTCTTCCGATGAGATCCATGAGACTCCTCTCGTATGGTAATATCATCAATTCTTACTCTAATACATAGACTAGAATGAGTTAAGTACCATACTTTTGCATTATGTCATTAACCATTCATCATTTAATAACTTGAATCAATTCTATCTTGACTCTCATTAACCTATCTATATTCTATCTCGACTCTCATTTTTTCCCTATTGTAAGATCAAACCAACTTTAAAGGTTAAATGATCAAAACATATGCGGCCCCAAAAGAGGACCTACTACACTCTAACTTGTAAAAGTCTACCCTGCATAGGGGGGAAAGGGAAAATGTTTGTAGAAACCAAGATGCACACAAAATAGGATGGCTAGCCAAAATAGGTGTTATTCCAAAAACACATGCATGCGATAAGACACGTGGAAAATAAATAGACAATGTAAAAACTACCAAGCACGGTAGTGTAAAAATGCAAGAAAACAAGTAGACCACAAAAAATAGGTTGAAAACATGGGACATCAATCACGATGTTGCAAGACACACAAGTCCATCATGGCCGCAAAAATAAAATAATTGTATATGCAAGCAAAGGGCAAAGTCTACATATAATAGCAAATAATGGAAGACAAGTAAAAATAGTCAAATAGGTAGTCTTAGAAACATGTAATCCTTCAAAACAAGTTTTGTAAATGGAACAACCATTATCTTGTTAGATTAATAACTAATATCTCAAAGTGTGTATAATCAAGTAATAGAAGTTGTTAAGTAAAAAATTAAATAATAACACCTATATAAGATGAATGTGGATGCCTCCAGAGACTAGTCTAAGAAGGGTAGAAGGTGAGCATCCATGTTGCTTCTAAAATTCATGTATCTATGATCACACTAAACGAGGGCATGAACGTGCATGTGTGTATGTTTGATTAATATTCCCCCAAGTTTTGAGTGGTGGTGGTCACTAAGAAATTTCATCAAGGAGATAATCATTATCGTGGTCAAAACCTACCTGGAGTTGTATTAGAAACATAATAAATGATAGAGTGGGGTGGATCATATAAGGACCCATTCAGTGAAGTGTATAAATGTTCTTTGTGTATTCTTCATTAGTAAAGGTAATTACAATTATTCCCTTTGGAGTAAAAAAGACATTAGTAGTGTTCTCGCGCATAGTTGTGCGGAGCCTTTCAAAATTTTATTCACAAATTCTTGCAAGTGTATTTTGATGATTGGATGGTATATGGCTTAGTAAAATATCACTGTGATAATATGAGGCGTATGTTTGAGAGGTGCATGCAGTTGAACATCTCTGTTAACATTTAAAAAGTGTGTCTTTCCTACACCCTTTGGAACCTTTCTTAAACACATTATTTTTGAAGGATTGTTGGTAGACCCAAGTAAGATAGTTGTAATATTTGGCTTAGAAGATCATGTTATCCCAAATTCACCCCCCCAAATTAATTTGGATAACTCATTATAAATGTAATTAGCCATTGAAATTATGGGACGTGCGGGAGGCCATCAAATTCATCCTCGGGATATCGAAGAGAGAGACAACTAAGGATGGCTTATAAGTCGAATTGAAAATATATGACTTATCCGGAAGGTCAATTATCCCTATAAGCTAATGATCTGTGGTGAAGGTTTGGAGCCATTTCATATCATGTGTCAACTCCTTTTCTATCGCGCATCAACCACCACCCTCTGTTGCATGTCAACTTTGTTGATTCAGCAAGAACGGGGTGGAAGCTTGATTAAATTTTATTAATCTTAATCAACCAAACTTACGAGAGAATGGGCTGTAATATTTATAGATATTGCACAACCAAATACAAACAGGATATTAAGTTGCACAGGTGCAACCAAATTCCAAAATACACAAGCTTCCAATAACCTCCAGGAAGCAACAATTAAATAACAACAAATATATTGTTAAAAACAATATAACAACTCTGAAATAAACACATACAAAAAAAAGGATGGTTATAATTAAATATAACCATAAAACAATAATTAATAAATTTATTAATTATGGAATGCATAATTAAATAGTATAATAATTATTTTATCCTAACATTCCCCCTTAATTGTGTATTGTCGAAGAGATGAGGAGAGGAACTCTCGAACAACTTGAACTTATCATGTGCAAGTCAATTTGTTAAAATATCTACTCATTGTTTAGCAGTTAGAAAAAATTGAAGCTGGATGTTGTGCTTCAACACATGTTCTCGTATGAAATGAACATGAACCTCAATGTGCTTTTTTATCTCATGAAACACTAGATTGCAAACAATTTTGAGAACACCTTCATTGTCAACATACATGGTGGTCGGTTTCTCCTGTGGTATTCCAAGTCCTTCTAGTATGTAACGTAGCCAAATCGCTTCACAGATAGCTTCTCCTGCAGAATGATACTCATCTTCTATGGAAGAGTGAGAAACAAAGTGTTGTTTCTTACTTCCCCATGATATTGGTCCAGATCCCATAAAGAATACAAATCCAGAAGTGGATTTTCTATCATCAATGTTACCTACATGATCTGAATCCGAATATCCAGTCAAGAAGAAGTTTTCGTTCTTCTTGTATTCTAGACCAAGATCCACTGATCCTTTGAGATATCTCAAAATGCACTTTGCTGCTTTCCAATGAAAAACTTTGGGTTCCTGCATGAACCTGGATAGATAGTTCACTACCAAGATGATATCTGGTCTAGTGTAGGTTAGGTAAATGAGACTCGATCAGTTGTCGATAGAGAGTGGCACTTACCTCAAAGAGATGGATCTGAACGAGATAGCTGTAATCTGTTCTCCATCGGTGTAGCAATTTGTGTGTAATCCATCATCCTAAAATTCTCAAGCGTATTCTTGGTATATTTCATCTGAGAAACAAAAATATGATTCTCTTTCTGCCACACTTCTAATCCAAGACAATAGTGCATCAGCCCGAGATCGGTCATGTCGAACAATCGATTAAGATCTTTCTTCGTTGCATCGATCATCCTCACTGAACTACTAGTGATGACTAGATCATCGACATAGACAAAAACAATCACCATCTCCCCCCTTGCTTTTTGAGGTAGAGATTGGGATCGTATGGATTTCTAACAAATCCATGTTGTACGAGATGCTCATCAATCTTGATGTACCATGCCCAGGGTGTTTGTTTTAGACCATACAGATATTTTCTAAGTCTGCATACCTTTACTTCTTGACTAGGTACAACATATCCCTTAGGTTGAGTCATGTAGACTTATTCTTGTAAATCTCCATTTAGGAAGGCACTTTTTATGTCCATTTGGTGAACTTTCCATCCAAATTGAGCAGCTAGAGAAAAGATCATCTTGATCATTTTGATCTTAGTTGTGGGAGAAAATGTCTCCTCATAGTCAATGCCTTCTTTTTGTGCATACCCCTTGCTACAAGTCTTGTTTTGTACTTGTCCACTATCCCATCTACTTTGTACTTCGTTTTGAATATCCATATGCATCCAATGGGTTTCTTCCCTAGTGGAAGATTGACAAGCTGCCAAGTGTTATTCTTCATCACTGATTGATATTCAGAATTCATGGCATCTTTCCAAGCTTTTGACTGTAGGGCTTCTTGGACTATAGAGGGCTCATCTGATTCAATAACTCTACTCATCAAAGAAAATTTAACTTCTTTTTTCTTGCTTTACTGTGAGTCCGTGGTCCAGGGGTGGATGTATCCGGTGGAGCATCCAATATTGCATCTTGTGATGTACTTGTATACCATTTAGGCATACATTGAACTATTCCCATGGGTCATGATTCTATCGATTAACACCATCATCCCCATCATTACTTTCATCTTTCGAGGGAACATCAGCTTCAATTTTTACAACAGTGAAAAATCTACATCTTGTGAGTCTGGAGGAGGAGTCTCTGCTTCCTTCTTCTCAAAAAACTCTACATCTATGCTGGTGTAGACTTTTCTGGTCTTAGGATCCATCAATCTATACCCAATAGTCTCTTCACTATACCCAATGAACATGAGTTTCTGTGACTTCATATCCAATTTATTTCTGTTCTATTTGGGTATGTGCATGCTTCCTTTGCACCTGAATACTCTGAGGTGTGCAATGGAAGGTTTCATTTTTGACCATGCTTCTTGTGGTGTTATTCCATCAAGAGCAGTTGTGGGTGCTCTGTTCAACAAATACATTGTTGTCTTTGCTGCTTCTACCCAAAATGTATTTGCAAGTCCAGAATCATCGATCATGCATCGCACCATTTCCATGATAGTATGATTTCTTCTCTTAAAAACACCATTTTGCTGCGTTGTGTGTGGAGGAGGCATTTGTCGATGATTCCCGTGAGTTTGTAGGTAGTTTCTAAAAACTCATCTTTGGTGAATCCGTGAGTTTGTAGGTAGTTTTGAGTTTCTTTCTCAATTGTAACTTTGAAATTTTTGAAGGTTTCAAATGCTTCACTTTTCTTGTGAAGATAGAAAATCCACATTTTCCACGAATATTCGTCAACACAAAGCATGGAGTATGGAACCCAAAATGACTTGGGCTGCATTGGACCGCAAAGATCGGTATGAACCAGGTAAAGTTTACCATGAGATCAAAATGTACTCCACTGGAATGAAACTCGTGTTGTTTACCTACTAGGTAGTGAGGACATTTTTACGTATCCTTCAAGAGAATGGTAGCCCATGTACCATATTACACCGGTGAAGTGTTTGAGATATTTGAAACTTACATGACCAAATCTCCAATGCCACAACCGTGTTGAGGTGGAGTTTTTAACCACACGTTTTGATCATCTTTGTGAACAAAATCAAGTTGGAACATGAATCCCACATTGGAGGCTTTTGCAATTATTTGTAAGTTCCTCATGATTTATCTCGAATCAAGCACATTTTCTTGCTGGATTGAATATCAAAGTCAATTTTCAGGTTGTGAACTAGGAGTTGACTAACTGAAAGAATATTCTTTGTCAACCTAGGGACATATAGGACATATGATAGTCTACATTTACGTGAACCAAGGGGTAGAGAAATGTTTCCAATCCCCTGAACTGTATATGAAGAATCATCTCCCAACGAAACATGATTTTTCGATGGTGTGTACCTCATTAAAATAAACCAGTCTCTGTGGATGTTCATGTGTCAAGTGGATCCCAAATCAACATACTAGACAACACTAGATGATGTGGATGGTTCACTTGAGCAAGAAGTGAACAAGAAGTCTTCATTGTTTGACTGGTCTTGTTGCTCAACAATATTACCTTGCTGGTGGGGTCTTCTTTTCCCCTTTTTCTACCCGTAATTTTTGTTAGAATGTCCCTTGTAATATTTTTGTTGTTGTGGTCCAGAGTTGCTGGATGAACCTTTCTTGTAAGTGTTATACCAACAATCTTTTAAGTCATGTCCTCTTTTGCAGATAGGACATTGCTTCTTCTGTTGATTGTCCCCGTGAAACTGATTCTGATGTTGGGACTTCTTATAGGAATTAGGTTTTCCTTTACCTTTTCCTTTCCTTTTTTATGTGAAGACATTGTTGATGCAAAATCACAGCACCCCTTGGATGCAGATCAGGCTTCTAGGTTGATCACTCAGGCATCCAGTGTGATTGCACAACATTGAATCCTTTCTCAGTGTGGGACTGTAAAATGAGAAAGGAATCTCCGAGAGAAGGCTGATTCTACTCCTAAACTACCTGCCACAAGCTATTCCAGTGCAGGCAAGCTAATCTAATCCTAATCTAACCATGCCAAGGAGACAAGAGAGAGAGAGAGAGAGAGAGAGAAGGGAAAAACAGCAAAAGCCTACACTAAAACGGTGATACACCAGAGAAGGAGAATGTTGAACCTCTATCAAAGCGCCATGGGACAAAGAGAGGTGAATGGGAAGGATGGGATGATGCATCACAGCCCAAGGATAGATTTCACACAGAAAATGTCCCAAAACTCCATGAACACAGCTCCAGACCTGCAATGAACATTCAAACATGCACAAATACCTGCAATGAAGAGAGGCAAGAAGAGAACAAGCAAAAACGAGCAAGGATGGACAGATGCATCACAAAACATGTTTTGTTGCTCCAGAAGTTTGCACAGAACATCATTCCATTAGTAAAAGGCAAAAACGCCATTACAGAGCAGGGAGGAGGTTCGAGCTCCATTTTCAACCCTAGAGAAGAAAAGAAGGGAGGGCAGAGCAGAAAAGATGAACAACTTGTTATCTCCTATCTAAAATGAGCCAAATCTGGCTTTATACAATGCATGGGTCGAGCCCAGGAGACAGAAAACATAGGAAAACATGTAAGCAGCCCAACCATTGACCAAAATGCATTCTTCATTAAAATCAGTGGTTGAGACATCACTTCTGGCCATGCTGAAGAAGAATGCGACCCATGTGCATTAAAACTGGTTGTTGAAACGTCGCTTCTGGCCATTATCACGCGTCAGAGCCGTTTCTCAATTTTCTCTCTCCATACTACACCAAAATTTGAGATTGATCCCAGAATCATGTAGAGAATTTCATAAGATTTCCGTTGATATAAAGAACGTGCAAATCCAAGCTCTGGATCGAAAGTTATGGAGGTCTGAAGTTTTAGGGCACAAAACAGGCGAAAACGTGTTTTGAAATCTTTCCACGCTCTGCCACCTGGATGACACGTGGCACACATTGATTGGTCGCATGATTCTCTCTCCTCTGCCTTTCGGTGGGCTTTCTTTCAAAATTTCCTTGTGGGCCCCTTAAACTTGGACACGTGGCATGCATTGATTGGACCGACAGGGCGCGAGGAGACCTTGGCTTCTAGCTTTTCGGCCAAAACTCATGCCAAATTCTCTAACTCCTTCCCGAGCTCCGCATTCCTGTTCCATAGGACACGTGTCCTCTTTTGATTTGCTCGGGCTGACCCCTCAAAATTTTCCCTTTGACCTTTGGACTCTTCCCCTGCGACACGTGTCGTGATCTGGTTGGTTCTCGGCCCTTTCGGCTCTTTCACGTCCACCGCGTCCATTTGTCCCGGATGTCCCAGTTTTCCTTGTGTTGAAGTTTCTTGTTTCGGCCGAACCGGCCGGTTCGCATCCATTTGTCCCAAATGTCCCTGTGCTTCGCGGGACAAATTCTTCTGGTTCGCCCGATTCGGCCGGTTCGCGTCCTCGCGGCCCAGATGTCCCATTTGCTTCCGGACTGTTTGTTCTCATTTTGGCCGAACCAGCCGGTTCGGGTCCTTCGCGTACTCTTGTCCTGATCCCGCTCAGCAGTTAGTCATTTTTCTCCTTCGGCCGAACCGGCTTTCCGCGTCCGCCGCGTACTTCTGGTCCGACTGTTCCGGTGCTACAATTCCCCGTTCCGGCCGAACCGGCTGGTTCGGGTCCTTCGCGTACCCTTGTCCCATATGTCCCTTTGCTGTTTGGGCCGCCTGGAGGCTTTTCGGCCGATCCGCGCCTTGACGTCCCAAATGTCCCGACTGTCCCGGGGACTAGGACTTAGCCGATTTTCACAATTTTTTCCTGGATCAACCTACTTGCCTTCTGCAATTTTTTCACATTTTCTCAGAGCTTGCTCTTTCCTTCTTTGGCCAGGGGAGTTAGAAAAAATCTGAGGGAACCCCAGAAACATGATGTTTGCTCTGAATCAATCAATTTGCCTGGGACTTGAATATTCTGATGCATGTTATCAAAATTACCCTGGGGGGTGAATTTTGGATAATGTACATTTCTCGCTTCTCTTCATCATCCTTATTGTTAATTGCTTCCTCTTGTTGCAAAGAGGTTTACCACGGTTTGTCAAAACCAACTGTCAGTATCTGTCACATTTAGTGTTGTGAAAAAATGCGGTAAGAAGATGGGAGTGCTCTCAAACAATGGGAACGAGCATCATCTCGTGACTAGTTCCCTAGGGCTAAAAGTGAAGCCCTCATTCTGCAACTCTTCTTAAAAAGCTCCAATTTTCTCATTCTGTTTAAACTTGAGTATGTAACTAACTCTGCAAATTCAGTATGACATTCTTGTTCTTGGCATCGTAAACTGTGCTCAATTTATCCCACACTTCTTTTGCTGTTTTGGCATCTCAAATGTGGGGTTGCACATCATCGGACACTCCAAACAAGATGATGAGTTTGGCCTCCCGATCCGCTTTATCAATCTCATCCTTTGTTGTGTTGTATCGATCGGTGGTTGATCCGGTCAAAGTACCATTCACAACAAATCAGATCTCTTCAAACTCAAGTTGTGTCTTTATTTTTGTCTTCCATGCAAAGCATAGTTTATTCTCTCGAGCAATGTGAATCCGAAGAAAAATTTTGAGGGCATTGGTGCCCATTTTACAAATATCATTGATAGGGTTTGGCTCTTAACACTCCAAGTATTAGGTCTCCCAATCTATATACCATCAGTCTGATATACTGAACCTTTCTATATACGCACCCTTCGAATATACCCTTCGGTACGTGGAAGAAGCTCACCCTTTCTATATACCTGGTGGTACATGAAAGAATTCAATATGTGGTACAAAGACAGTACAGATGGGGTTTGTGTGATTATTGACACCATCTCAAAGAAATATCCTCATATGCACGTGTAACTTTACTTTATACTCGGATAATTTCTCAATCGGATTTATATATTCCAATCGTTCACAAACGGATGGGATGGTTCAGTGTGCACCGTGACCTTATTACTCCTCATTGATTTATAGGGACGATGCCCGGATGATGTTGTTGCAGCTATATTAGGCATTAAGTGCAGTAGTAGTCATGATGGCTTTACCCGTAAGTGCTTCCCAGAGGCACCGTATATACCAAACGTTGCAAATGAGATCTAGGATCTCGTGAGTGTTACAGAACCAATTTTTTATTGTTTTTTATTACAATTCTACTAGTTTCTGAGTAGTTACAAAGTTTTCAGTTGACTATGGCAACCTGAAAATTAGTACAATATAAAGCAGTATACAAATTACATTCAAAAATCTAGAAAATTTGAATGGCAGGCAATTTTTTTTTGTTTTGCGGGCCCTGGTGGCCTCTCGGAGCCCAAAACGACCCAAAATGCAAATAATTGTAGAAAACCACTAAAAATGAAATTGTAAGATAGGTCTCCTTTTGCAAAAAAATGTCTAAAATGAAAACCAAGCCGAATGGGAGAAAAAAATAACCCTAAAATAGGGATTTTTCTGCTAAATTTATTTAGTTATAACTAAATTGAAAATTTCGGTAAATTTGGCGGTTCCACCAAAATTCCACAAAATTCAAAAAAAGAAGTTGGGGGTGGGATTTGAACCATGTACCTCACACTTCTAAGACTTTCCTCTATCCAACTTGGCCACCTAAGGGCGCTTGTTATGGAAATAAGCAAACTTGTATTTAATTAAAGATAAAATCAACTAACCTTTTGAAAATGTGACATGGCATGGGCTCCACGTGTCTCCGGTGATATGATATGAGGCGCTTTTAGGGTTCTTTTCGTGCAAGAAAAATGGATCTCGAGACGTTTTTAATCTCCATGCCTTTGTATTGTTTTATATTCTCCTATGGCCGCCATTATTTTGCATTGATCTTTGCTTGGTCACTTTTTTTTACTTTGGCCGCTTTTTAATGTGTTTTTGTTGTTGTTTGTGTGCGGGTCATAGGATACATCAGTGGGCTCTTGGTGTGGATGGAAAATGACTGTGTGAAGGTCACATGTCCGGTGAATGTGCAGGATTCTCCCTACCTTTGTTATTTTGAATGCTTTTTATTTGTTTTTGCTTTCTTTTTTGTTGTTTCTTCACCGCTTTTTTTTTTTTTGTGCGGGCCACTTGTGCGTGGATGGAGGCGCAGTTGTTGTGGAGGGAGATGATTTTACAATGATTTTCACACCACCTCCTTTGGATTTGCATACCCACCTAGGCTGTTGGTTTAGGAGAAGAGACCACGGTCCACGCAGAGGAGGAGGTAGGTGCGGGGTGCATGAAAAAGAGCAGAGAACAGGCTCTCAAATGCTCTCAAATGGCCCAGAATTTGGTGCACTGTGTCTCAATATACCTTGTTCTTCCAAGTAATGTTCTTCACAAACCACCAAATGTAACTCCAAATTTTGATAGTAAATAGACAATATTATCTCGTAGCTAGACAATTTAGAGTCAAAAACCCCGATGGGGAAAAATATATTTTTAATTTTTTTTTACTCTGATTGCTATAGACTAGAAAATTCTCAAGAAGAAAATTTTCTTGGTGCAGAGAGCACCAAGGTAAAAAAAATTCTTTCCATTTACCTAGAGAATACACAGAGAGATTGTGAGTTTGCAGGGGTTCTGGACGCTGCGGCAGAGACAAAGATTGGCTCTCCATTGAAGCAGATTTCTTCTCCACGAATTCTCCTTCTTCTATAACCTTCTCCAACCTTTCCAGAGCTTAAATTTTCCCTAGTACCAAATGTTGATTCAGCAACAAGGGCGGAAGCCTGATTAAATTTTATTAATCTTGATCAACCAAACTTACAAAGAATGGGCTGCAATATTTATAGATATTGCACAATAAATACAAACAAGAGATTAAGTTGCACAAGTACAACCAAATTCCAAAATACACAATCTTCTAATAACATCCGAGAAGCAACAATTAAATAACAACAAATAAATTGTTCAAAACAATATAACAACTCCCAAAATAATCAAATACAAACAAAAGGATAGTTATAATTAAATATAACCATAAAACAATAATTAATAAATTTATTAATTATGGAATGCATAATTAAATAGGATAATAATTATTTTATCCTAACAAACTCCCTTTACTTTCACGCGTCAAATGTCACCTTTTCGTCGGTGTCAACGCCTTTGCTAGCATGCGTCAACCACCACCTTCCTATCACACATCAACACCTTTACTATCTTGTGTCAACCACCTCCTTCATGTCGGGCAAGGCCAATCGACTTCATGTCATGTGTCAACACCTTTATTATCACATGTCGGGTGCATCAATGCCCTTTGCTAATGTGTCTTAGCCATCCCTTCCGTCACGTGTCAACCATTCTTCTTTTCGTGCCACAAACCTCCTCCTTGTTGGTGGATAAGTTTTTCCATTCTTCTTTGGGTGTCGCAAGGAATACCAGCTATAGGCGGGAATTAATGTTATTGTACAAGGTAGTTCAACAATCGGTTTAATGAGGTATGGGACCCCTATTCATTGTGCAAGAAAAGTACCATTGGAAAGCAAACTAGTATGGCTACCCATACCTTTGTACATTCAATTAATGAGGTCTATCGATAGGTGAGACAAATTTTCTATATAATGTAGTTGACCCCTCATTTTTAAGGGGAGACATTCTCGGGAGCGGGAAAACTCTTACAAATTTTCCTCAACTCCATTTGACATGTGAACCTTCTCTTGGGCCTAGGAATGTAATTATGCCTTTGTGCATGAAATGTAATGGTCTGTGCATAATTTGAAATAATAAAAATTGTGTTTTTTGGTGTTCGTTTAACCCTAGCTCATTTTATTATATTTTCTTGCCTCCCCATTATTATTTCTTTATTTTGTTCATGTTCTTTCACTTCTAGGTGTATGATGTTGTGCTCCATGGAGTTTTGATGATAGATTAAGATCTGGTCTCAGACGCATTTTTCTAACCTCCCTTAGCCCCTTTTTCCAGTTTCATCCTCCTCAACATAGTACCTCACCCCTTTTCGGTGTTATCAACCCCTCAAGTATATGATTTCCCCTTTTCATGCACTTTCTCTCTCCTGTTTCCTAGGAATTGTTAGGATAGGCTTAGTTAGATGCATTTTTCCTTCTATGAATAGTGTAGTAGTAATAGGTAGTAGGATCCATCTTTCTTCGAGGGTTATCTCAAGTTCGCAAGTCCCACATCTTGAGGGATAACCCCATATTAAAGTAATACACCAATCGCCCCAAACACAGAGAAAATCGGGGGTGTTGTAATTTTGACATAATAGTTTTAGTACGCATGGTGTTACCAGTAGGTGAAAGATTTACATTTCAAAAGTGTTCCTCTATAGATATTGGTTAGAATATATTTTGTAGGTATGCATTTCAACATCTTTTAATCATTCATTTCTTGTGATTTGCCTATATTTTTGAGATAAAACACACATTTTGAGATAAAACATTTCTCAAAAAATTCTTGTGTAGGCCATTTCTCAAACATTTTGAGATAAAACATCTTCAGAAACATTTTTTAGAGACATTTTATCAAACATTTCAAAACATGCAAATCGAGGCATTCATTAAAATAGTTCCCTAGAGACCGTATTTTGCAGAGACATTTTGTCAAACAATTTATGAGAATGGAGCTACATGGAAGATGCTTTGATAAGTGAAAACGTAAGTGAATATGGATCTACACTTACTGTAAATGCTTTGGATATGGGCAGGATCCCTTGCATGCGTCTCCTAATCTCTTGCTTGCATCTGTGCCTCTTTGGGATCCATTTTCTATGGCGTTTTCCTCTACAAATTGTTCCTCTAGCCTTTGGCTTTGACCCCCATAATCAGAAAATGAACCTTAACAGCAAGGCGAATGAACACAAGCTCGGAGATAGTGATAGTTTCAAAGGTTCACTTGTATCAATTAGGGAATGGAATGATTTAGAGGTATGGCCGATGGTTCAAGGGCGTGGGGGCACATACTACCATAATTCAAATTTTCCACGTCAACTCAAACAAGCCACATCAAGCGGAGGAAGGTGGGGGACCATCATGTCGCTTCATGTTTTTTTTTCTGGTAGTGGGCTCCTTTCTGGAGAGGAGGATGGTATGGTTCCATGGAAACGTGGGATTTTGCACCCACATGGATGGGTGAAAATTGAGTGAAGTGTAGCCTTTTCTTGCACAACTATAGGATACTTTCCCCTTGTACTTAACATTTGTTGGTTATTGAACCATATTATATTTTTATTGGCACATGTCTTATTTATTTTATTTCATTTTTTAACACATTTCTTTCTTTCCTTTTCTTCGCCTATTCTCTCTTCTATTTTTTTCACTCTTCTTTATCTTTTTCATGGTTCTACGTTTTTCCTCCAAATATATACATGCATTATTTTGGGTCTCACGTAATTGTATTTATAAATTAATTTAGACATTTTTCAAGCGAGTTCTTATATCCTATATTTGAGTCCTTTTAATCATTTTTCATTCTTTATTGTCTTTATCTTGTTATTATGTGCCGATATACACACCAATAGGCTTATAATTTGCATTCAATACATATATAAATACATAAATTAAGAAACAACCGACAATGTTGATAAATTAAGAAGTAAATAATATAGAAGAATCCTTATGCCAAAAGCAATTACAAGAATTTAGAGTATCATTCAAACACTTTTAGAAATCTAAAGATCATCTTATAAATCTATTATTTTGTAATATCGATTAGATTATTGAAAGTGATATGATTTGTGTGTTTGTGCCACTATGTACACTCTAGAATGATAATTCATTTGCATCATACTTGATGTGATCGATTCAAAAAAATATTTCCAACAAGGGGCATGATAATAATGACAATATAACATAGGTGAATAAAAGCATGGACCTCATCATTCAAAATATGTTCCTAAAAATATTCAAGATACTTTGTTAGGACTCGAAGGAAGGTAACAAGTTTCCTAAAAATTCACAAATAATTTAAGCAAATAAAGTAACATTTTTAGATCCCCAATATTAACAAATAAAATTGTGAAATTATATTTTCTGCAGGTTGAGAGTTTCCTAAACTAAACTATTAAGGTATTGAAAGAGGATTAAAATTGTTTTAACAAAGATAATTATTCAAATTAATATGTTGGATCTTTGTCATCTTGATGTTCATTTATAATGTCTATTTATAAAATTGTGATAAATCCTTTGTTTCCATTATTTCAATTTCAACCAAAAAAATAAATAATATAATAATATAATATAATTTTGGATTAGTAAGGGTTATCCATAAATATATATCTTCAATTTTAATAAAACACACACCCACTTAACAATATAAGTTTTCTTTCAAAATTATTTAGTTATTGTAAAATTAAGAATTAACTTAGGCGAACTACATGGTGGAGTTGGTAAATATAAGAATCAAATCTATTAGCATTGCCCTCTAAATAAGTAAAAGAGATATTTTGAAACTCATGTATCTTGCTGGGATTTCACGCGAGGAGGATTTGATTGTTGAACAGAAAAACTACACAAAACATAATTGTTTTTAAGGAATGCATTACGATCTAAGTTTCCACTAACATGTTATTTCCAATAAGGTTTACACACTACACATCTCTCCTAAAATAAATGAGGTGGGTGTATTTGAAAGAATCATAATCCAAGAATAGTATTGACCCTAAACTATATTTATTATAGAGAAAATAAATATAGTTAAAACCAAAGAAGGGTTCAAGCCAAAAACAAGAGGGTATCTTACATCAATATTCAATTGCATCTATCAAAAAGTTTTGGAAGTGATCTATTTTATTAGAATGCATTGTATTCTTAGGACGAAGACTAAGCGAGATGAAGTAATTATATGTTAGAGAAAACATTTTAACGTAATCAACATAAATTTGGAAACGATCATGTATACAATATTGTATAAATCAAGTGTGCTATATCATCTCATACCTATAGCTTTTGATATTTTTGGAATAGGAATGTTTTTAGGAAAATATATGCTAACGCTTTTTATTTGAAATTTTTCCTTTTTGTGTCGGGGTTTGAGATTTTCCACGAACATGTCCACATTCGATGTGTCAAATATGGAAAGGGAGCATATTTTTTTAGTTTGCCTAATTTGTAGATGCAAAACGATATACCATTGATACAAATGAGTGAAATTCACCCATCCTAGCCTATATTTGATAATTGAACCATCGATAAAATACAATAATCATATCCAAATTTTCTGCTATGTAATGGCTACGTAGTTGTGTAGTGCACTAGGTGTAGTAGGAAAGATCCACCATTGAATTGAGATTTCCTAGCTCTTGCCTCTGTCATGGGGTTCAAGTCTCCATCGTATTTGTTATTCATTTGTCTCCGAATCCTCTAAATTTAGCTTATGAAATCTAATGATCTTATGATTTAATGTATTTTGCATTTTCTCTAGTTTTACTTTGACACAATTGTTCCTATCATTCCATCAAATCTTATTCAACATTTCCAACCCTTGAAACATCCTATTCACCTTTGGCATATAAGCTTGCAATATGTAAAAAGGATGATGCATCAATTGCCTCTATTAAGGGCAAGGGGTAAATAATGTCTCCAAAGTTTATCAAAATATTCCATGGATATAATTTCTTGTGTTTCAAGTTGTTAGAATCTCCTTTGCGGAAGATCTTCCTTCTCAAAAATGTCATTACAAGATCCCAACTTCAAACTTTGCTACTTTCCTTGAGAGTTCTACATCCTCATTGTATTCATCATCATTATTATGTGTAATCGGCTTCCGACCTATTTGTGCATTTTCTTACTCTCGTATGGTAGAGTATGTGGGTGATAAATTTTAAGCTATAGAAAAAGTGAAAACGAACAAATAGTAAAACAAAGATACTAAATACCTAAATAGAAAGTTTTTGTGACATCGTTGAGTAGGTCAATGGGAAAGCTATAGATGTAGTTCTCACCTCTAAATCTAAATTTCCCTAATTATTGCCCACCAACATATTGACCTTGCAGGGAAAAACTAGAGAAGGTCAAATTTGAAGGTATTTCTAAGGAATGTTCACAAGTATGCTTGCTAACAAACATGAAAACATTTGCAAATGCCCAACCTCATTTAAACTCCAACTATAGTTATGCTGAATTGAATATTTTCTTAGGTTTGTTACTTTACAGGAAGGGGTTACACCTTGATATCGAAATGGCTATGTATATCTCCTTATGATCATGTGATTGGATTTTCTACCCATTACGAAGTAATGTCCTAAACTTCAAACCAATAGTTGGGAAAAACCTAGAGGTTTTGCATAGAATGAGGATTTCCTATCATCCTTTGGTGCATATCAAACAATCGTGGTATTAAAAGATGCTGCAATTGGTTATGGCATTCAGCCAAACACTTGGTGAGACATCATTCCGAGCTCTCACAATGGCAAGGGTTTGATGCCTTTTTCAAGCACCTCATGTGTGTCATGTTCACCTCAAACGTGTGTACACACACACACATGCCAAGTTTGAATGTTTAGTGGATTTTCACTTGTATGACTATGCCTCTTGGAATATCATAATCGAAGCTTTGAATTGACATGGATGTGCTCATAAGGTATAGACATTGTTGCGAATCATTTTCTGATTTTTCCTATAGTACTTTTCTCTAAAGCAAGATGAAAAGATTCATAAATCGGTGATTAATATTCCTATACATGAAGCAAAACTAAATCTACGGAGGCATAATAAAATTACACAATTGGAGGAGAAACTAAAGAAGATGCCTCATGAAATGGTAGATTTACCATTGTTTGGCTACCATAGATCTTTGGAGGGATCAAAAGGCAACACATAACATGCTAACAAAGTGGACCATAATTACAATATGTACAACAAAAATGGATATACATGGAAACAAAGTGTGACCAAATAGTAAAATGAGAAAACATGTATCCGCTGGGCACCAAATTGAAGACATCAACAAGAAACAATGATCGAAAACCAAATTTAACTAGCAATTGTGTACACACATTTTCTTGCTTTGTATTGATTTTCGATGTAAAAATTGTGCATTATTTCTTTTTGTATTTTTAATAAAAGAATAAAAACTGCAAGTACTATGCAAATATTGAAAGAAATGAAGAGGATTCACCAGCAATGTGACGCAAGAATTGATAACGGAGTTCGGCGCTTGAGGCCTACGTCTCCGGGTCCGGTTGAATGGGACCGATCTATTAAAATCTTGAAAATAATTCTTTACAAAGAATTCTACAAAATTCTGACCTTCTCACAGTCTTCCTCTATCGAAAATAACAGGGGTTGCTTTTTACATCTCCTTCAAACTCCACTCCTAGCTCAAGATATGAGCATTACAATATTACTACACAGTCCCGAATGAATTACAAATAGAATATCACCCTTTTTATATTGTTTATGCGCCTCCTAGCATGCCGGCTGGGCACTTATCATTTTACTCGGCCCACCCGAGTTCCATTCTCCTCCCTTGCTTTTGTCTTATCCTCTTGGGATCATTATCCCACATTCGGCGCATGTAATCTTGGTCGATGCTTTATATGGTAGGTGGGTGCGGATTTTGAATGGCTAGAGAGCCGCCTTAGCCTATGTGGTAGGTGCTAGACTTGGAGTGCATTTCATAGGGATGCGCATTGTTTAATTTTAGGTGCCCAATCCCATAATATATGCATGTACAGTCTAAAACTGTGGACAGTTTACAATATGCGTGGAAAGTTTAGACTAATGCGTGGAAAGTGGAATAGATAATGCGTTGAATAGTTTGAGAAATATGGCGTGGAAAATTGCAAATAGGTTATAAGGCGTGGATAATTTAAATAATACATGCCCAATGTCCCACATGCATGGCGCAAAGGCAAATATAGAGGTTTATATACACAAGTTGGTTTAATGGTTAAATGAGAAGGAGGCCAAGGCACCCCTCCATAATTGAGTGTGTCGAACCTGGCTGAGGGCCCCCAGCCAGTAAATAGCGGGGTCCATTTGTTCGAGAACGAGTGTCCAAGACCGGCGTTCCAAAACCCATTTTTTTAGTACGTCACACAATTCATCCACGTGTCGCAATATGATCGAAACACTTGGCGAGCGTGCACACGTCCAACCTGCACAAAACTCCAAATTTCACCAGTTGCCCAAAAATTTCAGCGGGCTATAACTTTTGCAAACGAGCTCCGTTTCCTGCAAACAAGATGTCATCGGAATCGTATAATTTTTCTCCATGCTTTAAAAATGACTGCAACAATTTCTGAGAAGATCTTAGATCGGTGTTTCTCTGTGAGGATCCTCTGGATCATTCCTCCCCACTGAGAAACTTTTGGACCCCAAAAGTCAACCTAATTGGTGAATAGGTGAGGGTATATCTCCCTCACCTTCCCGGTTTCCATCCATTTTCCTTGTTTGGGTGCATGCCTTTGAACCCAACACGAAGATACTCAATATCACCCCTTCGCGAAGTTCTTACTTTCCTGTCCAAAATGATGTCTTCCTGCAACTCATCAAGATACTCAGGAGCAAAATCATCAATGGAAGGCATAATGTTAGAATCATCATGATCAACAATCATAGGTGGTTCATACAATCTTAAATTCTCAACATTTACAACTGAGTAGATTTGCATATATGGAGGTAAATCTAACCGGAAAGCGTTGTTACCAATTTTTTCCAATATTTGGAACAGGACCATACCGTATAGGTTTCAATTTTTTACCTTCACCTGTCAGTCTTTCCTTGCTGATGTGAAGCCAAACTGAATCACCAAATTTGAACTTGTGATCAGTTCTATGTTTATCATGCCTAGCTTTGTACTTGGCCTGGCTTTTCTCCAATTGTTCATGAACATACTGATGAACCTGTTGTATTCTCTGCACAAATATTTTAGCCTTGTTAGAATCACTTGCACCATTAACAACAGTTTCATGTCCATAATATATATCTAATGGAGAATTAGGTAGATATCCATAACAAGTCTCAAATGGAGACTTTAAAGTAGAAGAATGTAAGGCACGATTATAAGCATGTTGCACATAATAAAGATGTTCATCCCACAATTTAGGATGTTTGTTACTATAGCCCCTAAGTAATTGTACCACTATGCGGTTTACAACCTCTGTTTGACCATCAGTCTGTGGATGAAAAGCAGTGCTCTTTTTCAGTTTTGTGTCCATTAACCCCACAATGTTGACCAAAATTCCCAAGAAATCTAGAATCCCGATCAGATATGATTGAAGTAGGTAAACCAAAATGAACCCAAAAAAACTCAAAGAATAAATGTGCAGTTCCCTCACCAGTTATTTGTTTAGTACATGGAACCAACACACACATTTTGCTAAATCTGTCCACTACCACATATAAGTAATCATGTTTTCTCCGTGTCATGGGCAAGCCTCCTACAAAGTCCATGGAAACACTTTCCCAAGGCCGTGTTGGAACAGGAAGAGGAGTGTAAAGTCCTAATTTCCTGTTACTTGGCTTGCTTGTGGCACAAAGAACACATCCCTTAATATATCGGTTTACATGTTCATGCATTCTAGGCCAATAGCAATATTTTTGTAAATGTGCAACTGTCTTACTAACACCAAAATGCCCTGAAATAAGAGAAGTATGTGCTTCCCTAATCATATGCACACGCTCATTTTTTGGAATACAAAGTTTTCCAGAATGATATAACAATCCTTCATGCAAATGATAATATTTTTCTCCTACTTGTTTCCCACTTACTAAATCCTCATACACTTCTCTAAAATCAACATCATTTGCATATTGTTCCTTGTAACTAACATGAGCCAAAGAACTATGTTGTAAAAGGATAGATGCTACTACCACTGGTGGTCTGGATAACATGTCGGCAACCTTGTTTTGAATACCTTTTTTATACCTGATTACAAGATGAAATTGTTGCAAAAATCCCATCCACCTGAAATGTCTAGACTGCTGCAATTTGGTTTGTGTTTGTAAATATTGAAGCGGTTGATGGTCAGTATGGATAATTGTTTCTTTTCCCATTAAATAATGCTTCCATTTTTTAACACTTTGAACCAAAGCATACAACTCTTTATCATAAGTTGGATAGTTTCTTACCGCACTTGTAAAGGTTTCTGAATGGTAACACACTGGTCGTTTGTTCTGCATCAAAACTACCCCCATTGCATAGTCACTAGCATCCGTCTCAATCTCAAATGAATGTTGTAAATCCGGAAGTGCCAAGATCGGAGTGGTACTTATCTTCTCTTTCAGTGTATCAAATGCTTTTTGTTGTTTTCCTCCCCACTGAAAGACCTATTTAATACTTGTCAAAGCATGCAAAGGAGATGCAATATATGAGAAGTTAGCAATAAATTTCCTCCAGTACTGAACTGCACCTAGAAAACTTCTAACTTCCGTCACATTTGTGGGTCTAGGCCATTTCACAATAACCTCTATTTTTGCAGGATCAATTTTCAATTCTCCATTTCCTACAATATACCCCAAGTAAATTAAAGATGTTTTTCCAAATTCACATTTTGACATCTTCAAATACAATTTCTCTCTCCTTAGTGCATCTAAGACTTTCTGGATGTGTTTAATATGTTCATCCCATGATTTACTGAAAATAAGAATATCATCTAAGTAGACAATAACGAAATTATCAATGAATGGTCTAAAAATTTCATTCATAACTCTCATGAATGTTGTCGGTGCATTGCACAAACCAAAAGGCATCACTAACCATTCAAACAATCCCTGTTTCATTTTAAAAGTAGTTTTCCAAACATCACCTTCTGCAATTCTTACTTGGTGATAACCACTTCTTAAGTCTAACTTAGTGAAATAAATTACATTTCTTAATTGATCCAAAGAAATCATCTATTCTAGAAAGAGGGTAACGATTCTTTATAGTAATCTTGTTTAAAGCACGGAAATCAACACACATTCGCCAAGTGCCATCCTTCTTAGGAACCAATATAATTGGTGAACCACATGGGGATGTACTTGGATGAATTATACCTTGAGAAAAGTTCCATTACCTATCTCTTGATTTACTCGTTCTCTCTACTATTGATAACTGTACATTCCGATATTGGGAAGAGGTGCATCTCAAGCAATTTGTATCTCATGTTGAACCCCTCTTTTGGGAGGTAGACCTTGTGGATCCTGAAAACATCATCAAATTGAGAAACAATTTTTACCAATTCATCCTTATGTTTTAGATCACAAGTCTCAAAAGCCATCTCATTTTCTTTTTCCTTGGCTTTGACCACCATGAGCACAAAACTTTTGCTTGAGTTTACAAGCCTTTTCATTTGACCTGCAGTTACCAAGGATAGATTATTCTTTTCACGGTGAGCTCTAATAATAAACTCAATTCCATCCTTTACAAGCAAATATTTATTTTCTTCCCTATAGAAGATTGCTTTACGATCATACAAATAAGGACTTCCCAAAACCACCCCACAAATATCCAAAGGAACTACATCCAATTCAACCTCATCAATAAACTTGTCTGTAATGGCAAATCTGAAAGTACAAGTTTTAGTTACCTTTAGTTTTGCATCATCACAAACCCAGCCCAAAGGATAAGGCTTGGGATGTGGTTTAGTTTTGAGTCCTAGTTTCTTAACAACCTCCTCAGAAATTAGATTAGCTTGAGATCCACTATCAAAAAGAGTATCAATTTTCGTATGCTTTGAAATTACTCTAATGTGGAAAAGCTCATTTCTTTTCTTATCGTCAGGTATAGTTTGTTTACTAGAAGAAAATGCAACATCTGTAGTGTTATTGTTGGAAATTGAAAGAGTTGATTTACCTTGTAAACCCATATTTGTGATTTTGGTTTCATCACCGAATCGAACCAAGATCATGCACTACGTTGTTTGTTTTCTTTTCCTTTCCTTTCTTAACCATCCATTTAGGCTTCTTTTAGGATGTAATTTCCAACATTTAGACTCATCATGGTTTTTTTACAATGATTACAAAATGGTTTTTCATCTTCCTTCTTAACAAAGAGAGTTTGTTTTATGCTTACCCTTTCCTTTTCCTTGTTCTTTCGAACCTTTTCCTTCAGATTGCTTGTTCTTCTGATTAAAAGAAGAGAAAGAGGACTCCTTTGTCATTTTCCCTCGTGCTTCCAGATGGGTTGCTTGAACACATACTGCATCAAGATTAGTAGGACCTAAAACAAGTATCATATGCCTTAGATAACTATGCAATCCACCAATATATTTGAGCAGTGTTTCTTCTGTGTTTAGGGAAATTCCCAGAATTAGAGCCCTTTTCCTAAATTCTTGTGTGTATTCTTGAACACTTTGTCCCTTAGTTTTTCTTAATGTTTGCCAATCCATCATAGCTTGTTGCTTATAACCAAGAGGATAAAATTGTTGCCTAAGATTTGAAACAAATTCAGACCAAGAAGTGATTTCTATACCTTTGTTTTCTTCCACTTCCTGAAGCTTACTCTCCCACCAAATGAGTGTTGTTCCACCCATCCGAAGAGTTGCCAGATGAATCTTTGCTTCATCATCAACAATTCTCTGAACCCTGCAATATACTTCTATTTGCTTGACCCAGTTATCCAACTTCTCTGCATTTAGCTCTCCAGTATACATAGGCAATTCAAACTTGATATCTAACTTTAATGAAAGAAAATCAGATTTTAAAGAGTCTCTTTTTGGAATGTCAGAACTAGAGCTTTCTTCTTTCTTACCTTCTCTAGTCCCCTTTTCCCTTTTCCTTTCTTGGTACATTTCTTCCACCATTTCCTTCATCTGTTGGAAGGATTGACGAAAGTTTTGTTCCACTTCCTCTCGATCCACCATTGTAGGACTTCGAGATCGTCTGGTACCAATTTTGGGATCTCCTTCAACTAATTCTCCTTCACATTTCTTAGATCGAGACCTTGTTAACATCCAACACACAACTTGCAATCCAAAACACATTAAACTGAACCAAAAATCAGTCAAAACCAGCTCTGATACCAATGATCTGAAAACCAAATTTAACTAGCAATTGTGCACACACATTTTTCTTGCTTTGTATTGATTTTCGATGTAAAATTGTGCATTATTTCTTTTTGTATTTTTAATAAAAGAATAAAAACTGCAAGTACTATGAAAATATTGAAAGAAATGAAGAGGATTCACCAGCAATGTGACGCAAGAATTGATAATGGAGTTCGGCGCTTGAGGCCTACGTCTCCGGGTCCGGTTGAATGGGACCGATCTATTAAAATCTTGAAAATAATTCTTTACAAAGAATTCTACAAAATTCTAACCTTCTCACAGTCTTCCTCTGTCGAAAATAATAGGGGTTGCTTTTTACATCTCCTTCAAACTCCACTCCTAGCTCAAGATATGAGCATTACAATATTACTACACAGTCCCGAATGAATTACAAATAGAATATCACCCTTTTTATATTGTTTATGCGCCTCCTAGCATGCCACTGGGCGCTTATCATTTTACTCGGCCCACCCGAGTTCCATTCTCCTCCCTTGCTTTTGTCTTATCCTTTTGGGATTATAATCCCACATTCGCGCACATGTAATCTTGGTTCGATTCTTTATATGGTAGGTGGCGCGGATTTTGAATGGCTAGAGAGCCGCCTTAGCCTATGTGGTAGGCGCTAGACTTGGAGCGCATTTCATAGGGATGCGCATTGTTTAATTTTAGGTGCCCAATCCCATAATATATGCATGTACAGTCTAAAACTGTGGACAGTTTACAATATGCGTGGAAAGTTTAGACTAATGCATGGAAAGTGGAATAGATAATGCATTGAATAGTTTGAGAAATATGCATGGAAAATTGCAAATAGGTTATTAGGCGTGGATAATTTAAATAATACATGCCCAATGTCCCACATGCATGGCGCAAAGACAAATATAGAGGTTTATATACACAAGTTGGTTTAATGGTTAAATGAGAAGGAGGCCAAGGCACCCCTCCATAATCGAGTGTGTCGAACCTGGCTGAGGGCCCCCAGCCAGTAAATAGCGGGGTCCATTTGTTCGAGAATGAGTGTCCAAGACCGGCGTTCCAAAACCCATTTTTTTAGTACGTCACACAATTCATCCACGTGTCGCAATATGATCGAAACACTTGGCGAGCGTGCACACGTCCAACCTGCACAAAACTCCAAATTTCGCCAGTTGCCCAAAAATTTCAGCGGGCTATAACTTTTGCAAACAAGCTTCGTTTCTCGCAAACAAATTGTCGTGAGTCGTATAATTTTTCTCCACGCTTTAAAAATGACTCTGCAATAATTTATGAGAAGATATTAGATAGGTGTTTCTCGTGAGGATCCTCTGGATCAAACAATGTCCATAAAGGACCCAAATTACAGGACACCACCACCGTAGTTCTTCAAAATTAGAGTATAATTTATTTGAAGGTTTACTTCCCACTCTACCAAAGGCAAAAACTATGAAATTGAAGTGCTAGAAGCGTGGTTGGAGAGCACCGACAGGGGTTGATACAAGTCCTAGGTTCAAGTCCTAGCTATAACATGTCTTATAACAAGTTTCAAGTGCATAGCAGTGTTTGGATCTAGGATATTTTTTAAAAATGGATGAACAGAAAACAACATGAATTAAAATCAATTATGACACATAAATAAGAAGACAAAACAAATAATGGGATAGAAAAAATGATTTTAGTGAACCCGAGACAGATAATCAATGTTTGCACCTAAAATCTTTGCATAGAAATGGAAGAATGGGTAAAGAAGTTGAAGAAAAATCCAATTTTGACACATACGCAAAAAGACAACAAATAACGAGGGTGGAAACAATGGCTCTGGTGAGCCCTCATAGAAATTTTATCATCATAACGATTGTAGTCATTTTTACACCCACCAAAGAACAAGGGAATCCCATGCGCATGGTCTACATCACCCAACGGGCTCTGGGCACTCA